>VWZE01002917.1:0-167886 GCA_013396675.1 Eubucco bourcierii
GGGGTGGGGGAACTCCCAAACCTTCACACCAGCAATGCCAGCATTTTTGCATTTCTACTGAGGACATTTGCAAGGGGAAGAAAATAAATGGAGTAATAAAAGGGAAAAGAAAATTAAATGAGAAAAGGTGACTTAAACAAGAGAAGGGAAAGGCAGCTAGGAATTACTTATGTTTTCACCGCTCTACTTTTATTAATGTGGAGACCACATTACTGAAACCTGCAGACAGAAGAAATAGCAGAGTACATGTGCAGTGCTGTGAACCTGGTCTGGCTGCTTCATTTTGATTTCCCTAGTGCTAATAATGTAGAAAATGGCAATAAGGATGGACTGTCTGCTGCCACATCTTCTTAAATGCTCACTGTTTAAACATGCATGGAGTGGATCTGATTGATAGGTCTGGGCACTGAAAGGTTCTGTGTCGCTGTACATGAGGCAACTGGCATTTATGGACACCATAATGCCCCAGAGATTTTCAAAGGCTTTGTAGGAAATGGTAGGAAATTGGCATTTCTGAGAGCCCCTATAGTCCAGAAGGGAGCAAGAATTATTATTATTATTTACAAAGTCTTGCAATGACAGGACAAGGGGCAGAGGAGAGATTTGGACTGGATGTTAGGAGGAGGTTCTTTCCGGGGAGGGTGGTGAGGCGCTAGAACAGGTTGCCTGGGGAGGTTGTGGCTGCTCCCTCCCTGGATGTGTTCAAGGCCAGGTTGGATGAGGCCTTGAGTGACCTGTACTAGTGGGAGGTGTCCCTGCCTATGGTGGGGGGTTGGAACTAGATGATCCTTGAGATCCCTTCCAACCTTACCATTCTGTGATTCTATGATTCTAAGGATCTTACTGTTTTCATGAAAACAACCTAATAGAAATACAGTACTGTAGGAGATGATTTGTATTTTCTTTATATCATATGGAAATACCAAGGGAGGGAAGGAGATTCTTGTTTAGTTTTATCTTTGGAAGCAACTTTCTGTCCATCAACTATAACTACATGACAAGCTCCTCAGCCTTCACTTCAAGAGCTGCCCAAGTCCTGAGATTCTGTTTTCTGGGAAATGATTCTCCATCATGCACCATATAATGATACAGTTTTGGATATACTTTAAGAAGTATTTTAAACAAGTGGTGATTTGTTTCTTTAAGTGGCATTTTGGAAAACAGGTGTTTAAATTGTGCCATCAAATTGTGCTACTCTGAAATAGATCTGTGATGACTTCACTAGTGCCAGAGAAGTCACTGACTTCAAATTTTATATATGTGATCCCAATGTGTTTTTGAGGTTTCTCTAAATGCTTTTAAAAAGAGATATCTTTTCCTGTTCCATACTCTTAAGTATTTTCTCGTGTTTGGAATATTTAGGCACAGTATTACCTGTGGCAGGTTAAACACATGCACCTGAGTCAACACCATGAGCACAGCAGTCTTTGTGCTTGTCTACATAATGAGCAGTTTCAGAATTTTAGTGATGTTTGAAAACTAAAAATACAGCAAAGTATAACACATGTCACAGTACACGATAATGGCAGCCTACTGTGATGGTTTGGGAGTTCCCTGCCCCCCACACTTCGTAAAATCACCCAGACTAGACCCATCCAGCTGGAAGTTAAGAGATGGTGAAACTCTATTTACAGCTCAGCACAATGTACAAGCAGATATATACACTATATGCAAGAATATTTACAGAAATATACAAGTTAAAGGTAATACAGAAACACAACACCCCTCCCAGAAATCAGAGACCCCAGGAGGGGCTCCCAACCACCCTTCCACCTTCTCCCCACCCCTGTACCTTACCCCAAGGTTTACCTTATGTGCAAGGTGAGTTTGGAGGATCGGCCAGGGGGGTTAGAAGGAAAGTGGTTAGTGAAGTTACTTGGCAGAGAGGATAAAAGCTAGAAGCTGCTAGACAGCCTGAGACACTGTGCCTGAGAGGCTTATCTTTGTTTTGTAGTCGTTTCTTAAACATCTCAGCAAGCCTATGAGTGAAGTAGACATCGCCATTGTTTTCCTTTCACAACCTATAATATAATTTTCTCTATTAAAATATTCCAGTTAGCCTCAAACCACCACACCTACTGAGAAGAGAATCATGATGCATTCAAGAGCATTTGTGGTGCTTTTTGACCTATAACTTGAAGAAAGATGCAATAATAGCTTCATCAAATACATGGCAAACAGTTTTGTAGCTACCTCAGGTGTGTATGATGCACAGTACCTTTGGAACAGCAAGCACTGTACAGATATTATTTGCTCAGATCTACATCTCTTCTAGATCCCTTTGTATGGACATGATTTTCATGGAAGAGTAGTCATGCACTGTCAGAATAAACCCTGCAAAAATAAGTCCTTTACTGATCCAAAGAAGTTCTAGCTGACTATTGGTCTAGATGGCTTTGTATTTCCAGTTCCTTTTAAGATGCACTTAAAATAAAGGTGAACAAAGATTAAAAGACAGATGTACAGAGATGTATAATGATGGTTTAGGGTGACAATTTCCCACTTTATCTTGTCTTCATTGTGATGTCGAGAACCATTTGTTAAAATTTTCTTACTGTGAATGGATTTAGATCTTGTGAAGCTTGAAGTCTCCTTTTTACTCCCTGCTCAGCTTTTAAGAAAATCTACGTGATAGTACAGGGATTCTAACTTGGTTTGACAGATAAATGGAAATTTAAAGTTGTCTTTTCTGTCCTTTTTATGTTCCCTTTCTGCCAATGAAAATATTGCCGCATGGAGATTGTCAGTCATCAAATAGCATTAGGATAAGTTTCCTTATGAGTTTTGGCTGTCAGCAGTGTGTATGTAGCATAACACAGACTGGTTTCAAATCCCTTGGTACCCACACATTACTTGGTAGAAGAATGGGTCTCGATCCCTCCTCCCTTTATTTTAAGTAATGTTTTTTTTTTCTCAGTATGTGCTAGATCCTTGTAGATACCCTTATATATTTGCTTTTACAACATCAGTGTGCTGAACACTATTTTCCTAAGCATGGCATAAATTTTGATTTAGGAGCTGCTAAGTTGGAGTGGAGGTATAAGAATACAGTGAGCAATTAATGCTTAAATGTCATCAAAATGTTTAATGTCATCAAAAACCCTGTAACCCTTTTCGCATGGACGTGCAAGAAGAATGACACACACTAAAGAGTAGATTTAATTAGATGTCAGCTTTACTCAACTAATTTGTTTAGAGATGTATCTGGCAAAAAGTTGCATAACACACTGTAGGTTCCTGTTTATATCTGACAATTTTAGTGGGGCTGCCTTCATTTGCTCTCTCTTCCTGATCTGATTTCTGTCTGTGGTCAGTCTCATCCCTGTAGCAGGCATTAGAGCCCGACCAGAGTCTTTAACTTTTGTCATCTTCACCTTTCAATTGATTGTAAGGAACCAGACTTCCATAGAAAAGATACTTGCCCTGGACATCTGCTGCTTGCTAATTGATTTAGTTTAAGCAGCAACATCCTGATCTGTCTGAATAGATACTGAAAACAGTGGTGCTGGTGAGGAAAGAAATCTAAATATGCAAGAGAGAACCACTCCCTCTCCAGACAAGCCTATCAAGCATAAAAAAGTTGTATCCTGTTGTGATCCTGTGACTACAAAAGTGGGCTGCACTTGGAAAAATATATGTGTACCATATACCTTTTCAGCTAGGACAGATGATGCCCTGCTTTGCGTAGATTTCTTTCAAAACCAACTAACTTAAAGAAGACCTGAGGACATGAACCATAAACCATAAAAGGTCCATGACCTCTTTCATCCTGCCTGACCAGCAAAGGCTGCCGTCTCTGAGGCTGGGCTAATTGTGCTTTCTCATTTCAGCGTTGTATTGCGTTAAATGTTGTTTTAATTAAAAATAAATAGCTGAAATAACTCCTTAAAAGTGGTGTTCCAGGAATAGAATTCTTCAGGGTATTTTGCTAAAGTTACACTTGGTTTTGTCAATTTTGCTGGAGGACCTGGAGCATAGTTGTCAATTCTGTGACCTCAGCTATATATGTTAAAGCTAAAGTAATAGTTAAAAGGTTAGGGCTAAAATTGACCTTAAACTCGTTTGATGTTCAAATCTTTCATGTGTTGACAGGTCTTCTCAAGTGAAGGTCGCTGCCTCAGCCTCAGTAGTTTTCCACTTCTGTGCAATGCTCACCTGTCTCATGAAAACACTATATTCGAAGTGGAAATTAGGGAGCTGTTGACTTTCAGCTTCTGAATAAGTCAAACCAGGTTCACTTAAATAGTCCATTGATCCATTTCCCAGCAAATACACATTTTAAAACTGGAATAGGTGTTTGTACTGTTTATCAGGACAGGATTTTTATCTATTTTTTTTTCCTCAATAGTTATATGAGAAGTACTTCTGTCTGTAGGTGACTTGTTACTTCTTAGTAGATCTGAATGTTACAGTTCTTCATTCAACTCCATTACAGCCAATCATATATACCCTCAGATAAACACACATAACTTACTGTTGTCCTCTCCATTGATAGCCTTTAAAGTGTAAGGGAGTGGTGATGGGTAAGCTCACCATGAGCCAGGAATGTGCTCTTGTGACCAAGACCAGAGTTATCCTGGGGTGCATTAAGAAGAGTGGACCAGCAAGTCAAGGGAAATTCTCCTCCCCCTCTGCCTTGCCCTGCTAGTTCTAGTCTACTTCTGTGCTTGCCAGTTCAAGAGACAGGGAGCTACTGGGAAGAGTCCAGAGGAGGGCTACACAGATGCTGAGATGACTGCAGCATCTTTCTGAAGAGAGAAGGCTGACAGAGCTGATTGACCTTTAGAAGAGAAGACTGAGAGGATATGTAATGAATGCTTATCAATATCTACAGTGTGGTTGTCAAGTGAATGGGGCCAGACTGCTTTCAGTGGTGTCCAGTGACAGCACTTAAGGGGCAATGGGCAGGACACAGAAAGTTCCACTTAAATGTAAGGAAAAAACTTTCCTGTGAGGGTACCAGAGCACTGAAACAAGCTGCCCAGATAGGTTGTTGAATCTCCTTCTCTGGAGACTTTCAAAACTTTCCTGAATGTGTTCTGCTCAAGAGAGTCCAACAGAGGGCTAAAAGGATGATTAGGGGACTGGAGCACATGGCTTATGATGAGAGGGTGAGGGACCTGCAGCTTTTTAGTCTCGAGAAGAGAAGACTGAGAGGGGATTTAATAAATGTGTATAAATATCTGAGGGCTGGGTGTCAGGAGGAGGGGGGACAGGCTCTCCTTGTTTGCTTCCTGTAATAGGACAATGAGCAATGGATGTAAACTGCAGCACAGGAGGTTCCACCTCAACACAAGATGGAACTTCTTTACTGTAAGGGTCACAGAGCACTGGAACAGGCTTCCTAGAGAGGTTTTGGAGTCTCCTTCTCTGAAGACTTTCAAGGCCTGTCTGGATGCGTTCCTCTGTAACCTGAGCTAGATTCTGTGGTGCTGCTCTGGCTTGGATTGGACTCGATGATCCCTTTGGGCCCCTTCCAACCTCTAATATCCTGTGATCCTGTGCAACCTGCTTTAGGTGATCCTACTCCCACAAGTGGCGTTGGACTAGATGATTCCTAGAGGTCCTTTCCAACCCATACCGTTCCGTGATTCTGTATTGAAACAGGGAAACCCCGTGACTACTTATTGATTTCTTAGCCAAGGAATTGATTGAGTTTTTTTCAAGACTCATTAGATGCACTGTTCTGTATGGGTCTGTCAGAAATGACCAGCATTTCTTCAAACACTGACCCGAGTGACTAATTCCTGTCACTCTTGTTTGTTCCTTTACTCTGTCACCAGTGGGAGAAAAGTGTGCAGACTGGAATTTTATTTTGGCAGGGTCTTTTGCTGCATTTTCTTGGTGTGGGTGAGACCCTGTGTGTGTAATTAAGTAGTAGGTTTGTTGGCCAGCTCTGTGTTTGTTCATTGGAAACTTGTGTCAACCCCACTGTCATTTTAGCTCTCATTTTGTGTCAGCCTTACCAGCATAGAGTCTTGTGTTTGGTGGGGTTTTTTGTGGGGGGTGTGTGTGTGTGTTTGGGTATTTTTTTTTTCCTTTCTGACCTCCTTGCAGTTTGTCTACATCATTTGCAGGAGTCAGCATGGTGTAGAGGTTAGGTAATAAATCTGGGCTCTTGGCTCTGGCTCAGACTTCCCCTGTGATTTTGATAAATCATTTACTCTTATTGCCTCAATTACAAAGCAAAAACCAGTAATATTTACTTACCTCAGAGGCACTGTAAAGTTAAAATGTTTGAAAGCTAGTCCACCTATTTCTCTGGCTGGTTATGTATATATATATATATTTTTTTCTTCCTATTGAACTTTGGTGTGTGTTTTTTTCCCTCCCTTTTCTCCTTCAGTATCCACTACTCATTTTCTACCATAGTTGTTTGCTCCATAGTGGAGGGCAGTACTCTGTGGCTCATGATCTGTCACTGTGACAAGCTATCCTCTATCTGCCTCAGCTGGTCAGTGAATTCACCAACAGTGAGAGGCCTTCCATTATCACTCCTTGATAGAAACCTGCTAGCCAAGATGTTAGCATAGGATGAAGGAGCAAGCTTTATAAGCTTCTTTGTGAGACCTGTTCCAAGAGGAATATCATCAGGCTCATGTGTGCCATGATCTCCATACAGCACTTCCTTCACAGCAAACTCCTTCAGAACCTTAATTCCTGCTCAATTGTGTTTCACTTCTTAGCTGCCCATGGCAAATCATCTCTGGAAGGATATTTCATAGCCACAGCCAACAGCAGGCGTGTCCATAAGGTAACCTTACCCAGTGTGATAGTTTGGGAGTTCCCTGCCACCCACACTTTGTAAAATGAACCAGACTAGAACTCAGCTGATTGGAAGTTAAGGACTGAAGCTCTATTTACAGCTCAGCACAATGTACACTATGTACAGGAATATTTACAGAAATGTACAAGGTAAAGGTAATACAGCAACACAACACCCCTCCCAGAAGTCAGAGACCCCAAGAGGGGCTCCCAACCACCCTTCCACCTTCCCCTCACCCCTATACCTTACTCCAAGGTTTGCCTTATGCGCAAGGTGAGCTTGGAGGATTGTCCAGGGGGTTAGAAGAAAAGTGGTTAGTGAAGATTCATCGGCAGAGAGGAGCCAAAAGCTAGGCCACCTGAGACGCCCCCAGAGAGAGACAGACAGAGACTGACTTATCTGTTTTGTTTTTCCCCCAAACATCTCAGCAAGCCTTTGAGTGAAGCAGAGATCACCATGTTTTCTTTTCACAGCCTGTAGTGTAATTTTCTCTATTAAAATATTCCAGTTAGCCTCTAACCAGCACAGTCACTGTGTGGGTCATCCTGGGACTCTCTTCTTGGAAAGTCTTCTAGAACATTTTGTTATGCTGTAATAGTTTTGTTTTCCTTTGTGCAAGCTTTGTAATGGTAGCTTTGTAATGTGTTTCCAGCTCAGTATTTTCAGCTATGTCTTCATATAAAGGTTCAAAGACACAATGCCCTTTCTTACATTCTGCTTGTGCTTTTTTCTTTTGCTTAGCCTTTTCTTATTGGTGTGAGAAGCATCACTTGGAAACTGTAGTGTATTCTCAGTCTGGAAAGAGTAAGGTCTTCAGTAGTAATTACCTTTTTACAAAGAGGACTGTATTCTTAAAGCAAGTAGAAGCGCTAAGTTCTGAGGTAGAGCAGAGATACGTGTGCCTGAACCACTTAAAAATGTGCCTGTTTGTGCAGTTGTGTCACCAGCGAACGCATAATTTACATTGCTCTGTGAGTGCCTGTCACAGGGGTTATGTAAAAGACAGATGAAGAAACAATTGTGTGAAAATGAATATGCTTGAAATTTGAGTTTTATAGTTCTTTTTATTTGCAGATTTATTTTGCATAATAGATTGTTAGAATAACAAAACAGTAAGATTTGCAACTTCTTTTTCTTCAGTTTATTTGGGACAGGAACTGTAATCTTTCAAAGGTATTTTGCAATAAATCTGGGTCTCTTTTCCCTCTATTTTAGCAATGATAGACTAGACTATTTGTATTGTATCGAATATTTGTAAGATTTAAGGAGCTTCATGGTGCATTTTCACTGAGTGTTATCCCTATTTAAAATGTACTAATGATACCTAGAGAGAGATTAATCAGATTTGCAGGTGGAAACTTCCTTGTTCCCAGTCATTCAGCAAACAGTACCTACTTTCAGGCAATTACTGTGAAACAGGCTATCTTCTGGGATTTTAGCTCTTCCCATTGCTAGACAACTTCAGACCTCATTTTTTGGGTCTTCACTCCCTAGTGCCCCTGATATAATGTGGAGAAATATGTACTTCAAGTCCAGAGCCTGTTAAAAGTTTCAGACCTAATCAACAGACTCCATGAGAGATTACTAGAAAGTGATTTAAGCTCTTCTCTTAAGATTTAGACATTTTCTGCAATCCTTCAGCTTTCAGGGCATGCACTGGAGCATCTTCTTAACTCCAGTTCTCTCCATCTCTCTGCTTCACAGGCTTGGGGATTTAGATCGATACACCTTACAATGTCAAAGGGTTTTGAACCTCATGGAACAGATTTAGACCTATGGAGTACAGAATCATAGCAGGCACTTTTATTTTTGGCAAAAGGTCCATACAGAGGTGGTTCCTTTAATGATCCTTGTCTCTGGCTGGAATTCCTGTTCCACTACAACTCTCCCAGAGCGAGGAAGTCGGAGAGTTTAGCATTGGAAGCCAAATCAATAGCTTACATTCATGAGGACAGAGATCTGCAAGCATTAGCGGGAGCAGTTCTTGTTCCTATGCCAGTAACTCTTGTGCCTTAAATGCTGAGTGAAAGACACTTGCTTGAACTGAAATGTATGTGGGAGTTCAGTGCTCATAGTTACTCCCTCTTCAGTGGTGTTAACTATAAGGTATCAATTAGAATAATGATTATGCTGTTTAAACAGCACCTGTTTTTTCTGTTTTGAATTGGCACTTTAAAAGCCAGTGATCAAGTTGTTGCTTCATTAATGTAGATCTGGTGAATATACTAACTAATGGCTTTGGAATTTGATGTGACGTGAATGTTCTATTAATGCAGAGGAAAAATTAGGCTATCATCCCTGTCAAGTGGGAAACAAAGGAATGATAAATGGGGTGAATAGTTACCCTAGCTCAGTGCAGTTTTACGTGTGTTTGAGGTACCACTCTGAGATGAAGAGTTATTTTTAGAATGAAAAAAGAATAAAGTGAGGCAGCACCTGCCCCATTTAAATCCCCTGAATGACAATATAACTGGACTTTCTGAAGAACGCAAAACAGGCAAGTCTTGATGTTTCAACTTCAGCATCCATCACTGGTGGTTACTGCAGCGCAGTGGTGTGTATAGAAGTTAATGCCATGATTTTCGGTAAACTTGAGCTTTTCTTAGTTTGTAGTGTTTGTTTACGTTTGTCATTTAAAAGGCAGTAAAGCCCCTTGCAATGAAATGGGATCTGCCAAGTGATGGAAAGCTGTTCTGTAGCACCTGAAGCATTTACGCTAAGGATTGGTTTAAGGTCTTCTCTCCTTCAGGTACAGTTTAATAGAATGAATACTGCAACCATTTGTTCCAGAGATATATTTTTTCTAAAAGATTCCTTTATTGACTTTTTTTCCCCCAGTATTCTGTTTCTGTAATTTCTGTGGAGTTTAATTATTAGCCCCAGGTATCCTGGTTGAAATCTAGACTATAAGAGATAGAAGTTTAAATTGAGACTTGTCTTTTGAAGTGCTATAGAAAGGTTTTTGTATAGTTGCTATAATGTATGTTTTTCTGTTTACACTGTTGGGTAAATGAGTCAAAAATGATAGCTGCTGTTTGAATTTTGGTATATTAAGTTAGAGTCCTAACACAAACATTTATATGATTAATGTGTTATTGAAGCATTATTAAAGAGCCTTAATTTAAAATATTTTATGCTTTGTTTTGCATACAGTCAGTTGTCAGTGAAGACTAGTTACTTAATGTAATCCTGGTGCTTGCATTTTACTGAAGCTGAAGAAACTTTTCATCGGTCTCTGTTGGCTTTGGATCAAGCCCTTGGTTTAAAGTATTGATTAAAAGTGAAACTCGATATGAATGGGAAGCCAGGAGAATTAATACAGTGAACATGGTGAATTAGCAAGGAAAAAAAACCCAAGCAGCTCCCAAAACGTTCTATCCACGAATGTAATTTGTTCCTCTGATGAATCTGGTTTCAGGTGCTTATTCAAAAGCCATCCAAGTGGTGGCTTTGTCTGTACCTACCCAAGTGCTTCTTTGCCTTACTCTGTATTGTTTTTCTAATAACTCTGCTATTTAATTGATTTTGCTTTCCTCCTATTTATTAGATTGCTATGCAGTAAAAAAAATATGAGCAGAGGAGGCTTAATTAAAGATTGCTGCAGCTGTTGAACCTTAGAAGACAAAATCCTGTAGTAGTGAAAGTTGTCAAGCACCCCAGTGAAAGATGAAATACCCAGTAGAAGAAACAGTGTTGTCACTTACAATATGATAGTCGAAGAGGGGAATTCAGAGTGGTAGAAGATGTCTGCTAGCTCCCAGTCTTTCCTAAATCATAGTCCTCAGTAATAAAAATGCATGTTTTTAAAAGGAAAAGTGAAAATAGAATTGAGTAGCTCCTCAAACAGCTCCCTAAGGTCTACCATATCTAAATACTGAGAGTGGAAATTGCTGAAGAAAATAAATGCAGTGTGTTTAACAAATTGTGTGCTGATTTACCTGGGTTTTTATATCCTAGTGAGGATTACGTAGTAGAGAAAACAACTCAGAGACAATATAAATACAGAAAATACATCACAGATCTTTGTTGTGCACACATGCTGTGTTTCATGTCATGCTGGTTGGACAGGCCAATGCTTATGCTTTAGAAACCAAATTTCAATCGAGTGATGCTTTCTATATCCCTTAAGGTCTTTTAATGTTTTAACCACACAGATTAGTGAAATAAAAGCAAATTTGAAGGACATTTAAAATTGCAGTGCAGGTGGAAAGAAGAGTAATGAACATACTATTCACAGCACTGCTCACTTGGGATATGGTTAGTCTTTTATCTACAGCCAGAAATACAGAAGAGAAGGATGCGTTTTAAGGATGTACTCCTGATCATGGTCAGCACTCCCTCTCTTACCAAACATGGCGTTTTTCCTCCGGACCTTTTTCCTTTGCCAGACTTACTGTGTCAAGAAAATCTATAACTCTCTTGACAGAGAAGCAGGCTGCTGCTAGATCAATCATTTTATTAGGCTGCATGTGAGATCCTTTCCTAATACACTATGGCCAAATGATCCTTGGCCTGGTCTTCATGTAGGGAGAAAATTCTGAAGAATCTCTGTGCAGAGGAAGCATCTGGAACAGCAGAAGACCATGGGTTTTGGCTTTTTAGTAGGCCAACCATTCCACTGCTGAAATTAAAAATTGAATGGCAAGAAACTAGAGTTTGGGGACAAAGGGAAGAGAAGAAGGAAGATTTACACACTATAATGTATCCTACAGTTTAGCCACTCCCAAATCACTCTTTGTGCATTTGCAAAATGCATTTTGTAGGCTTAAAGTTCAGTTCTGCTCATGTGAGGACCCGGTGTCAGATGCTACTTTACTAAGAGTTTATATTTAACGAGCTATATTAAATTTGTCATCAAAGCATGAATCCGAATATCCTACAAAAACATCCCCTTATTGGCTTGGAGTTATAAGCATACTCTCCCAAACAGATTAAATATAATATAATACAGATTTATTTTCCTAGTCCTGAGATAAACTTTCATTCCAAAAGAAAGAAGGAAAAGGAGGTTTTATTTTCAATTTTCATACCCAACATTTGTTGGCTTCCATTTCAGAGAATACTGTGGCAACCTTTGGTCCTCAAGTTCATGTGCACATGTACACACATACAAAAAGATAAATAGGTATTTTTCTGTTCATAAATTGAGGTGAGCTCACTTTTCCTTCCAAAAGATTTGTGTTTTAAGAAGCAGTTATGTGTGTTTGGGTTTTATCTGTTTTGTCAGTCTGTCTGATCTATTCAATTGCAGAGTCATAGCCAGAGAAGATACATTATATTGACAGTCTTAGGTAGCTTTAAATGTTTTTATTCCAGTTTGAGTTCTATGACCTCACTGAAAATACTGAAAATCATGTTATATAGTCTACCATTTTAGGCAGATCTGGTCAATAATTTTTTCCAAGATAAAAGTTGTTTGGTTTTTTGTTTTTTCATAATTCACCATTTACTCAAAAGAGAAATGCTTCTAAGAAATATATTTCATATGTAATTGATGCAGCTAAATATTTGACTGAGATCTACCAATTTGTTTCCTGCTTTTTCAGCTTTAGTAATTTTTTTCATTTTCTACCTGTTGATAGAGTTGATCATTAAGTCAGATCTGTTTCCTTGAGTCTTCACGTTGACCATTTCAGTGTTCTGGGAAAGGGGAAGAATGCATATTTGGTAATGAATTGTGGATAAATACTCAGTAGCTAAACCAACTTAAAAATTGTTTAGTTTTTAATCTTGACTTATCAAACAGCAAAAGAAGTATTTTATTCAGGAATGAGTGTGTGATGTTTTGATACGTGATCAAAAGCATCCATTTCTGATTTTTCTGTGCTGGTGTTTTGTTTTTACTGGAGAACGAAAATGTCTCTCTGTATCCCTCACGCTACTGTTGAATAGAAGACCAATGTGAATATGTCTATTAAATTAAAAAAAAAGCACTTTCATTCCTGTATTCAAAAAGGATTTTAATGAGTTTTTCACACAGTAAACAGTAGTGAGTTTATGAAGAGGCCTGCCACGCTTGTGGTGAAGGCTATGTAAATTACACCGATGCATATTTATTCATGTACTTCTTGTGGGAATATATTTAGGGGGCTATAAGCATATATCAGAATTTGTTACAGGCAAGGAAACTTACGAGGAAGGCTTATTATCCCAAGAGTGGAATTAAGGTGAAATTAACAAGTAATTGAAGTTATCTTTGATCACGATTTTTCATTGCCTTTTTTTCCCTGCTCTAAGGAAGTGAATATTTTTGATGTTCAGCAGAGCAGCACAATGCTGCACAGAGAAGCATAATGCTGAATTTTCATAATAATGTTTGTAATGCAAATGAGGGACACTTCAAAACCAGGTTGATTAGCATTTCTTAATAAAATGGCAGTCTCCTCCTTTTTCTTCATTAATTCTATCAGCAGATTACATAGCTGGATTTTAACATTAGTAAATGTGAAGTGTGCGGTAGCTTCTTGCGATATAATTATTTGGTGGCTCTAAATAGTTTCAGATTGTGCATTTAAAACAGTTCCTCCAGCACTAAAGCACTACAGTGAATTAATGAGCAGCTTGTCACCTCTGGGACCTCTCCTTTGAAATCCAGTCTGGCTTAGAGTGAACTCCTACCATTTCAGGCCAGCAGCTGGTAAAAGGTTAGAAAATGAATGAGCTCCAGGGACATCGGTGAACTTCCACAGGAGCATATATTTACTTTAGTGCTGTTTTTCAGAGATCAAACTAGAGGAAATATAGAGCTGCTGTGCAGTTCCTCCCACAGGCTGCATCAGCCAGCCTGAGTATTCCCCCGTCGCATGGCTCTCAGGGAAATGCTTTGCTCTCATCTCCTTCCCTGGTTTCTACAAGGGAGGCATGGCAGCATAGCAACTTCAGCAAACCAACTGCCTTCCCTTTCCTATGTGTCATTTAGGCTTGTTCCTGATTATTTTTTGTCATCTCCTATTTATTTGCCAAAACTTCCTCCTGTTCCCTCTGTCCTTTATTTAATTTTTTAAAAATAATTTGTTCTCTTTCTTGTCTTTCAAATCCTGTTTTCACCCAGTGTGTATTTTTTTATTCTCCTTCATCTCTGTTGTTTCTCAGTGGGAGACCCAACAGGTTGTCTCACACTCCACACCGGCTGCATCTTTCCTCCCCTGCTATGCACCTGTGAGGAGCTGTCTCTTGTCCTTTTTTGTTGCCATTAGAGAGACTTCAGAGAATGAAATGCTTGTTGTGCTGCTTTGAGGAGAAACAGGAGTGACATTGTATGAGTTTTAAGTTTACCAGTAAGAGCAGTTGGTGAGCATAGGTCTGCCCGATTTTGACTTTAGTTGAGCATTGCTTGGCTAGCCAAATTTATTTTCCTAATTGCATAAGGCAAAAACAGACTGAGTTTTTAGGGACAACATTTAAATAATGCAAGCAACTTATGAGAAGCATTCAGATAGCACAACTGAACCTGGAAATTTAAAAGCTGTGAAAGAATAGATTCATCGAATGTTTTGGCTTGGGAGGGACCTGCAGTAAGCAGGGACAACTTCAACTAGATCAGGTTACTCAGAGCCCCATCCAACCTGATCTTTAAAGAACTGAAACTCCTTGCTGTCCCTGGAGAATTAGGGATATTTTAATGTGTTCTGATTTTTGTGTCTTAATGCAGTCTTGCTAATGGTTTCCAGCATGGGGGTGGATTGTTGTGATGAGACAGCAAAACTACTTAACTCAACATCTTGTTTCTCCTAAGATTTTATGCAGGATTTTTTTTTTTCTCCCTTCCAAAATTCGAATGTAGAAATAATGTAAACCACTTCCTCTTATTAAGATGGTCCCGGAGTCTGATCTTTGTTAGTAAATCATCTTGACAATCTTCTTCCTTTCATGTGTGTTGATTTTGATTAGGTAATTCATCAAAAACCTGTTATTAGCCATTTCTTAGGCCTTCTGTCTCAGACAACCACTTGTCATTTTATCTGTTTGTGTGGTACTGCTCAGCAATCAAGCCAAGGCTTGCTTCATACCAGGCAGCTCCAGCCTCTGATTTCCCTTACAATATGCAGGGAAGTCATGTGGAATTCTCCTTCTTCACTAACAGGGTCATTTAAATCAGGCCTTTGGGATAAGACGGTGATTTCCACTGTTGCTGACTGCTTAAACTCTTTGCTGTTGATACTGTGTTGCATCTTAACTGTTTTAAAAATAAATGTAGCTCAAACAAATGGCGTAGTTCTATAACCCAGCAGTTTGGTTTAATTTGTGCATGGCAAGTGACTTGGATGATTTTTGCTGTCCTCTTTTTTTTTTTTAATCTGATGTGAGCATGAGAGTTATATTATTTAGCCAAAATTGTTGCGAAATGAAATGAGTGAAGGAAAATAATTTGTGAAAATAATTTCGTTTAAAGAAAAATGTACCCTTTTTTTTGGTTGGTTTGGGTTTTGGGGTTTGGTTTTTTTGTTGTTGTTGTTGTTGTTTTTTGGTTTTTAATTAGAACCAGAGAAAGTCTATGTTGAAGGCCCTTGTGGAGATCATCTGGTCTGACACTCTGTTTTGGGCCTTAGATTTCAGGCCTTAGAATAGGTTATCCAGGATGTGACCAAGCTAAACCTTGGTTATTTCCAGCAAAGAGATCCCACCACTTCTCCAAACAATCTATTTCAATGCTTAGTTTCTCTCACAGTGAAGATTTCTTTTTTTTTCTTAGATCCAGCTGTACTTTTCCCCTGAAGCAAATTCTGCCTGTTACCTCATGTTCTGTCAAAATGCATCCTGATGAGAAGAGTACCTCTACTTTCTCTCTAACTTCTTTTTTTAGGTATTGGAAGATTATAACTAGATCTTTAGAACCTTTTCTTCCCAAACCCAGTTCCTTCAACTTTTCTTCATAAGTTAAGTTCTTCAGTACTGTCATCATTTTGTTGACCCTTTTCTGCCCCCTATCCAATTTCCCAATGTCTCTCATGAAATGTGGGAGGACCAGAACTGGACACAGTATTCCAGGCATATCTGGAATAGTGCATGTGCAATAATTGCAGTCCAGGACATGGTTTGTCTTCTTTGTCTCAGAGATCTGACTCCTGCTGTCTACCTGGACCTCCCTGTGCTTTACAGCAGAGCTGTTTTATGGTCTTGTATATGTCCAATCTGTACAACTGGTCTCTGACTCATCTCTCCTATATGACTACAGGCATCTCTGTATTTTTAGTTTGAGTTTTATTGGGTCATGACTATTGCAGAGAAAGATGCTGGAAGAGAATGACTTTAACTGTGATTTTCTCTTGGAGGGAGGTTAGGATGTACACATACCCTTCACCTCCATGTTCTGGTATTAATGGAAGGGAACTGGTGTTTTAATTTCTTTAAGCCTGCAGGAGAAATCTGGATTTTGATCAGAAAGTTACCTAAAGAACACAAACTGTTTCTGTGTTGTGTAAAAATGCCTGTGTGGCCTCAGACACTCACTACTGTAAGGACTGTTAGCAGAATGTTGAACTTGTCAGGCTCTCACCCTATCTGCCTTTTCTCTCTGTCTTTCATGAGCTAACCTGCTCACTTTGGCTATTTCCCAAGCCAGGCATCTAGAGCCCAGCTTCAAATCCAGAGGCAGGGGGCTGCGATAGCATCACTTCAGTTTCCTCAGCAGGGTCCAAAGGCTCAACATTAGCACTGGGGAGGTTTCCATGGACCTGTACATCAAGCAGTTTCCAGTCTGTTGTGAAAGACTTACTGTGGTTCTCACAGAGCCTTGCCTAGCAAGGCAGAACAAGAGGAGGAAGTGAGGGGACACACTGCAAGGCTTCCCTAACCACCCAGCATTGTGTTTGTTCATTTTCTGCTGCTGCCTCCAGCAGCTCCATTATGAAGGTTTTCTTGGGTCAGAGGCAACAGCCTTTATCCTGCGCTGTCAACAAGCATGTTGCAGATGAGTACTGTCAAAATTTTGATCGTTTACCAAGCTGACAGTTGAAACGCATTTGCTCAGTGGAGACAGGGCTGTGCAGCCTTCCATGTTAAGGCAAAACAACTGAAAGAGCTATGGGAGAATAACTTAGCTTGGAGTATGAGACTGGGAATGGAGAACTGCCCAGCCACAACAGAACCCTGCTGGCTGACCAGGCTGTTCATTCTTTCACTCAAAACTAGTGGCTGAATGTGTTGTCAGGTGTCTTGCCAGGTTTCTACCATAAGGGGGGTGGGAAGAAGAGAAGTAATTGCAGTTATTGTTGATTGTGAAGTGCTTTATACCTGAACTACTTTCAGAGTCTGTGGCTCTATCAATGCCCTGTGTTACTTGACAACAATTACGTAGGGCTCTTGATAGATGGATGATAAGGGGCCAAGTTCTGCGTTAAGCCTGTGGGCTCTTTGCATGATTGGATTATGTCAGTTCCTAATGGGATTTTTTTTTCCTTATCACAAGCCAGACTCCATACAATGCAATCAGAGAAGAGCAGCTAGAATGCTAGCACAGCGAGTTGTAATAAAGTGAAAAATCAACTTCACTTTTTTGTAGGTTGTTGCAGTAATTTATTTTAACAATTAGAAGTTACATCAGTGAGAAGCCTGCTAGGAAGAGATGATAGTGTTGCTGAGAGCCACAGTCAGGAAGTTATCCTGACTACCCTTAAAACCAGTGGAGAACCAAGACATAATCAGCATGGAGTCTGACACATTGAGAGGCACTCCACATTTTCAAAGTCTGAATTTTTATTAGATCTTCAGAACTCAACTCTGAATGACTTTGTGTGGAGGAGAATCAAAAGATGAAAATACGTAAATATGGCAATTTTAATTTAGGCTTGAGAGGAGCATATCTTAGCCAATTTATTAGCATTCACCTTTCAGCAATGGTTAACCAAACTTATTTTAAATAAATCTTCAGTGAATAAAGAAAAAAGCAGACTATTTCTCTGGTAATGAGAAAAACCCAGTACCCTTCATCACTTAAGGAGCAGACACAGTTCTTTTTTCACCTTCACTTTAAGTTTCACGTTACTCTTCCTTCTCTTTTGCCTTCATTTTTAAGTTAAAACACATTAACAATTGTGCTCACAATGTGAAATTTCTACTTTATTTAACAAAGTTAAGTGTTCAGATACAGGACTAGCTTGTTTTATGTTACCTGTCTGTCCAGGAGCATTGCTTTGCTTCCAGGAGTAAGGAAAGTCAAACTATTCCCACATATTCCCAGTATTGCACCTCATGTGTTTGATACAGCAGAGATTGGTCCAAGACTCAAGGGATGGTGTTCTTTGCAGGAATTCTAGTCAAACTTATGGCTGGTGAGAAGCAGAAGACAGATGTCGTATTCTGATCATGACACCAAGGAATATCTGAAATGTCTCATTTATGCTGACCATCCCCTTAAGAGAATCAGATCATGATCTGTTAAATGAAGGCAGTAACTAGACCAACGGAGAAAGAAAGCATGAAAATATGGTTGTTTGATCCTGGAGTTACAGGAATGCTGGAATATACGAAACATGTTGGTAATGAATAGTAAGACCATGCTAAGAATAGATTTTGGGAAGCAAAATAAACACCCACAATTAGTTTCTTCTGTGATTCATTTAGATTAATTTTTTGATAGAACTTACATCTGGGCTGATGACAGCATTGGAAGATCACTTTGCTGCTGGTGCATAGGAAATTGTATCTGGAAGGGCATGGTAGGAAGTGGGATCCATTTCATCAATTTTGTAGGAAATTAACTTTTCAATTAAAATAAAATGAATTTATCTTCTTAGATATAGGCCTGTGGAGGCTTACATTTGAGAGAGTGTCAAGCATCCACAAACAGATGGCTCCCGTGTTTCTTTACTTATAACTTAACCAAGCAGAGGGAAAAAAACCCCAAACAAACCAAACCATCAAACTAATTCTACTGGAGTCTTACTGGGCATCTGTATAGAATCAGAATTACCTACTTGGAAAAGACCTTAAGATCATCCAGTCCAACCATAACCTAAAGTCTGCCTGTACACAACTGTTAAAACATATCCCTGAGCTCCTCGTCCAAACGTCTTTTAAACACCTCAAGGAATGGTGACTCCACCACTTCCCTGGGCAGCCTGTCCTGGTGGCCACTGACCCTTTTGGTGAAGAAATTTTTCCAAATCCAATCTAAACCTCCTCTGGTGCAACTTGAGGCCATTCCCTCTCATCCTATCACTTGTTACCTGGGAGAAGAGACTGGGCCCCACCTTGCTATAGCCTCCTTTCAGGAGATTAGAGGGCAATGAGGTTTTCCTTCAGCCTCCTCTTCTCTAGGCTGAGCAACCCCAACCACTCCTCACATGACTTCAGTTCAGGACCTCTCACCAGTCTCACTGCCGTTCTCTGAACATGCTCCAGCACCTCAGTGACCTTCTGTAGTGAGGGACCCAAAACTGAACATAGTACTCAAGGCACAGCCTCGACAGTGCTGAACACTGGCCCCGAAACTGAGCCCTGGGGATCACCATTGGTGACCAACTGCCAACCAGATATAATTCCATTTACCACCACTCTTTGGGCCAGGCCATCAAACCAGTTTTTGACCCACCAAAGACTGTTCCTGTCCAGACCATGGGCAGCTAGTTTGTTCAAGAGGATGCTATGTAGATCTATGCTGAAGGCCTTATTAAAGTTCAGGTATACAACATCCACAGCCTTTCCTTTATCCATCATTTGGGTCACCTGGTGAAAGAGATCAGGTCTGTCAAGCAGGACCTGCCTTTCATAAACCCATGCTGACTAGACTTGATCCCCTGATTGTCCTGAATGTGCTGTATGATGGCACTCAAGATGATCTGCTCCATAACCTTCCCCGGCACAAAGGTCAGACCGATAGCTCTCCTGTTTCCCAGATCCTCCCTACAGCCTTTCTTATCTATGGGCATCACATTCACTAACAACCAGTCAAGTGGAACTCCACCAGTCAACCAGGGCTGCCGAGAGATGATGGAAAGAGGCTTGGAGTTTACCCCCGCCAGCTCCCTCAGCACCCCCTCTGGCCCCACAGACTTGTTGTGTGTGCATCTAAGTGGCAGAGCATGTCCCTCACCATTTCTGCTTCCCAACTCTGTCTTCTACACAGTGGTCTGGGTATCCAGAAACAGCTGATCCTGCTATTAAAGACTGAGGCAAAGAAGGTGTGGACAGGAGCCTTATCCTCATCCTTTGTCACTATGGTTCCTCCTGCACCCAGTAAAGGCCAGAGGTTCTCATTGGCTCTCCTTTTGCTGATGACTTGGCCAAGTTAAGTTCTGATTAGTCTTTAGCCCTTCTAATTTTCTCCCTGGATGACCTCTCTTCATCATTGTACTCTTCATGCATTGGCTGCCTCTTCTTCCAAAGCCCATAGACTTCCTCTTTTTCTTGATGTCCAACCAACATTCCCTGTTCATCCAGGCCAATTTACTTCCCCAGTAGCTCACCTTCTGACACATGGGGGTGGCCTGTTCTTGTGCCTCCAGGATTTGCTTCTTGAAGATTGTCCAACCTCCCTGGACTACTTTGCCCTGCAGGACTGCCCCCCAAGGGACTCTGTCAACCAGCCTTCTAAGCAAGCCAAAGTCTGCCCTCTGGAAGTCTAGGGTGGCAGTCCTGCTGATCCTCCTTATTACTTCTCCAGGAATGGAGTACTCTATCATTTAGTGATTGAAATGCCCCAGGCATCCTCCAACCATCATATTTTGTGGAACTGACAAGAATCAGGGGGGTGTTTGTGTGTGTGTGTTCCTGCTGCTCACAGCTCTTGAAAATATTCATGGAGAGACCTACAGTGGGTGGAAGAAAACAGCTAAAGATGAAGTGACAAAACCACTCAGCTGAAATTACCAACTTTAACTGATTTGTTCCAATTACATTTTTTCTACCCTCCCCAGAAAAAAAAAAAACCAAAACAAAACAACCCCTCTGTTTTAATTGGAAAAATGAGAGGATTTTTTTCTTTTTTCTTAAAACAACCTTCCCCCAAAACAAAACTGAAAAACCCCAAACAAACGGAAGAAACACACACTCAAATCACCCCTCCAAAAAACAATCCCACTGAAAATACCCAATGTGTAAAATCAAAGCAATTCCCTGAAACAGTACTACCAGTCTCAGATACCTGCTGTTACCTTTGCTGCGGTGAAGGAAGAGAATACTGAGATAGGTTAGTGTATCACAGTATCACCAGGGCTGGAAGAGACCTCAAAGATCATCAAGTCCAACCCGTCACCACAGACCTCAAGACTAGACCATGGCACCAAGTGCCATGTCCAAACTCGCCTTGAACACCTCCAGGGACAGTGACTCCACCACCTCCCTGGGCAGCCCATTCCAGCAGTCAATGACTCTCTCAGTGAAGAATTTTCTCCTTACCTCGAGCCTAAACTTCCCCTGGCACAGCTTGAGACTGTGTCCTCTTGTTCCGGTGCTGGTTGCCTGAGAGAAGAAAGCAACCTCCTCCTGGCTACAAGCACCCTTCAGGTAGTTGTAGAGAGCAAGAAGGTCTCCCCTAAGCCTCCTCTTCTCCAGGCTAAACCATCCCAGCTCTCTCAGCCTCTCTTCATAGGGCTTGTGCTCGAGGCCTCTCACCAACCTCATTGCCCTTCTCTGGACACGCTCAAGCACCTCAATGTCCTGTATCCCAGGGTTTGGTATTTAATCTTTAAGAAAGTTAATATTCTAAAAACTATGATTAAAAAAGCCAAATGTTTTGGGGTTTTTTTTGGTTGTTTTTTTTCAATATATGTGTAAGTGGGAAACGTTGTGGTCTGATTTGAAGGAAATCACTTGATCCCCAGTTGAGTTGGAAACCCCTTTCATAACTTGGGAAAGGTGAGAAGTTCTCCACTTCAGGATTGCTCTGCTCTTGCCCTAAAATGTTCCCATCACACGTGTTTCCGTATTCCTCCTAAAGCATTTTCTAGCATGTACCACATTTCCAGAATGTCTAATTCCACTGACAATTTTCTTTTCTAAACCAGGGTTCAGTCTTTTCCCACATACACAGAGTCTGATTTATGTTTTGGGATTTAAGAAGTGAAGAGTTTACATTTGCTCTCAGTGCTAGGTAGACATTTGGGAGTGCTCAAAGCCTCCTCCTCTCTTTACCCCGTGCTTTCACTTCCACAAATCTAGAAACACAACAGATACACAGGACAAATGGATGCTGCATTTTTCAGTGGAGGAGGCAAAAAAAAAAAGAAAAACAAAACTGAGATCAAATAGCATTCACTACTGCAATTCAGTGTGAACTGCTAGAGGTGGCAGGCAGAAAATGGAAGAATTAAAATAATCCTACATTTGCATTTAACTAAACCATGGAAAGTGAAGTTGTCTTCAAAAATACTGAATCCTGAGATGTGAGCAGCAAGGGTAGAAAATAAAGATTGAAGGCAAGGCAGAGTGGAAGCAAGCACTGATCAAAAATGTCAATTTGGTTAAAAAATCAAAAAGGTGAAGGAAAAATAAGATAAGAATATTGAAAGGAAATATGTTGGAAGATAAAAGCTGGCACTGAAGAGCAATCTAATCCACTGAGGTATTGATCCAAAAAATGCCCTATAAGCTTTGTGAAGAAAGATGTGATGCTTTGGTTTCCCTAGAGCATACAGGTATGATAATTTTTAAACAATTCACATCAAAGGGGGAAAAAAAATATTGTAAATCTAGTAGGAGGATGAAGCTTCTGTCATTTTCCAAACCCATATTATATATTATGCATTTCACCATACCTGAAACATAGTCATAATTTGGGAGTCACTAGGATCTGAGACTACAGATCTCACTTGCTGTGGTCATTTCCATTCTGATAACTGTTGTTCAGTGAATTTAGGAAATACCTCCAAAGTGGCTCTTACTGGCTTTTATACGGAAATATTGTAGAGAGAAGAGAAAGAGAACAGGAAAAGAAATATCTCTCTATACATCTGGAAAAGGATCTGGAGCTGCTGGTTGACTGCCATCTCAACCTGAGCCAGTAATGTGCTCAGGTTCCCAAGAAGGCCAGCAACAGGCTAGCCTGGATCAGGAATAGGGTGGCCAGCAGGAGCGGGGAAGTAATTGTGCCTTGTACTCAGCACTGTTGAGGCCATGTGTCAAATACTGGCTTCAGTTTTGGGCATCTCAATACAAGAAGGATATTCAGGTGCTGGAGTGGCTCTGGAAAAGGCAAACAAAACCAAATCTGTCAAAGGGTCTGGAGAATAAGTTCTGTGAGGACTGTCTGTGGGAAGTGACATCGCTCAGTCTGGAGAAGAGAAGTCTGAGGGGAGACCTTATTGCTCTCTAGAACTCCCTGAAAGGAGGTTTTAGTGAGGTTTGGATCGTTCTCTTCTGCCAAGTATCATGTGATAGGACAAGAGATAAAAGTCCTGAAACTGTGCCAAGGGAGGTTTTGGTCAGATATCAAGACCAGGTTGGACAAGGCCTTGAGTGACCTGTACTAGTGGGAAGTGTCCCTGCCTATAGCAGGGGTTTGGATTGAGGTCCCTTCCAACCTTACCATTCTATGATTCTATGATTAGGAAAAATTTATTTCCTGAAGGAGTGCTCAGACTTTGGAACAGGCTACCCAGGGAGGTGATGTAGTCACCGTCCCTGGAGGTGTTCAAGAAACATGTGGACATGACATTTGGGACATAATTTAATGGTCACACTGGTGTTAGGTTGATGACTGGGGTCGCTGTCTTTGAGGTTTTTCCAACTGAAACAATTCTGTGGTTCTATGATTCTGTGTAAAGAATACAAAATTAATCTGTGCGAATAATCTCAATCCCAAACAATTGCCACATACTTGATAACTGATTTAAGGAGAGCAGAGTGGAGCCATTTGTAGCAAACAATGTGTTAAGGAGCTGGAATGTGAAGTTAGTAAAATAATAGTAATTATACAACCCAGGCTAATGGCAGTGAAGTTGTTGGAAAGCCTGTGGAATGTGATCGTTGGGATGCTGCAGTATATTGGGTTGTTTATTTTTTTTCTGATTGGTTGGTAGCTGTTGGAGTTCTTTTTTGGTTGGATTTTTATTTTTAAATTACACAATGCTCTGAATTTTGAAAGATTTTTTGTTTTTGTTAATTGCTTTTACATGGGAATAAGGGAACACCAAGTAAAACACATTTTTCATCAATTTTAACATCCCTTCATACCATGTTTAAAGACACCCACACAGTGCCACGTGCAACAGGCTGACAGTTCAGATTTCCTTACAGAAAACTCTGGAGTTTTGAGTACTATACTGAGATTGCAAATTTTCCTTTTTTTTTTTTTTTTTTCCCTCCCCCAATAACCCTGCACCACAACATAATGTGATAAAAGGGAAAAATGGGAATGGTTCTTCAGTATCTTCTATCTGGAGGTAATAGCTAACAATATATTTGATTGCATCGTTACGCAGATTTGCTGTTTATTATAAAGACTGCATCCATACCATTGAAATACATCTAGAAGCCTATTAAATAAATTTGTGTTCTCAGCTGTAAAACTAAAGTGATTCTGTGCCCACTGGCAAAGCCTTGCACTTCCATTGACAAATGTGTACAATATGTAGAGACTTGGATTTTTTTTTCTTTACAGCCAAAATGAATTCTTTTATGTTGCAAAGAATACAATAGAATGCCGTCAAAATGCCCTTTTAATAATTTTAATCATGACTCAATGTGTTTTCAAATATTTAATCTTATCTGTTGCCTTTCAGTGTGAAAGTTAATCTGTTATCTGTTATTAATATCTCTTCAGATACACAAATGTTCTTTTTCATACACTCACATGTGGAATGGAATGGAGAGTCATTTAGCTATAAAATTTGGAATCCAACCACAAGCCATAGATGACAAATCAGAATTATTTTTCTCCAATATAGAATAGCTAACTAACACCATACTTAGAAAGGGTTTTTTTTTTTTTTTACAATTTTAATTATTCAGCATTCCTCATTTTGTTAAACTATGTAGAAAAAGAATAGCCCTTGTCCAGACACTGCCTGTAGGACGTGTTGTGAGAAACAAGATGGTTTTCATTCTAACAACGTGTTTTGTTTTGTGTATAATTTATAGGGGAACACATATAAACTAAGCTAATGAAATAACTGGAAATGGATTGACCTGTCACATAAAGGAGGGCATCCAGCTCCCTCCTGAATGACTGTGATGAATGGCAGTGATGGGTAGATGAAGTGGTTGCTTGTGCTCATTACGATCCATAACCTTAAACTTCAGAAAGCATCCTCAATCATGACTATCGGAAAAGATGAGAGTCCTGTGGATAGCAGGGAAAAATACCCTGAATTTTCTCAAAATGTCTGTTGTTGGTTCCTAAACCTCTTTAGCATTCTGCAGGTAAACAGCCATTCAGTCCCTGTGTGATCTACTGGGCAGGGCTGGCAATGGCAGGATCATCTTGCTTTTGTGTGGGTGTGGATTCAGGACCTTCCACTTTACCTATCTGTCGATTTCACAAACTGAAGGGAAATGAAGCTGCCTACCCTTTTCCATCACTCTTCCAAGTCTGGTTGAAGCTGACTAATGGCTTCCAAATGTATTAGAAGCCGAATTCCATAAAAAAGTGCCACATTCAAGGTGGGTTTGGATGTGGCACATGGTGCCATGGGCTAGTCTTGAGGTCTGTGGTAATGGGTTGGGCTCGATGATCTTTGAGGTCTCTTCCAGCCTTGGTGATACTGTGATACTGTGAAAAAGGGTGGAGAGGGGGGTAGATGGGAGGAATTGCCTGGGGAGGCAGGAGCAAACCAAAGCCCATATGGAGATTATAAGAATTTGATCTAGGGTTTGAGTCTCCTGTAGGGATGGGTCACTCACAGACAGTTCCCTCTCTATTAGTATGAGTTAAAACCTTTGTCTCATGACTCTGCATTTTGAACGTGACTGCCGTAGACTCAGTCTTGCCAGCGTACCAGCATATCCTGTGCATGGTAGGAAATGCATTCTGAATTGTTTTGCCTTCTTTTGAGGGTCACTTATTGAAAATGGGACTTTCCGTGAACTCTGGGTCAGATGAATAAACGGTTCTGTTTATAAGGAAGCATCCTGTAATTGAGGAATTGAATTCTGAGTAGTAATAACTGTATAAAATTAGCATTAATTAGAAAAAAAAAAATCAAGAGTTTTTCAGAGCTGTTAGCCAATGTTGTATGCAACAGAAATGAAATAATAGGGTTCAGAATTTAGGCTGGATGACAAAGCAATGGTAACTGCTATGATGACTGCTACCAGTAGTGAAGAAAGGTGTTCTGGTAATTTTTTGAACATAAAAGGGCTGTGTGAACATAAAAGGGGTGAAGATAAGTATCTATGGGACAGTTGCTTTTCTAATTATTCCTGTAGTAGATATAATAATTAATCAGTACATTCGGAAGTTTTGAAACAGAATCAAGGTGAACTGAGCTGGTTTGGTTTCAAGCGCATCCAACAGGTTGTATGTGGCAGAAGCCACCTGAGCAGAACTCTGGCTTTGACAGCAAAGATTAATGACCCACTCCCCTTTAATTGATGATTCAAGGAGTACTCCTCTCTCCCTGCCTGGCACAGGGGCTGCATCAGGTACATGCACTCCACTGGGTTAATTTCTTTTTATTGCCATTAGGAGAACTGTTTGAAACCAAAATCTGCCATATGTGAAACTCCTATAGACTTGATCTTTGGTAGCCATTTATATTTTAGGAACTGATGTGTTCAGTTTTATTAAACTTGTCTGAAAAGAGAGAGCAACTGTTTGAGAACAGAGCTGTTGACCTTATATTTCACAAGTGGTAAGATTTTATTTACTGTAGTTACTGCAGGTTTACAAATACCTGAGGATTGTCTGTTGCTGTTCTTTGTAGTACATTGCTCTGTCTAGTACATACGTGCAGACACACACACCCTGTTCTTGTATGTTGTTCAAATGAATAACCAGAAAATTGTTTTAACAAGTAGGAAAGTAGCCTGAAAACCACTGGAATGTGCAAGTGCTGTTTTCAGTTCACACTGTTGAGTTTTTAAGCAGAAATGCTCCACTTCACAACTTCAAAAAAATGTTTGGTTTGACATGCATGTCCTTCAGGATGCAGGACTTGTAGCATCGGTGTCACCCAGCTCCATTTTGTACAAAGAGCGGTTGAACTCTTTTCCTGTGGTGTTAATTTTCGTGTCTATACTCATGATGTTTGTCTGAGGTTTTGCAGGACTCTGAAGCAGTGGTGCTTTCATAATGCATTTTTGTTAGAATTCTACTTGGGCTTTAGGAGTTGGTGCTCTTTCTTTGTTTGATTATCTGAATTCTCCCAAGGGAAAAAGTCCTGAATCCTTCCCTTTCCTAAGTGGAAAATAATCCCATATTATTTGTGATCTCTAACGATTTTTTATTCGTTTGCTTTTGTTTAGTTAGGCCCCAAAAGGTTTTGAAAACATGAGTTTTGTGTATGGGAATGGATTATCTCTGGAGTTGTTTGGTTTTGGACTATGTTATCCTTCTTTGCCAAAGTTAACAGGTTTGGGAGAGACTTCATTGTGCTTAAATATGTGAAACTGATCAGAAAGACTACCTGTTTTAATTTAGTTTGGGTGTGTTGTTTGTGGGGTTTTGGGGTAGGGTTTTTTTTTCTTGTTGTTGGTTGATTGATTGGTTTCATGTGGTTTTTTTTGGTTGGTATTTTTGGGTATTATTTTTGCTTGGGTATTATTTTTGGTTGGTTGGTTGGTCGGTTTTGTTGTTGTTTGTTTTCTGAGAAACACATCCAATAAAGCAGTAAAGCAGTTTGCTACATAATTGATGGGTTTTTCTCCTCTCCCCCCACAAAAACAGAAATACATGGAAATGAAACCTAACATCTGAAGTGTCCACAGGCATTTTAAGGAATACCTTTCCTTACTAGGGTGTTTCAGCTGTGGACCTATACATCAAACTCAAGTCTGTATACTGTGTAGGAATTTTGGTTATGTGTTACAGGAGGGCTTAGGGACAGGGTTTATTGTTGACCCTTCAGTGCTAGGTCAAGGACTGGCCTGGATGATCTTTGAGATCTCTTCCAATCAGAGAGATTCTGTGATTCTGTTAACCTCAGCATCCATAACGAATCAAGTCATTCGTGACTGCAGTTGATTAGATAACTCTTGTGGTCATGTGCTGTGATCCTGTCTCAGAAGAGTGATAAACCCTCACTGGCAAAAAGTATAGAAAATAATTTGGATGAGGTGGGGTAAGGTCCTAGGTGGAAACAAAACAACTGGGTCCTTTTCCATAGCAAAGTATCCTGTATGGGTATACCAGCAAAATCATGAAAGAAATATTCCATGAGGTACAATAAGTAAGAAAGGGATGAGAAGAGAAAGAATTTGGTTTAGTCAAAAAATTATTTACTCTGATGAAAAGCTACTGCAGGAAGACACCTGCAGACAAACTTGGTTTGTGTGTATCAGTCTTTTATGCTCCCTGCGTACAAAGTACATACAGAATAATTTATTGCAAGTTTCAGAGGCGATCATCTGCATAAGGTTGTCAGGAGCACATTAACTGGGAATGGAAGACAGATAGAGTTTCGGTTTGATCTTTCCATGACCTTGCTGATACTGGAGATAAAAATGTAGATTTGTGATTTGTGTTGTGTTATGCTATGCTGTGCTATGGCCAGCAGGGCAAGGGACGGAATTCTTCCCCTTTACTCTACTCTCATGAGACCCCCAGCTGGAGTACTCTGAACAATTTTAAACCCTCAGCACAAGAAGGACATCAAACTGTTGGAGCAAGTCGAAAGGAGGGCCACGAAGATGCTCAGAGGGCTGGATCACCTCTCTTATGAGGACAGGCTATGAGAGTTGGGGGTCTTCAGCCTAGAGAAGAGAAGGCTTCGAGGAGACCTTATAGCAGCCTTCCAGTATCTGAAGGGGACCTACAGGAGGGATGGGGAGGGACTACTGACAACGTTTTGTAATGACAGGATGAGGGGTAATGAGTTGAAACTGACAGATGAGAGATTTAAACTAGATGTTAGGAAGGGGCTCCTTAAAGTGAGGGTGATGAGACACTGGAATAGGTTACCCAGGGAAGTTGTGGATGCTCCCTCCCTGGAAGAGTTCAAGGCCAGATCGGATGAGGCCTTGAGTGACCTGTTCTAGTGGGAAGTGGTCCTACCTATGGCAGGGGATTGGAACTAGATGATCTTTGAGGTCGCTTCCAACCTAAACTGTTCTATGATTCTATGATTTTCTTTTACGTTATTTAATTTTATTTATGTTATTTCCCTTTAAAGAAATAATGTATGTTACTGTGGCGTGACAGAATTCTGAATTCCTGAAACATACTTGGCTGCAATTCTTTTTTTAAATCAGAAAATTGTTACTCTGTGTATTAGAATGACTGAACTTTTTTTAGGGAAGCAAAGGAAGTTGACTTCAAAGGCGTTCTTTTATGTGCCCCTCGAAAAACCATTAAGAGAGTGGCTAATTTATACCTCAGTCAAGACACATGACAATAGTTTAGGTATCTGTCTTTTAGAAATGTCAGCCTCTCTCTTCACTATGCAAACTGGTAGACAGATTTTAGCTCGAGTGTATTTTTTCTAAATGGATTAATAATAACATACCAAAACAAAGGTGATGTTAGTTTCTGGCCTAATACTAGGTTCTCTGATGCACGGATGTTTAGCAAAGGTAGGAGGTCTAAGTTCTTTTATGAAATACTCTAATAGCTTGTGTTCCCTCATTCTCCCTCACTGGCACAGAAGTGTATGCTCCCTCTCTTGACAGTGAGCTGGAAGTGACACTTTTCAAAATAACTTGACAAAGATACTTCCGAAACTGTCACTTCCTTACAATAAATTAATTATTCCTTATTCCTTCAAAGAAAACTTCAGTCTGTTTGCAGATTCTCACATGCATTTTTTATCTCCTGCTTTTATCTGGTTTTTTTTTTTGTGGGGGGGGAAGCGCAATGTTGCAGTGTGAGAGAAATCTAGA
Source organism: Eubucco bourcierii (assembly GCA_013396675.1). Lineage (NCBI taxonomy): Eukaryota > Metazoa > Chordata > Aves > Piciformes > Ramphastidae > Eubucco > Eubucco bourcierii. The sequence goes on from VWZE01002917.1 coordinate 29,681, forward strand.
GGCTGTTGCTTACAAATGTAGCTATGGGTATTACAAGCATGCTGATTTTTTAATCAAAAAGAAGTAGTAAAATCTAGCCAAAATGCTGATTTTTGCATTGAAAATGTCAACTAGTCATTTAACAATATAAACGGCATCTCCTACGTATTAATGAATAACATTTGCATGAACAGTGATAGTTATGGGCTAGGTTATAATTTTATGAGTTAATATTGTACTTTTAAAAATTGCGTTGCAAGGAAATAGGTTCCTATTGTGAAATAATTGTTATTGTATGGATGAAATCTCTAGAAAGTGCAGTAGAGAGTATTTTGGACTATTGAGGGAGAGTAACATAGCTTAAGTGTTATCGGTTTAATTGGATTGTTTCCAAGATTTCAGATTAATTATATGCAACAGAAATCCACTTGATAGTAGCAAGATGTGGATAGCAAACCATCTTGATGAGGTAGTTCTCTTTAAGGATGCTATTTATTTTAGTACTGTTCTCTGCTTCAGTGGCAATATCTCTGTCTGGAAGAACATATATTTTAGAACTTCATTCAACTTCATGGGCCTTATATCAAGGAAAGCTTCTCACAGTCTTTGCTGCTCCCCTTGCAGGATGAACTGATAACCTGCTTTGAGTTTCAGAGTTGTAGGTTCCACCATCTGAAGAGTGTTGTGATGTTGGCTTTTTTTTCTTTTATAGGTATTTGTAAACTGCATCCCTAGTGAAGTATTTGCAAAATGATATTCTAATTCCAAAAACAGTAGTATTATTTTGGTGACTTGTTAATACATGCCTTCATGCTTGAGTTCATCTGTATGCACATAGAAAAAATGCTTGCAGACCAAAATGAGAAAGTGACAATTTCAGAAGACAGTCCTGTCACAGTAGCACATTCTCCACATAGTATGTAATACTGTATACACTGCGTCATAAACATACCCCTCCAAGAGGCATGGCGATAAGTACAGGCACTTGCCTAAAACTCCCTGATAGTTAACATCTAGTTTAGCTGAATACTGTTGCAAATACCTTTTTTAAAATCTCCAGTATTGAAGGACTGCTGAAAATAGCTGTGTGACATGCCTGAAACAGATTCAGGCGTCTCTGCAGAGCATAAAGAAAGACCTGAATACCAGGATTACAGGTCCCGCAAATCCTCTGCTCAGTTTTACAGAAGGATCAGGCAGTTTATGTATTCAGTTAATCTATTTTCACTTCAGTGTAATGACTTGCAGCTGTAGCCCACTTCATTGGCAGATCAGAAGCTACACTGTAATATCAGTCTGACCTATACCATTTATCTTGGAAGGCTAATTGTTTAGCTTACAGCATGTTTTATTCTCCCAGGCTGTGCTTAAAAATAAACAGAGCCCAGGCAACTTGGGCCCTGCTCCTCTGCGGAAACTCCACAGTGTCCCTGGCACTGCCTGTCTGCACTAGAGCATCAAACAAGGGAGCCTGGCTGGCACAGACTTAATCTCACCAGGTCAGGGTGGTCTGGTAGGTGGGCAGTCAACATGTCTGTGAAGACCCTCCCACAGATCATTTTGAGATGCTTCCTAAAACTGACGCTCCAAACCCAGCTCGGGATGCTGAGGTGGACTGTCCCAGCAGGACAGGCAGGTGAGACAGGCTTTCTGACTTGTCATTATCCAAAGTTAGGAGGATAAGCCAGCCTCTAAAACTACGGTGCCTCTTCAGGTCTTTAGTCTTTTGTTTATTTTGAAAACATGCCTCTCAAGTTGTGCTATTTCATTTAGCAAAGAGCAATTTCCTTTGCTGCCATCTAGAATTTGCATGCATCAAAGGCCAAGTCTGTCTGGAAGTCTGGCTTTGCATTTCAGGGAAAACAATACCAGAGCTCTGCTGCTGGCGTGCAGCACCTACAGTAGCCGAGCCATTGTTTGTGAACCACATTCTGCGAAGTTTCATAGAACTGCAGATGCTCTCATGTTTTGCTGTGCTAACAGGAAATTTGTTGGGGAGCTCAATGAATCCTCAATGTTTTCAAGTAATCAGATGACTTGAAAATCAGAAGATTCTTCTTTTCGGAGAGAAACAAATGTTCAAATCTCTCAAAAGTGACTGAAACTCATAGGATCTGAGGCCCAGTTGGCTTGCAGTGATACACTGGCACCTGTATCACTCTTAAAGTTGGGATCAAGTAATGTGAAAACTTAACATTGAAGATTCAGTATGCATACATCACCCAAATGAGGGTGAAGAACAGGATGATAAGGCAACAACTCATCTGTTTTCTGCCAGGAGCAAAGAGTTTCCCTTCCATTGAGCCAGTATGTGCCTGAAGGTGCTATGAACTCCCTACATCCAAATCTGGTGCCCAATAAGATGGCTTATCCCATGTTTATTTGGGTGGAAGCTTTCAACAGATAAGTCTTTCGACATTTGCTTATTCAACTAAGAGACCTGACTGGTAACATGTGTGACAGTCCATGTATATGACCTAACATATGCACTGTATATGCAGCCCTGAGATGTGAATTTTATATGGATTAAAAAAATTACAAAGCAAGTACACAGCAAACCGCCGTGTTTCCTGCTTGGCTGTGCATATTTTGCACTTCATTAGCTTCTGTCCACAAGTAATTAGATGTGCAGTCGGGAAACAACTTAAAAGTACTCTATTTCTTCTCCTATCACTTTGGATTCAGATCGGCTCGCTTGGAGCTCAGCATTTAATGCAAGCTTCTGCAATTAAACCCTTCCCTATGGCATTTACCACATGGTGTCATGCTGCAGTGCTGTTTACTTAATCGCCTTACTTTGCTGGATGGCAAGTGTTTCATTAGGAACTGATATGAATTTGCTATAATGCAACATAACCTAATGAGGTCTTGTTTCCAGTCAGGACAGGTTTGCCTTACTGCTTGATATAATTATGGAGGTAAAGCCTCGGTACAAGCTGGATCAGGGAATCTTTTGCACACATGATTCTGAATCCAACTATGTTGTCACTGAATGACATGCTTTTAAGACTTGGTAAGATTCATTTAGTGGCTTAGCTGCAAAGTACTGCAGAAGGCTTTTCGTTTTGAAAGTTCAGACAGTTAATTTGACATGTGAACAGTAACTGTTAGGAGAGATAGCATGACTGTAATATTAGTGTCATTGTTTTCTGGTGGTAAACTGCAATTTTGTGTTGTGTTGTAGAGGCAGAAGCATGCATTTAGTTTGAAATGTAAGTCAGCTGGAACATTCCCTTCCAGGTATTTGAACCGAATCCTTTGATAGTACCAAGAGAAGAGTCAGGAATTAGGAATTATTTCAGAGCATGTGATTCAAATTCATTCTTGGGCAAGAACTTTTAATCAGGGTTTAATCTAGCGTTTGGCATGGGTAACAAAGGTAATTATTTACCAAACAGCATTGAAATGGCGCCTACTAGAAGCACTAAGCACATGCTGAAATATTTGTATAGAGATAACCTGTACTTTCATCATTACTCAATAGGAAAATGCTGTGGCTCCCCTATGAGGACCACAGGATTTTTTCATCTCCTTTTTCAGACATAGTGTAAGTCTTTGGGTCAGATTTGCTGTATCTTCACAAGACTGAAATGTGATTTTTGGGAGGCTAGGATGTTTGGGAAGTGGACTACTTGATCTTTGGAAATGTTACAGCATTTTATTAACTGTATGCCCTCAAAATAAGAATTTTACCAATGTTTTCTCATTTCCTCTCCCTTTTGGTGACTTTTTCTTTTCTCTTTTGCCCTTGTTTCCTCTGCTTCTCTCTCTCATGAACTGACTTCCATGGTTGCAGAAATCTCATAACTGTAAAGCATTGATCAGTGTGTCTTCTTTCTGCTATTTTCACCCCATTCTGCAGCTTGCACAGTTACACTCCTAAGTGCAACTTCATCTGTCACTGGACCTCAATGTGCAGCATAAGTGGCTTCTACACATGAAAAGGCCTTGGGAAGGACATCAACTACTACTTCAGTGTGTTCCTTCTGCAACCCTTTTATGTGTAAAGCTCACACAACCTACTGCTGAGAGAAACGGACTTGGCAAATCCACTTCTCTCTGCAGCAGACTCAGCATGCAAATTGCTGGCAGGGCTGAGCTACTGAGAGTTCCAAGTGTGACATGAAGACCAGAATAGTCATTATCTGGGCCACAGTTTGGCACTACCTTATGACCTTTTTTTGGTTTAAAAAAAACAAAAACAAAAAACCAACCAAAACCTGCAGAAATTAATGTTAGTGACAGATATTTAAGCTCTACCTAAATGAGGCATTTTTAAGCCAGATGATACAACTTGTTGTTATGCTGAAATATTGGTCTAGAATTATAAATTTGTAATCCCTTCCTCAGGCTCCCACTACTGGATTCCAGATGTGGAGGATAACATATTAAAACTGTGCTGCTGCTTTTCCATTCCCTTGAGCTTCATTTCTTTCTCTTTTGTACTCCATCTCATACTCTAAGATACAATTTATCAAGTTATAAGCATCACCAGGAGTAAGTAATGCCCTTTCCCAACCTACTGGTTTTACTGATTCTATGTATACACAAAATTAGCAATCCTTTAGCAATTTGAGCTCAAACGTCTTCCCTGCTCCATACATTTCATTTAATAGGTGCCATCACTGATTCTGTCATAGTACTGCTTTTGAATATCAGTGAAAAAATGTAGTACAGGCTGATGTAAAAAGTATCAGAAGCATTAGAAAGCAAATATTTTGAAGAGCTTTCCTGGATGAAGATTCTCCCAAACCCGAGGCCAAGTTGTTCATTGTTCACCTGGAGTACTGTGTGCAGTTCTGGAACCTTCAGCACAGGAAGGACATGGGAGTGTTGGAGCGGGTCTAGAGGAGGGCCACGAAGATGCTCAGAGGGCTGGAGCAGCTCTGCTATAAGGACAGGCTGAGAGAGTTGGGGCTCTTCAGCCTGGAGAAGAGAAGGCTTCGAGGGGACCTGATAGTAGCCTTCCAGTATCTGAAGGGGGCCTACAGGAAGGCTGGGGAGGGACTATAGACAAGGTCCTGCAATGAGTTTAAACTGGCAGAGGGAGATTTAGACTGGATGTTAGGAGGAAGTTCTTTCCAGTGAAGGTGGTGAGGCACTGGAACAGGTTGCCCAGGGAGGTTGTGGCTGCTCCCTCCCTGGATGTGTTCAATGCCAGGTTGGATGAGGCCTTGAGTGACCTGTTCTCGTGGGAGGTGTCCCTGCCTATGGCAGGGGGTTGAAACTTGATGATCTTTGAGGTCACTTCCAACCTTACCATTCTATGATTCTATGCATCTGATTCTGATTTTTAGTCTGTAGAGTATAATAAAATTATATTGATAGTTCTGAATGGTTAGGAACATTTATATTTAATAATAAATATATCAGATTGTGATACGTTAGTATTTATTACCCTGAAGTTTTTCTCTCAAACAATGGAAACTTGTTGCCTGCACAACATAATGACAGACCATGGATTCTTTCTTTGGTGCTGTTCCAGGGATGGATTACTGAGAAATCAGGTGCATCTCCACACCAAAGACACCTTTGTTCTCACAGATGTGTATGCATAGAGATAAAGCAGGATTCAAGAGGTGTTTATAGTTGTTTATAGCCCGTTCTGTAGCATGCTGCATAGACTGAAGGAGTGCATGATAGAAGCTTAACATACAAATTTAGATTTACAGCACTAGGTACCTCTGTCCTTTCTTGTTTCCCAGTTCTTCCAGAATAAAAACATCATGATAACAAGAAGGTGGGAGAAGCACTCATTTGAGTTTCGTATTGCCGTATGGATGACCTTAAAAGGATTTGATAAATTTATGGCCTCTATCATCTGAAGTTCTGCTCTTTCATAGCATTACAATAGGTTGGCTGCTGAGTTGTGCGTTGCTGTGCTCTACTTGAGCTGTTTGGAATATTACTTTGAGAATTGGAAAGGCTCTGGGGTGCTAAAACTGATTATGAGATTTTTCTTTGCTTGACAAGATGAGCTGGGCCACGTGAAGTATAAGGCAGTTATGAGGATTGATAGCAGACAGAGTCATGTTGTGTTTTGCTCATCTTTGAGGTGGGATGCCAGTGAAATTGAGTTTCAAGAGGATAATTACAGCCCAATCAAATCCTCAGGTTAAGTTTCATGAATTTATTTATTTATTTATTTATTTGTTATTTTTCTTAAAGAGGTTCTTTCCAGTGATTCAGTTCTGACAGTTCTTCAGAAACCTTGTTAATAATTTGTCTTCCAGAAAACCAGAGTAAAAGACTGTAAACTGAGCATAAAATGTAAAAAAAACCCCCAACCCAACAAACAAACAAAACCCAAAAAAACCCCACTTTGTTTAAAAAGGTTTAAGAAATTGAATAATGTCAAGGATCCCCAGTCCTTACTGGTAAATTTTTCCATCTCTTAGTGAGTATTATTCTTCAGCATGCATTTGGCAGTGGTTTTGTGTGCTGATACCTCTGTCAGGAAGCAAGCTCAGCAGGTTGGTTAAGTGATCCCAGTTTGTAATTGCCCACCCCGGAGATAACCTTCTGTAGTCAAGTACCTGACCCTCTTTTAAAAAATCAGGAATTAATTCTATGAATGGAGATTGTTTTGAGTGGTAAAATAATCCCTTTAGTTAAGCGGGATAAACCCTGAGACCAGGCAGAGCCCTTTCAGGAAGTTACAGTTGTACATTCCCCAATAGTAACAAAACATTCCCAATTCTCCCATCATTACACAACTTCCTGATCTCTGATGGCAAGGGCTATAGCTTTTCTTAATCTGCCTTCTTGAGAACCATTTGCTGCAGTCCCTGTTTTCAAATTTGTATGCTGAAAAGTTTTAAGGCAGGCTTCTGTTACTTGAATTGTTCCTCTTGCCAACTGCTTTGCACTTCCAAGTTGACTCAAAGCGCTTCACTGAGGATCGGGTTGAGTTCCTGCTCAGCTCCCAAATCCAACTTCTCGCACAGCAGATTCTTGCCCAGGCATCTCAGCAGACTGTGTGGAGTGATGGGAATGCACTGGTAACACTCAGACATCACTCACTCTTTTGGCATGACTGGTGTCTTCCAGTGAAATCTCTGGTAGCTGGCATCCCATCTCTGTTCTCTGGAACTGGTGTTTATCTCATCCACTTCTGTGGTGTTGCATGTGAGCACAGATTATTTCAGAAGCAGGAGGTTCTGTGTGAAGGTGCTCCTCACCGCTGCAAATTTGTCAGTGATGCCTTAGATTCTGAGACTGGAATACACAGTTGTATCATTTAAGTCATTGTTACTACTTTTTTTTTTGTTCTTGTAGTCATTCTTTTGTACCACTCTGCATTTTTTAACTCTACTGTTCCTTCTTCTCTTATTCCTGTGTCTTGAATCATACACTATCTGAGTTGAAGAGTTTCAGCTCTGACATGTAACTGGTATGATCCAGCAGTGCCCTAGTATACAAATTAATAGGCATTATTATGTTGAAGTCCACTTTTGGTCTGGAAACCCAACTCCCAAGATGCCCTTGAAGACATTCTACTAAGTTCCTCAAAGTTTTGTTGGTTAGAATACCATTCATATTTCATTTACATACACAAAAGCAGTGTTCAGGTACAGAGCTATCTGGGAACTTGCCACCTAATTTGAGAACAAAGTTTGGGTTTTGAAACCAAATTAAAAGAAAAATTGCTTAGCTATGCTTGACCTTTGTTTGGGGCTTTCATCTCACTGCAGCTGAAGACAACTCCACTCTTAGCTGAGACCCTCCTAGGCACAGAACTACAGAATGGTCTGGATTGGAAGTGATCTCCAAAGGTCATCTAGTCCAACCTCCTCTGCAGTAAGCAGGGGCATCTTCAACTAAATCAGGGAAGTATGAGATTTTAGATAAGTATTAGATTTTTCTGGTAACCTTCCCCAAAACAGTGAGATGGAAGCCCGACATACTGTCAGCAAGAAAGAAACTTTTGGTATCAGTGTGTGACAACAGAAACAGAAACATGACATCAACGGAAAATAACATAGCTTTTCTCTTTTAAATAGTCTGAGATGGTTGACATTAATCCTTTGACAAAATGAAACTGAATTGTAGCAGTCGCAATTTTGTTTAAGCAATTTTGATGGTTTCCTTCCAAATTCATTGTTGGGCTCTGTATGATTCTTTAACAAAAAGCAGTTGTTTTCATCCTGAGTGTTAGTTACAGGAAAATTTATGATGTATTCGTGCTTCTCTGCAAATATTCAAGTGCTCTTCTGGAAGAAGGTACGCAATAAATAACGTTCCTTCGTACACAGAGTGGACGTTAAATCATTTAATAGTATAATAAGAAAGCCTTGAACTAAAATCCTTGTGGACTTTCTGAAGGTATTTTTTATTAGATTTGCCAAATATGTTCTTTGATGGAAGACTTTCCCTCCTGCTACTGTGCATCCAGTCTTACCTTAACGTTAAAATATGGCAAAATATGTACTGTAACTAAGAAAAATATATATGTACAGGAGAGAGAAAATATGTCTGTGTTACTTTGTTATGCTGTCATCTAAAATATTTACATGCATTTTATAAATACTGACAAGTCGAAGTAGCTAACAATATATAGTAGTGCTTGTGTTTAAGTTTGCAAATGCTAGAATTAAGAAATAGAGGGGTTTTTTTTTTTCAGTTTGCAGTGATCACTCAGAATTATTTTACATTCACCGTTCTTCAGAAAATAGGTTGTTGGTTTTATTTCTCGGTGCCCCTGTTACATAAAAACCCCTTAATTATATAGTTTTCTGCTTAAGTAGGTTTAAAATACACACAGAATCTTTAAAGTCTAAACCAAACCAGATACATATTCAGCAAGGACTGAGTGCAAGACTGACATTTCCAAAGCCCTTGAGCTGGAGGAGTGACTTCATTAGCTGGTGTCGCCAACAACCCTTTCTGATCTTCTTAGGCCTCATCCCACTGAGTCAACCGTTTCACACACCCAGACTCATCCTTGCAGCCCTGTTTTAGCTTAGTAACAACTCAGTGCATCAGAAAGAGCAGTTCTAAGCCTTTTTCTTTCAGGAACATATTCATGTGAATTCAGGAACATATTCAAGTGAATCTTTGGGATATAATTGTAGATGTGAAGTTTTTGTCTCAGTGACTCAGATTAAATGTCATGTGCAGAAACACAAATACATGTCTGTAAACCAACTATTCTTTCAAGAGTTAGTCAGGTTTCATGCTTTCCAGCCAGCCAACTATCCTCTCCCTGTCTGGTTGCAGACTAAATACTGCAGGCATGTGGAGGAGACTTAAAGGTAGAAGGAGTTGTCTTCAGTTGTCTTCAGTATAAAAGTGCAGATAGCAATTTAGAAAAGCTGAGAATCAAATCACTGTTGACTCAAAGGGAGAACTCCTCTGTCCATGACAAAGAATCTGACCTCAGAGGAGATGTAGATAACAATTTCTCCTCTGCTTTCTCAAGGTGCAAGGCTAGCATTGGATTCTGTCCATGCATCTCTCCATATAAATACCTTGTCAGAAATTATCAGAATTAGATCAGATTCTTGGCCTGTAGGGATAAGATGTCAGCAAAGGAAAAATTTCCAGATAAATAACTGGTATACCATACAGCCAGGTTTGCCTGCATGTGCTCTTGTGTATAGCATGAACACCCACAGATCTGCTTTTATTGCCTGCCTGCCCCTAGCTGAGATTCTGTGAAATCCCACTCCAAGGTGGGGCAGATTTTATGGCTGGATTTTTTTTGTTTGTTTTTTTTTACTGTTTTTCCTTGTTCATTTCCTCCCTTTGTTTTTTATCTTCTTGTCTAGATCTGTGTATGGTGTTAGAAATTTGAGTATACGTTTACAACCAGTCTTGAAGAAACCATCGAAGCACAAAGCTTTCCTTCAGCAAGGCTTTTTCAGTCATGGATTTGCTTTTATGAAAGATTTTAGCTTTAGTTTTTTTTAGGAACTTGAAATACTCCTGGAAAAATATTCTGTTGAGAATTTGTCTTGCACTTACTGTTGGCTTTGAGTTAACAAACCCATAGTGCTTCAGACATTACAGCAGCTTCTTCAGCCATTCACACTCACTCTTTCAAGACATTGCACCATGAAGAAATTTTTTTTTTGTTTTGTTATTTTTTGATTTCTCTGTCTTTTAGTCCCCTCTTTGTTCTGAAAATGTGGAGTGCAGTACGTTTCAATTCCTTTGCTCCCTGGAAATGTTAAAGCCATTTGCTGCTCTAACTGATCCCTGCTTGGAGTGTTTCATTACTGACACAATCTCGAGGTGAGCATTATAAAGTGAAGTATTATTCTTAATCTCACTGCAAAACGGCATGGAGTCAAACTGCTGGCAGCCAATGTCAAAATCACCTTTTCTGAAGGGTTTGGGTTTTTTTTTTTCCCCCCCTTAGTGTGAGGGTAAAGTGCATTTAAGGCTGTGTTTGCTGATCTTGAAGCTTGGGATGTAGGGAGTAAAATGACAGAAGAGTATGACCTTGCAAAGAATGAGAGGGATAAAATCTACATGAGCTTTGGGAATAATGGAAATGAGGTACAGTCCAAATGAATGAGACCTTTAAAGGTTGCCTTTCTCTTCAAAAAGGTTTTTGATACAATATGAATCTTCTAACAAACCCTTAAGAAAAGACAATTATGGTACTATCCATAGGGTTCAGAATTCAAGGTGTTGAGGCAGGCTGCAGTTTGACAGCCATAGAAACCATTTTCCATTTAATCTATTCAATGAGAATGAAAGAATGTTTTCTTGCTCTTAGTACGTAGAATATTTAGTCATTAATTTGGTTTTATGCTATTTTCACTGCTGAGATCTGAGCATATTGTGGAAAATTAATTATCTTAGTGCATACCATACTTATGAAGTATTGATTTGCCTTTTCCAGTTATAGAAAATTATACCTTTTTTCCCTCTTAAATTGAATTTATTTCTTCAGAGGAGTTAAGACTGGGAAATGCTGCATAAAAAAGGCACTATTTTGAAAAGCAGGCTGTATTGAGTGGATTTTTTGAAGCTAATTTGAAGTATTTTGGGCAATCTTCTTTCACAGCCTTCTCTTCTATCAGGCCACAAAGAAATGCTGCAGTGCATGTTCAGCTGTTACAGAATGAGTGACTTGTGTGCAGATCAGAAAGAATCATACAATCATAGAATCATAGAATGGAAAGGTTGGAAGTGACCTCAAGGATCATCTAGTTCCAACCCCCTGCCATAGGCAGGGACACCTCCCACTAGTACAGGGCACTCAAGGCCTCATCCAACCTGGCCTTGAACATCTCCAGAAAGGGAACATCCACAACCTCTCTGGGCAACCTGTTCCAGTGTCTCACCACCCTCACTGGAAAGAACTTCCTTCCTAACATCCAGTCTAAATCTCCCCTCTGCCAGCTTAAACCCATTGCCCCTTGTCCTGTCATTGTCAAGACATTGATGAAGGTATGCAGTGAGGAAAGGCAATTCAACAGTTTTCCTATGCTAGCTTAGTCCCTAGGAGAGGATGTCCTTTCTGACTAAGGTAACAAGTTTTCTGTGAGTGTTTGTTATGCTTAGTTATGTTTTCCAGTCTTATGCTGCACCTGTCTTTTGCTTTCTGTGCAGTCTTATCCCTAATTTTTACTATGCTCAAAGCTTCTTCCCCTGTCCTGCCTTCATGTTCCTGAACTAATTTATTTTGCTTTCATTCTAAAGTTGTTGGTTGCATAAAGGAAAGAGATATGGGGTGGGAAGGAGATTTATCACTTTGGTATGTTGGATCTTTTTTAGTGTAAGTTTTTTTTTTTCTTTTCTTTTTTCATAATCCCCATTTTCATGGTACCAAAAATGTTCATGTACCAAAAATGTAGTTTTAGGAACTGTATAAACTAAAGATATCTTTTCTTTAATTTTTCTGTTGTGCTTTTGCTTTCTATGCCAAGTGTCTCTAGATACCTCTCCTGACTGGCACCAATTGCATACTGGTGCTCTTCTTACACATCCTTTCATTGTTACTCTGCTGCTGTGTGTAATGACCCCTCCCTTCCTCCCCATCTCTGTGCTCTGCTTTTCCTTTCTCCTTTTCTAGCAGATTTCACTTGTGGTTTCTTCAGCTGACAGAATGCTTAGAATTTTAAACCAGCTTTTGTCAAGGTGCACATGAACCAACTGGCCTCCTCACTGCAGTTAAGTCCTTTAGTTGGTCTGCCGACACACCACAAAATTATCCTCCTAGCTCAATGAATGAGAAAAGTCCCATAGCAATAGAAGATCATCTTAGCAATATATATAAAATAAACCCCATTGTGTGAATTCTCCTTCTTCCCCCACTCCCACCGTGTAGAGTTGTTTTTCTCTTTCATCTTGGTGTTTCTAAAGGCAATAAAAGCTTTGTCCACCAGCAGTTATAAATATCTGGTGTGCCACACCCCCAATTCAGTGCTATTATGCATAGGCTTGTAAAGCTGGAATCCCACGAGGCATTTTCCAAGTATCTTCTCCATCCAACTCAAGCAGTTCTCATCACTCCAGAAATGTCTTTCTTTAGCTTATACAACAGAAGAATGAGCTCCCTTCAGAGCTTAATATACCCCTGCTTCTCACAGAAGCAAAAGAGGTGCTGAGGTAATGTAATGAGAGCACAGGCAATCTGACTTGGAAGTAAAATACATTTTCTCTGTGATGTGCTCTACCTTTTCTGCCCTGGGGCTTAAAAACTGAAATCTACTCTTTAATTTAGCACTCTCCACCTGTACACTGCAATGCCGCTAATGATTTGAGAGAGTTACGAAGAGGGTAGCAAAAATGATTTGTCAGATATGTCTGAAACCATAAAAATTCTAGAAGCAAAGCAATTAGACTCATGTCAGTGGATTTTGAAAATATAATTTTCTGTCTATTGGGGACCAGGGAAGAGAACATACTAAGTTCATTTGTTTTGCAGTATTTTCCCAAACTCCTCGCTAAATGAAACTTGAAGTAGAGGTGTGTTTGAAGGTAAGGCGTGTTTTAACAACAGTTAGTGTGCTAGTACCCATATTTCTTTAGAATGGCAAAATATAATAACTTTCAAATTACAAAATAGTTAGAAAGTCCAAATCACTTCAAAACAGACTTACTCTGTCGAGGGGCATGCAATACCATTTTTTTTTTCTTTCTGTATTAACAGGGGTCCTGGAAAAAAAAGGCTGGGATTTGTGATTCACAAGCTCAGTTATTCTTGCAAGTGTGTCGTGTGTCAGTTCTTCCTGGGTTTTTTTTTTTAATTATTCTTTTTCTTTTTTTTCCATGAGATTTTACTAGTCAAGCTTGCCATGTATCATGAGTGAAGGGGTGTGTGTTTCACGGAGATTAATATCCGTTTCCAGAAACATGGCAATTTGTAATGATTGATGATTCACAAAGGTGGCTGTTCACACTACCTAAAAATGTTGATTAGGGCATTTGTTTTTTAACCTGTCTAAACTTTTTTTTTTTTTTTTCCCCACTGTGAAGAAGTTGGTTTGGCTTTTTTTTGTATTTTTTTTCAGTGAGATAGTTGTTTTTTCATGACACTTTAGTATCTGTTTCTACATGATAGCTTCAGCTCAGTAGTGAACCTTAAATCTACTTTGGAGTTGGAAACTGATGCATGTTAGCAATGGCATAGGATGCAATTTTAAGCTGGTCACATGTATTTAAAATAAGACTGATTTACAGTATTATCTTTTCCAATGAAGCACAATTCTTAATCACAGAAATGTTAGGAATTGGAAGTGACCTCAAAAGCTCATCCAGTCCAACCTCCCTGCCAGAGCAGGATCATCTATACCAGATCACACAGGAATGCATCCAGGTGGGTTTTGAGTATCTCCAGAGAGGGAGGCTCCACAAACCCCCTGGGTAGCCTGTTCCAGTGTTCCATCAACCTCACAGTGAAAAAACTTTGCCTCATGTTTACGTGGAACTTCCTGTGCCTCAACTTCCACCCATTATCTCTTGTCCTGCCTTGGGCAGAAGAGCCTGGCTCCATCATCTTAGCAGTCACCCTTTACATCTTTATAAACATTAATGAAGTCACCCCTTAGCCTCCTCTTCTCCAAGATGAGGCTTCCTCAGCCTCTCCTCATAAGGAAGATGTTCCACTCCCTTAAGCATTTTTGTGGCTCTGCACTGGACTCTTTGATGCAGTTCCCTGAAGTCCTTCTTAAACTTAGGGACCCAGAACTGGATACAATATTTAAGATGTAGCTTCACCAGAGCAGGGTAGAGGAGGAAGAGAAGCTCTCTGCCAACCACACCCTTTCTAATACACCCCAGAATGGTATTGGCCTTTGTGGCCACAACAGCACATTGCTGGCTCATGGTCATCCTCTCATTAAAACTGGTTCATAAAATCCTGAAGAACTCTGAAGTCTTTCAAAGGTAATTTACTCCAGCACTAGTGTCATGGCTAAAAGCAACGCGCCTTCCTGACAGCTGATTGGTCACTTGGCTTTCTCTTGGGTTTGCGTTTACTTAGCTCACAAATGAAACATAAAAATACATTACTGCTGTGTATCATTTTGGTGCAAGTCAGATGGAGATGCACTTGGGAAGATGTTTCTCAGAGAATAGGTGTCTATTAACAGAAGGCTGCAAATAAAAGCAAACCCCTAGGCTAGGTTGTGTGCAACTGTGTGCCACATAGTTATTTGGTTTTGCAGCAAACTGTCCTAATAGTGCTTTACTCCTAAGCAGTCCCTGGGTTGAACTCAGGAATCGGAGTCCTAAACTTTGTCCTCATCAAAAGAGTCAAAAAAAAAAAAGAACAACAAAAACCAAACCACCCAAGAAACAACAACAAAAAACCAACAACTTAAGAAATGTACTCTTGGAGATTGCTACCTCCTCTCTTCATGAGGCTTATGTTCTGCCGGTCAGCATTTCTGTTCCCCATCTTCTTCCAGTTAGGCCGAGAGCCTTTTCAGATGCAGCAAACCCTGCATTTTATTATTTATAAATGTTATTGTTTTGAGTGGGAAGAAGAAGGGATGAGAATGAAAAGCCAGGTAATCAGGAAGGAGCTGATGTAAGCTTTTCCCCTGTGGTGGCTGGTGGGTGATAGTTATTGCAGGTTCTGCTTTTGGATGGGATATTACAGAGGCACGAACACAGGATACTCAGCTCAGATAATGCTTTGAGAGCACAGGTATCTGCTCAAGTATTTAATTTTGACCCACAGGTGAGGGGGAATCTGTGTTAAATGATGACCAGCATTTTACGGATGCACAATGTGATATAAATGATGTCAAATACCAGATTAGATCCCGCTGTCCAGGCAAAGTGAAAAATATATTGGTGCTATCCAATTAACAGCATAGTAAATTGAATCTGTTCAGTCTAAACAAAATTTGCTTTGGTCCCTCGTTTTGAACATACTTTTATTATTTTTAATGGATTGGAGCTGACAGGAGATTTATGTAAGAAGATTTTACATAATTCTAGTGAGAATCTGAGGCCTTTGTCAGTGCACGACAAAATCCTAAATCATTCACAGAATTTAAGATGGTGTTAATGTTATCCAAGATTATTTACAGAATATCTTTAAATGACTAAAAATGTTCCTTAGTAATGTATTGGAGACATTTGTGGGCTCATATATGGCCGTGCCAGTTGAGTTCGTGAGTATATCTCAGCCCAGTGTCTTCCACTGGTACAGATGCTTTGGGCATACAGTCACCACAGGGCTAGTAATGCAGGAACAAAGCAAAATGGCCTAAACTCTTGTGTAGGTGTTGTCATCAGTAAGAAGCCGCTATGATTTTGGAGAGTTTAATTTTAATTTTTTTTTTTTTTTTTTACAATTAAGAAGCTTGTAATTGCTTGTAATGGTACTGGGAAGTAAAAGCATACTCACTGCTCCTCTGACTACCCGGACTGTGAAGGAAGTACGGAGCTACATGGGGCCCCAAAACACGATACAGGGATCAGGAGGTAGCAGCTCTGCAAGTCCTTGAGATAACACATACACTTTCTGCCCAGCAGAAAAAGACCTGGATGTGCTGGTTGACAGTTGATTGAACCTGAGCTGCCATGTGCTCAAGTGCCCAAGAAGATCAGCAGCTTTCTGTCCTTCATCAGTGTGGCCAGCAGGACCAGAGCAGTGATTGTCTCCCTGTGCTCAACACTAGCGAGGTTACACCTTGAGTCCTGGGTTCAGTTTTGGGCCTTTCTCTACTAGAAAGGCATTGAAGTGCTGGAGCAGGTCCGGAGAATGGCAGCAAAGCTGGTCATGGACCTGCGTAACAGATGTCGTGAAGAGTGGCTAAGGGGACTTAAGTCATTTAGTCTGGAGAAAAGGAGACTGAGGAGACGCCTTCTGACTTTCTACAACTACCTGAAGGGAGGTTGTAGCAAGGTGGTGGTTGGTAGGTATCTTCTCCCTAGTAAAAAGTGATAGGAGGAGAGGGAATGACCTCAAATTGCCCCAGGGGAGGTTTAGGTTGGATATTAGAAGACATTTCTTGACTGAAAGGGTTCTCGAAGACTGGAACAGGATCCCCAGGGAGGTGGTTAAATCTTCAACCCTGGAGGTGTTTAAAAGATACAGAGATGTGATACTGAGGGAATATGGTTTAGCAGCTGATTCAGTGAAGTTAGATAATGGTTGGACTCAGTGATCTTAACAGGCTTTTCCAACCAAAACAATTCTATGATTCTAAGCGTGAAACCAGTGTGGCCAGTCCCTGCAATTGGACTCAAGCTGCAAAGGGCTCTGGTGAGCAAAGAGCTGAGCGTTGAATGATCTCCTCACAGTGTGCTGAGAAATGGCAGACAGGCAAATGAAGGCAGCCAAGTGAAAACTTTCTTCATGCAAAAGGTGAAAGTAGAAACCCTCCAGGTCATTTCCATGTTCCTGCCTAGCATCACATACCTGGTGCTGTTGTGTCTCTCTGGGAAGAGCCTCAAGCTGGCAATGGCAGGTTAACCAAGCACTGCAAATTGGGTCCTTTGTGAAGAGAACCTCATCAGACATTTCTCTTGGTGAAAGGCAGCATCTACATGTAGTTGAGGTATTTCTGGCGGTGGCAATTCCTGCAGATATCCACTCCTCTCCAGCAGTTGCTCATGTTAGTAACCAGGCCTGGCCTAGGTAACTCCTGCCCTTGTCCATGAGGATAATTGTAATCTCTGGTGTATAGCCACGAGCAAATAAAAACTTTTGCAACAACAAAAAATGCTGCACGGGAGTATTTAATCCTCATTACCTGTGTAACCTGCTTATGTGTCTTTTTCAAGTCCTTTTCTGTTTCCTTCAAACAGATGGGTACTGCTGAAATAATATCTTCAGAAGAAATCAGAATTTTCCCTCTGTCTCAGTAGTAGGCTTCAGTTTCTGGGGTTCATAGACTTGTGTAAAATTTATCTTATCTGTATCTCATGATCTGGTGACTATTTAGTAATAACGGTCACCCACACAGCATGCTGGTACACCATGCTGTTTGATAATGAGAACTCCTGGAGTTCTATGAAGGCCCCAATTAATCATCATAGTGCCAATTAAAAAGGCCATTAGAAATGCTGTCGGTAGCCATCAATCCTCCACAGGTCTTCGTTCTCAGAGGTGCACGTGCAACGCAGTCAGATTCGCACGCACAGGCATACTTCTTTTCAGGTCCATATGACGTGGCAGAGTGATTGGGCAAAATATATTGGCAGCAGGAATGGATTTATATTCTGTCTTACATTGGGGGCTTCCCAACGTGGAGGCATCTGGAGAAAGGGGAGGAGTGGGGCAGGGTCAGCTCCCTCATGCACCTGTGCAAAGGGACTGATGCAGCTGGGTCATTGCCATAACAAGATACAAAAGCAGGCAAGCCAGCAGCAGGGCGTCATTTGGAGAGGCAGCACTGAATCGATCCGACCAGATCCCGGCAAACAGCGTGCTTGTATCTTGTAAATATATGGGTGTCTGGACCCCTGGCTACAGAGAATGCCTGAGCCTAGCATTTGGAATGGAAGGTGGTGGGTATGAAACCTCTGTGAGCAGGTGAATGATCTGCTCAGTATGGTGGCTGGACTAAAGGAAGAAGTTGAGAGACTTAAGATCTATATGAGACTGTGAAAGGGAAATTGACTGGTGGAGCCAGTCTATACCATCCCCGATGGAGGTGCAGCGGGTGGGGGCTGCATAAGTAGTAGAGGATTCTGTTTCCTCTTGCTATGCAGATAAACTGGGTAAAGGAGGAGACCCAGGATATGAGGCAGACTGGAGGCAAGTTCCCCCCTCAAAGAGGCAGGAGAACCCCCTCTCAATCGTCTCAGTCTTACCAGCTGCCCTTGCACAACAGATATAGGGCACTAGAAAATGAGGATTGGACAGAGGAGGATGGAGGGGAAGGACCATCTGCTGAGTTGCCCAGGGCATCTCAGGCAGCCCCAAGAATTAGGACTAGTGCAACAAAGAAAGAAAAGAGAGTGATAGTTGTAGGGGACTCACTTCTGAGAGGAACAGAGGGACCAATATGTTGGGCAGACCCCTCTCATAAGGAGGTGTGCTGCCTACCTGGAGCTCGGGTTAGGGGTGTTGCTAGGAAAATTCCTAGCCTGGTGCACTATTGATCTTCCATGTAGGAGGAGAAGAAGTAATGACTGGTAGTCCCAGAACAATCAAAAAAGACTTCAGGGCCTTGGGACAAGTGGTGTAAGACTCAGGGGCACAAATCGTCTTCTCTTCTGTTATTCCAACCAATGGCAGAGACATCGGATTAAGCATCCAAATACAGTCTTTTAATACATGGCTCTGTGGGTGGTGTTACCACCATAAATTTGGGTCCTTTGACAGTGGTATGATCTATGCAGCACCAGGGTTGTTGGCACCAAACAGGAGACACCTCTCTCGACGGGGGAAGGGGCTCTTTGTGGAGGAGATTTCAGGGTTAGTTGACAGGGCTTTAAATGGGATGTGAAGAGGGAGGAGGCCAAGTGTAAGGTCCTGCACCTGACTAGGCACAATCCCAAGCACAAATACAGGCTGGGTGGTGAATGTCTGGAGAACAGTCCTGAGGAAAAGGACCTTGGGGTCTGGGTTGATTAAAAAGCTCAACATGAGCCTGCAGTGTGCGCATACAGCTCAGACAGCAACCGAGTCCTGGGCTGCATCAAGAGCAGCGTGGCCAGCAGGGCAAGGGAGGTGATTCTGCCCCTTTAATTGCTCTTGTCAGACCCCACCTGGAGTCCTGTGTGCAGTTCTGGAGCCCCCATAACAGGAAGGACATCGAAGTGTTGGAGCAGGTCCGGAGGAGGGCCATGAAGATGCTCAGAGGGCTGCAGCAGCTCTGCTAAGAGGACAGGCTGAGAGGGTTGGGGCTCTTCGGCATAGAGAAGAGAAGGCTTCCAGGAGACCTGATAGTAACCTTCCAGTATCTGAAGGGGGCCTACAAGAGGGCTGGGGAGGGACTATTTACAAGGTCTTGTAATGACAGGACAAGGGGCAATGAGTTTAAACTGGCAGAGGGGAGATTTAGACTGGATGTTAGGAGGAAGTTTTTTTACAGTGAGGGTGGTGAGGCACTGGAACAGGTTGCCCAGAGAGACGGTGGCTGCTCCCTCCCTGGAAGACTTCAATGCCAGGTTGGATGAGACCTTGAGTAACCTGTACTAGTGGGAGGTGTCCCTGCCTATGGTGAGGGGTTGGAACTAGATGATCTTTGAGGTCCCTTCCAACCTAAACCATTCTATGATTCTGTACTGTAGTTAGATTCCAAATTTATTTTAATCTGTTAAATCTTAAATAATGTTTTGCGTTTTGAAGTGGGACGTAGTTCTTCTTGTGGCACAGTTACAGTCCAGCTCTAATTAAGAGTTGTGCTGCAGTG
Organism: Eubucco bourcierii; assembly: GCA_013396675.1. NCBI lineage: Eukaryota > Metazoa > Chordata > Aves > Piciformes > Ramphastidae > Eubucco > Eubucco bourcierii. The sequence continues at coordinate 49,438 of VWZE01002917.1, forward strand.
TTATCAGAGTATGATTTCAAAGCCAACATTCTTTAAATCCTTTCAGAACAGGGACTTTGTTGTCTCACAGTTCCTACTGGGGAGCTGTGTGCCAGTTGGGGTCTTCAAGCACTCCAGTAACATAAATAACTGTGGGTGCAGCAGATAGCATTTTTACTTTACATTGTTTATTGCTTTTAATTTTTTATTCTTTTTGTCAGCTGCTCATAAGTTTTTTATGTTCCACTTGTTTGAACTGAGACATTTTTATACACATTGTGTGCCCTGGCATGTGTTGTTTGGGGGTTTGTTTTTTGTTTTACTTCTTTCTCATGAAAAGTCCATTTGAAAACAGTTGAAGTATTTATGAGACCAAGAGTACAGTAAAGTGCTGTTTTATCTGTATTAAACCTAAAACAATAAATAAGTGTTGTTGGGTTGGGGTGGGGTTTTTTTTGTTTGTTTGTTTTTTGTTTTGTTTTGTTTTTTTTTTTTCAATTAGGAAACAGAGCTCATGCTTTGAGTGAGGGTTTGAACGTTCTTAAGGGGTCCGTTTTTTTTTTTTTCTTGTAAGACATCTGTTTCAGCTGTTCAAAGTGACAGTAAGGCACTGAAACCCCCTGTTCTCCCAGGCTTAGCAGGGATGTTAATGTTTTAGAGCTGTGTTCTGCAAGAGGAATGGAGATGGGTGGGAGAGATCTGTAATAAGTGCAGCATCTTTATCAAGAATCTAGAATTGAACTGAAGATTTTTCTCTGTTAGCAAAGACTTTATGAAACACAGTAGCAGATACGTACGTTATCATTGTGGTATCACAGAAGATAGTCTACTACCTCTGTCTTTTACTTCAGTTGCTTAGGTACCAGGTTTTGATAAGTGTATCTTTGGAACTGATAAGTCTGTCAACATTAGTACATCAGCATGCTGCTATAATGGGATATCAGTTTAGCTTTCCAGTTTACATTTAAAACAAACAAACAAACAAAAGATCCAAGTGAACAAATTTTTATGTTTTTTCCACATTTGTCCCAATCCCAGAAATGGCATGGAGTAGCTGTTCACTAGAAAATTAGTGTTGCAATCACTACTACACGTCTGCTTAAGTCTTCTCCTTTGTGTGGGATAATCCCAATCAGATTTAACAGTCTCATCAGAGACCCCTAAAGTATCACAGTACCACCAAGGTTGGAAGAGACCTCAAAGATCATCAGGTCCAACCCGTTACCACAGACCTCAAGACTAGACCATGGCACCAAGTGCCACATCCAAACCCTCCTTGAACACCTCCAGGGACGGTGACTCCACCACCTCCCTGGGCAGCCCATTCCAGTAGCCAATGACTCTCTCAGTAAAGAACTTTCTCCTTACCTCGAACCTAAACTTCCCCTGGCACAGCTTGAGACTGTGTCCTCTTGTTCTGGTGCTGGTTGCTTGAGAGAAGAAAGCAACCTCCTCCTGGCTACAAGCACTCTTCAGGTAGTTGTAGACAGCAAGAAGGTCTCCCCTGAGCCTCCTCTTCTCCAGGCTAAACAATCCCAGTTCCCTCAGCCTCTCTTCATAGGGTTTGTGCTCGAGGCCTCTCACCAGCTTCATTGCCCTTCTCTGGACACGCTCAAGCATCTCAATGTCTTTCTTAAATTGAGGGGCCCAGAACTGGACACAGTACTCAAGGTGTGGCCTGAGCAGTGCAGAGTACAGGGGCAGAATGACCACCCTGCTCCTGCTGGCCACATTATTCCTGATGCATGCTGGCCACGCTATTCCTGATGCTATTCCTGATGAAGTTGGGGGTTTGTTCCAGAAGATGATACAACTCTGAGAATTAGGCTTGCACTGTAAAGGAGTTCCCTGTCTTGGTCTGCTGCTGAAATCATGAGGTTGGAGTCTTGTGAAGGAGCAAAGACAAGCCCATTAGTTGTCTTGTTGCAAGACCACTGCCATTGTCTCCCCCTGGCATCCTTGTATCCAGCACACAGGACCTGCTTATGTGCCCCGTCCTGGAGTGAAGAGACAGAGGGCTGAGCAACTATAGGATTTAGAAGTGCCAGTGAAATCAGGAGTGCAATGCTCAGAACCCCTTAAAATGCTAAAAAGTACTGATTGCTCCTAGCAGTTGGACCTGCCAGCTATTCACATGGGCATGCAAAGGTCTTAGAGTCAACTGACCTTCTTGCTGTGCCCCTATATCCCAACTCTTATCCAGGAAAGGATAAAATGCCTTCGTCAGATGGGGGTTGGAGAGTTTGCAAATAGCAGAGAGGCTACTCAGTGTGCTGAGCACCACAAAAGCTAGGATGATATTAATAATTTTGTATTCAGAGCAAAATCCAGAGGGTGTTCTGAGACAGCTAGAAATGACAATAAACCCAGTTATTAACTAGCTTCCTTTCATTCAGTGGGAGTTCATGTTTGTCATTTATATTGGGGCAGAGGGAAGATGCAGCTTGTGAACAAATGTTGGTAGTTTAAAAGGGCAAAATTTTAAATGGTAGTCTTTGTAATAATAAAGGAACATAGGGCTTGTATCTCTTAAAAGCAAATTTATAAATGAAGCCTCTTCCTGCCCTTCAACTTAAAATCTTATGATTATCTTAAATCCCAAAATGTGGCTTCATTGTTAATTTCCTTCTTACCAGAATGTAAAATAACAGGAGCTTAAGGTTTTAATGTATTTTTAAAAAAATAATCCTTTTTCATTATAACTTCCTGGTAGTGTTTTAATTAAAGGTATTAGGAGAACTGTCATGTGTGACACATTTTAAAATTCTTGTACAGTGTGCTAGAAATATCTAGGAAAGGGATTATGTACAAAACTTGTTCACTTACAGTGAAGGAGACCAGAATTGGTTATTTTTGCCTGTTTGTCACCTGCATGTCGATAATGTGTTTTTATGTGGCTTAAAGGAAGAATGTCTCTTTGTGTGCCCTTTGTAGTTCATAGCCTATTTAACAAATTGAGAATGTTTTTAGCAAAGGTTGACAATATTTCTTTATTTTGTAAAAAGCTTCATTAAAGAAAGCTACATAAGTATGTTGAAATCCAATTAGAGTAGACTAAGGACATGGAAGTGTTGGAGCAGGTCCAGAAGAGGGCCACAAAGATGATCAGAGGGCTGGAGCAGCTCTCCTATGAGGGCAGGCTGAGAGAGTTGGGGCTCTTCAGCCTGGAGAAGAGAAGGCTTCCAGGAGGCCTTATAGTAGCCTTCCAGAACCTGAAGGGTGCCTACAAGAAAGCCAAGAAGGGACTTTTTACAAGGGCTTGTAGTGGTAGGACAAAAGGGAATGGACTGAAGCTTGAGGAGGGTATATGTAGACTGAATATTAGAAAGAAATTCTTTACAGTGTGGGTGATGAGACACTGGAACAGGTAGCGGATGTCCCCTCCCTGGAGATGTTCAAGACCAGTCTGCATAATGCCTTGAATGACCTGGTCTAGTGGAAGTTGTCTCTGTCCATGGTGGTGGTGGTGGTGTGTGGAACTAGATGATCTTCACTGTCCCTTCCAGCCTAAACCATTCTATAATTCTGTGAACCATATGGTGCTACCTGCCTCACTTCCTGGACTCACACTGTACTGCATGAGTGGTGAGGTCCTACCTACCCTTCTGCAAATTCCTCTGCCTTAGAGGGTATTCCAACAGAATTCTTTGCAAGCATCCTCTGTTCTAGTGACTGATGTGTATTCCACTATTTTTCCTTTTTTTCCTTTTTTTTTTTTTCCCCTCAAAGGGTTTTTATCATGTCAATACACCGTAAAAGTGGGTCTAGAGTGTATTATGGCAATGATGATGAGCATAGAGAGTTAGTTCATGTATAGAAATAGCAATAGTGGCCATTTGGAGTGTTAACCTCTAATATTGTGAATGAGAAGAGTATGAAGGAAGGAATTGGAGAGCACCTCCCTAGGTATATATTTTGGAAAATGCAAGATTTTAGGGAATTGTTTTCAAAATGCAATGATGTGTCCACCCATTCCTCAGCCTTCATGTGAGGTAGGGCTGTCACTGCTTTAACAGCTGCCAGTCCAGCTGACTTGGGCTTGAATGGAAAGATTTGTTGATTGACATTTAAACAAAATGTTATTTTGTGTATGTGCCTTGAGATCCCAGTGGAGTTGTTTAGATCACCATTTGCCTTGAAAAGCCAAGTTCTTTGACGTTTATAAGGAACTCGTGCAATTTTTCTCTGTATCCTTTGTACTATTACTTTCTGCGAGCAGATCTGATTCACTGGTGAGGTGTCTTTAAGTAGGTCTTTTATGTCTTTTACTTTCACATTCAGTTAAAAAAAACAGAAAAAAACCCCAACTTAACAGGTCTTTAAGTTGAGCAGAAGTTACTGGATGTAAGCATGCAAAGCCAATTAGGTGGTTTCTCTGCTTGGACAAGTGGGTGTGCTATTAGTGTACTGGTTTTGAACTGTCAGTAAATAATGTTGATTAACTTTTTTGTGTTGATGTTCTTTGAGTTGTGTAGTGGACAACTGACTGACCAGCCATTCTTAATGCAGATAGGAAGACCTGTTCAGGTGGCCTCTTTTTTCCTTTTTCTTCCTTTCTTTTAAGTCCTCAAAAATCTCATCTAATTACAAGGTGTGTAGAGTGCCTGTGGCCTAATTCCTTTTACCTAAACAACATCCATTTAGGAATCTGGATGTTCTTTGCTGGTTTTCCCCAGATGAATGAATCTCAAGTTTAGTTAGTAATAATAGTACAATAAATCTAAATTTATATTGCTATGAAGATAGTAAAGGAACCATAAAATAAATTCATACTTCTACCTATCTGTGCTTGGTACAAACATTGATATACTAATAATGAAAATTAGGTCCAAGTGTTTCATCAAACCCAAAATTCTGTCATTTCTTATTACACAAAAGCAAAGTATTTATCTTGCAAGTATTCAAAGGCTTATAGAGTCCATGTAAAGAAATTTGTGCCCATTAATGCACACTATTAATGTATCTCTCTGGTTAATTTAGGATTTTTGTATTTAAGAAATGAGATTGGTGTGATTTTTTTCTAAAGTGCCTGCAACAATATTTACTGAAGTGTAAATGTCCTTTGGAGGTTTTGCAATGCCAGCATTTCAGCAGAAAGCCCGAGGTGGAGTTTTATAGAGTATACTTTGGGCATCTCAACTCACTATAACATTAACTGACATAGTGTAAGAAACACAATTATTGGGAAATTACTACAGATAAATATTCTTTTCTAATTTGTGTTGCAGAGGTGTTGTAAGATGCTAACTGCGAAAGGATTAAAAATGATGAGTGAACATGTGACTGCACTGAACTGTCATTATGCTGCACCATCTGACTCACCTGAGAATGGAATATATAAACATCTCCTTTGCAAAGTACTCTGTTAACGTGGTTCCACCCTCCCTACTAGACAGTGTGTCTGTGTGTATACACAGGCAGGCATTCTCTTTTTATCACACAGGAGACTAGGTAAAAAATAGAGTACCTGCAATTTTTGATTATGTGCCTGTTGTAATCTCTTCGTTATTACGAGTTTTCTGCCCATCAAGAACAGCATTTGTAGCACTTTTGGTCAGTGAGAGAAATGAAACTCTTGGCTTGACAGAAGATTGCAGAGAACCCCAGAGAGCTCTGTGGGAACTATTATAAATCCCAGATAACAGGAAGAAATGACCCCTCTAGGTGTCAAGTGTCCCTATAGTGAATTTAAACTCAATTTCTGTTTTCCTAGTCAATGAGATGAAAATGGAGCCATTTCCCCGAGAAAGTGGAAGAAGGCAGCCAGCCGAAATAATAGCAACTTGCAAGAGAGCTGGGTGAGGGTGCTGCAGCAATTGGGAGACTGTGCTGATGGCTGTCACCTTCCTCCCCTCCACAACTGCACCTAAAGTGAGGGCTACTGTGGATAGGGTTTTAAAAGAAACTTACAAGCAGGGATAGAAAATAGCTCTGTGAATTTATTCACTTTATTCCTTCTGCAAAACCAAGGGAAACCTCTGATACTTCACTCTTGACAAAACCATTTGTCCAGCTTCTGCTGCCTCCTGCACCTTCTTTGAAATGCTGGGCAAGGTGAACATGTGTAAAATTGAAGCAAGAGCAACACTGGAGAGGAGAAAAGGAAGGGCAAGTCCTAGGGAGCCAGCTATACAGCGCTAGCCCTGAAGCCTAGAAAAAAGCCGTTTAAAATTGCTGAGTGTGAAGCAAACATTGCCTGGGTCAGCTTTCCAGCATGACGGCAATAAACACACCACCAATAATTCAGTCTGACAGAGGAGGCGTTCAAGAACACAAATATCGGAGACATTCTGTTCTACTCATGTGCTGGCAATGCTATAGGTAAGGCAGGGCTTTCCTGACCGTGCACTGTCTCCCACCCTCTCATTCGATGAGCCTTTTCCATGTGCAAGCACAGCCTTTCTCATCCCATTAGAGAGGAGAGGCTCTGTCTCTACAGCCCTTTCTGCAGCCTGCGTGCTCTGTGAATCATGCTGTGCACGGGGATTTGTTAAGAAATGTATTGGGACCTAGTGTCACAAGCAGGCTTGTTAGAGATGAAACCCCGTTGACAGAAAGGATTAGCTGCCTCCCAGTGATAAAATACAAGAAGTCATATTTTTAAAGGAAGATTGTGGTGCAAAATTCTGATTATTTACCGGGCAAGAAGATAGTCAGGGCTTTGTGTTATTAGTGATTCTGTACTGTAGGAAACTGGCAGCGAGTTCAGCCTGGTGCTGCCAAACTGTACTTTAGAATCTGAGGTTTCATATGAAAAAAGGAAAAAAAAAAGGCAAAACAAACAGAAAACTCTCTATACCCTGCAGCTGCACAGAAAGTGCTCAGAAACTCACTGTGACCAGAGTTGTGTTCTTGCCTTGAGTCAGCAATCGGCTTGAAGCAATACCTTTAAGAAGAGTAAACTGTGCTGGTCATTTCAATGAATGCAAGCTATGAAGTCTGACATGTTTATACAGCAGCCAGCTCATTTCTCTGCCTTTTTAAATAAAAAAGGCAAAAAGTTTTTTTTTAACAAAAATCTCAATGTAATGCATGCTACTTGAGAACATATTTTCTTGGGACAGAAGAAGAGAATCAGAAAGAAAAGTTATTATTTTTCTAGTAAATTAAAATTAATGTTAAACTTCCTTTCTTCTTTTTTTTTCTCCATCTAAAAAAAAAACAAAAGAAAAAAGAAAAAAAAACCCAACACACACACACACACACACAAAAAGGCAACTTTTCAACTAGTGGAGAAACAATGAAACAAGGGATATTTTATTTGCCCACTGGAAAAAGCTGTAGTCATATCCGGAGTCTTGAAAAAAATTAAAACAAACCCCCCTTCTTACCACTAACTCCTACATTCTCCTTAGTGCCATATGCCCCAGCTTACAATTATCCAGCTTTTAATACATTCCACTTCTGCTCTGACAGCTATACAATGTACAACAGTTGCACAGTCAGAAGGCAGATCTGTGAAGCACAAAGAATAGAGAATTTGGTGACAATTTAAAGCAAATGCAGTGAGTATGGAAGTAAATAACATAAGTGAAACTGGATGCTGATGGTATTTTTTCATTTCTGTGCGTCTGTCTAAACCTCGTATCTTGAATTTACCTAAACAGTACTGTTAATTTCCCTTTTGACACCAACTCCACTGAATTTATATTTAGCAGGCTGCAAAATAGGAAGGGTTGTGTACCTAGTGCTCCTGATCACCCTGAGGAACCTGTTAATCAGTCGAACAATTGTATGGTTATGTTGCTCGCATCGTGTTTGAGCATTGGAGCTCAGCATTAGAAAAACAGTGTAATTGCTAATAATTATCACTGGGTAAACCTCACAAGGTTTACTCAAGGGTCTCCTCATGTCTCATTCATATCCAAAATGTATCTAAAGTATCTGAACTGTTTAAGGATCTGGGAGGTAATACTTTGTCATTGTGTAAGTCAGAAGACCTGTGTATGAAAGGGCAAGGGGATTGCGAGATAATTACTGGCTCTGCATTTAATTTGAGTCAATGAAAATGCCAGGATGATTGAAGTGTTTATGCTGAAGATCAAGGAGTTAGATTGGAATAGGGTAATCAAAACCAGGGACATCTTTCTTATGTTTTTTTAATATTTCTTGCGGACGAGATAGTTGAGGATGGGGATAATATGGGAAGAGGAGTGTTGGAAGGAAAATCAGGATCAGAGGTCACACCTGTGTGAAGCAAAGGTTTTAAAACGTCAAGTAAAAATAGAAATATTCTTCACTTGGTGGTGATGAATGAGTTATTTGACTTGAAGTGGAATCCTAGAGGTGGCTTTTCAGTGTGGAGATGGTAATTTGATAGCAGCAGTTATAGGTGAAAAAGTTTGACGTTAGAAATGAAGTAGAAAATATGAGTGGTGTTAATTATGTAGGGGTGCTCACGTGCCTGGGCCTCCATTTTCAGGATAGCTCTGCTTTGCTGCGATGCTTTGACTTTGCCACTTTTCCATACTTTCAATGTGATTCTTGCATCCCTCTTTTCTCCATCTCATCCCAGTATGCCTTCTACCTTGTATTTTGTCTTTGCCTCACTTAACTTCGTCACTGGAGTATTCTGTACTGCTCACCTGTCTCTTCCATCCCACACCACAAAACTGCTCAAGTGGCCTTGTAAAGTTGGTAAACTGATGAACAAGGCTCATAGAGTCAACATTGCTATACCCGAGGTTGTATACATAGCTCCTGTGATGTGGGAGGTGGGATCAATCATATCTTGCTTGCACATGTCTTGTATCCCAAGGGCAGTGAAACATTTGCCAGTGGCCTATAACCTTGCCTCTCTGCAAGCAATAAATTCCAAGAGTCTTGACGGTTTTTTGCATGCTAAGACCAAAAGCACGTCAGGGGCTGCTGGCTGTTTCTGTTCAAACATGAAGGATGGATTTGGGGATTGGTAGAGGTTTGTTTGCTTGAAAGTGGTTCTGATCGAGATGACTTATGAACATGTCAATAAATACCACATTTTAAAAGGTAATAAACTGACTATTAATGTTGAAGGCAGAGCTCCAGGCAAACATTAGCAGCAACCTGAATCACTAAGTGCCTTTATGTACCTTCTTTCTTCATAGCATGCAGCATGAGGAACCAGAGCAAGCCTGAACCCCGGAAGGGAAGTTCCTCAAAGGCCCAAATAGTCAAAAGTGCTTCACAGTACCATATTAATGGGTATTCTTCCTTTGTGTGGGGGTTTCAGTTGTACCTGACAAGTCTTTTATGCGCATGTGACGTCAATCCATTTATCAGCTAAAAATACCTAGGGCATTGCTGTTTAGTATGATGCAATTAATCATATGTTTGGGCACCATGGTGCCAGGTTGTTTTTTTTTTTAAATGCTGTGTACAGAAAATTGGGAGAGGAAAAAGAGTGAAACGCCATGGTTAGTATAGTTCTCTTTTACTTCAGTTCTTTGGAAAAACATACCAAAGATTCCTTCTAAAGAGTTTAATATAAATAATCTTCCATACATCAGGTCAGAGTTTAATTGCTTGCCCACCCAGTCCCCCTGCTACTTGTCAAGTTCCTGTCTGTACCCTCTGAGGCCACCAGTTTAGTGATTATCAGCACTCAAAATGACCCATCTGGAGCACACTGGTATCCATAGGTCTCCCTCCCTTCCCCTTCACTGGACTTGAAGTCTGATTAGCGTGTAGACGTTGCTTTGAGATAATGATAATGTGCCTTTTAATTAGCATCAATATTTCTAATCTTTTGGGAAATAATAATGTGCTGCTTTTCTACTCCTTGACTGTTGACAGATGGCCACTTATTAAACATCATTAAAGTCTGATATCAATCATCCTTTTTCTTTTTAAAATATGCTTGTCATTTAAATGGAATGATCTGTATAGGAGGAGGGATGTTCACACCACCGTGTGTAGACTTTGATGCGATGCTGCAACAGCCTGCCCTGGAGGCCTGGGTTTTTCAAAATGCTCTCAGTATCATCTCTGGGGTGTTGCTAACTTGTCGGTTCAGTGTATGTGCGAGTGTTAAAAGCGGCTATTCCATCCGAGCAGCCTGAATGCTTTTGAGACAAAGCTACTATTTAAACATTTAGAAACTTGAACTTTTGAGAAGCTTGTTTTTAAATGCAGAAATATTTCATGCATTTACTCAGGAATTCTTATTGTCTGTGTTGCTGTGAATGCCAAGAGCAAAGTGAAGATGAATTCCTGCCCATTGTTTGCAGCGATGCTTTATTGAACTTGATACATTCTTGGCTAGAACCTTTAACTTGTTTGTGAAACTTTGTTTAATGGGTACAGTTACGATCTGCCTTGTGTCCTTGCTCGTCCTAATGGCAGTATTAATTTACAGAAAGGGACAAAAATTATCTTGCAGAGTTATCAAGCAGTGTTTAGGCTTTCTGAATGCTAATTAATTCAGAGCTCAAATGCTGTACCTGCTGTTTAAAAGGCTGGCAGCTTGTATTTATCACCTGAGTGACAGCTGTTCCCAGCCTTTTTTTGACTCTTAAAAAGAGTGGGGAAGATTAACTCCTTCCATACTAATGACCAGCATTTTGAGGTAACAGTTGTTTTATTCAAAAGATACATCTGCCATATTTTGTCTCCAACTGATTTGGTGATTTTGACAGTGTATTAGAGAAAGGATTGGTGACATATACTTATCATTGAGAGAAATTGCTGAACCTTTTTCCAATACGCTGTTAGTTCTTCTCAGCAGGAAAAAAAAAAAAAGAAAAAAAAAAAAAGCATCTCTGACATTTGATATCAGAACCAACTAGAGGAGAAAGAATTAAATTATTGCCAAGTCGCATTTGAATATTTATAGTTAGTGTGGAATCTGAAGAATTTTTCTATTGGAGTCAAGCCCTTTTTTAATATTTTACTGTCAAGGAAAATATTTATTAGTTGCAATCCAATGAAATGTTCACTTAAGATGTTTAAATGTCACACAGAATAGTGAAGAACAGTTGAATATTTTATATGTGGCATTGCGTTTTTATTGTTTAATAATGCTGAACTCTGCACTTGGAAGAAATGGTGGTCTTGGTAGTAAAGCAGGCATGCAGGTAATCTAGTTTAATCTGGGAAAGAGTATCATCTGGTATAACGCAGGTGTTCATATGCAGGCTTGAGAGGATTACACAGTGTGGTTGAATGACTGAGGAAGTGAGATATAATATTGGATTGCCTTCCTTCTTCTGCAAAGGAACTGAGAGATAAAATATGTATGTTAACTCCATCCCTCCATTCCCTCTTGCCCCCAGTCAAAACATTTTAAATACACTACCTTTTCTTTTTGGAGGAAGCATGAGACAAATCAACAGTTGTCTGATGTTAAAGGGTATTGCTGAACTACTGAGAGCAAACAAAACTCCACAGAAGCTTCCAGTTAGTATTTTAGAGTGAATCCAAGGGGTTTTTCCTCTTCCTACCCTAAAGACACGTCAAGTCTGGTATGTGTTAGGTATATAAGTATTTTGGAAATACATATGTACAGCAGGCATGTCACAATAAGAAGAAAACTTTCAGCTGCATTTTGGAGACCCTGTTTCTTTAGGGAAACTCAGGTTAGACCTGTCTAATGCCTTTGATTCTTCTCACATCGGGGTTTACTCGTTCTGATTCAGTAAATCTCATTAAGCACACATTTAACTTCCAGCATTCTCTAAAAGTTCTGTTGATAACAAACTAAGCACATGCTTAAGTGTTGTTCAGAGTCTTAGGAAAAGATTAAAATAAAGAACAAAGCTGTGCTATTAAAATATTTTAACTCATTAAAATCCTGTAGGTTTGTTGATGCCAGTTCACCAAATAGTCTGTGTTGAGAGTAAACCAATTACCTTATAGCTGGCTGGCTCTCTTGTGCAGCTTGGAACACCAGCGTCAGTAGATTAGCTGAGTATTTCTGCTGGGACAATACATTTCCTTTTACTTTTGACCCTCTCTTCTATTATTCTGTATAGTTAAGTGATTACAATGAGGATTGCAAATGTAATGGGAAATACAAAGGTTTCCAAACTTGTTTACAGAGTGTTCTTGAAAATGAAGATTATTTTTAAGAAATCATTGTCTTGTGCCAAGTTGTTTAAACACCCTTTGTTATTACTCACTAACTGCAAAAGGTTATTTTTAGTTTCCATGTGCTGGGATGATTTTTTGCAGCTTGAGCAGTACTGTCATGGTATTCTTTGCATGTGGACATTTTCTGTGTTAATTTGTTGTGGAGTCTGATACAGAGTAATTAAAAGCCATGCTTTGGCAAGACTGCAATGTAGCCTTTGAATTAGTGTGTAAGATGCTCTAATGAGTCCAGTAAGCATTAGGAAAATGCACTGCAGTGTGTACTTCTGTCCTTAGTGTGTTATTTATCCCTTAACTTCTTACAATGTTGGGAAATCCTTTCTGTGGGAAAGATGTGTTGATTTCTATTCCTTGGGGAGAAGGTCCTAAAATAACTCTGTAATGGTTCAGAAACCAGAAGACTGTTAAAGCATTTGGGGCAGAGGGGCAGTAGGAGATTACAGGGAATGTTGCTGGTTTGAGGCTTTTTTTTTGTTTGCTTGGGTTTGGGTTGGGTGGTTTTTGGGGTTTTTTTGTGTGGTTTTTTTTTTGTTTGGTTTGGTTTGGTTTGGTTGGTGGGTTTTTTTGGTTGGTTTTTTTGGGGTGGTTTTTTGTTTTGTTTTGTTTTGTTTTGTTTTGTTTTGTTTTGTTTTGTTTTAATTTAGTTTACCACAGAGGAGGTCATCAGACCAAGACTGGAATATTTGGGTAGGCTGGACATGGCATTGTTGACCTTCCCAGTTTCCTGTCCTGGAACAATTACAGCATGTAAAAAACCATGAGCTTGTTGAAATCCTGGAGTGAGTTATTTGGGGTCTGTAGTCTGTCTGCAGCTTCCCAAAATAAATCTGAGTGATAAAGCTACATAATGTTTTGCTACCGTGGTGTTAAAATTGTGCAATGATTCAGTATCACTGTGCTCACTGAGTCAGACCAAGAAACCATTGAGTCTACTGATTCATGTTTGTTTCTTGACCTTTTGGCAAGGATGAAGTGTAGCATATATTTTTATCAGTGTAATATCTGTTATGTTCTCAGCTTGAGGATTTTATATTAAATGAGTTTGGGGACTGGGAAACGTACTAGGAGCTTACGCTATCCTCTCCATGCATGAGATTGGCTGTTGCTGCGTTGCTAGAAATGTCTGAAAGGAAAAAGGGGAAAAAAACCAAAAAGGCAACAAGTCCCCTGATGACCAAAAATGAGTGCAAAGGGAAGAGCAGGAGCTGAGCAAGCATAGATTATGCTTCTTTATACTGTTCTCTTAATCTCCTCCTATTTTCAGCTCAGAGGTTTTCCTGACCCTAACAACTCCCCCTCTAAATGTAAAATAAACCAAAATAACTGTTCTGATTGCACTTTAATATTGTTTTCACTGTCTTCTCAATCCGTATGAATAACCATTTCTAAAAATTGTAACATCAGGACTGGGCACTACTTTGTACTTAGAACTTACACTCACTCTCATCCTCGTTAAAGAGCAAGTTCTTCCATCAGTATTGCTGCTGACCACTCTTACAGATGCTGTTTTTCTGAAAAATTAGGTAAGATAATGATGAGAAATAACCACAAAATCCAAAAGAGAGGAAACGTACTGTAACTTGCTGAAGTGGTACATATGAGATTTGATTAAAAGAAACCATAGATGTGATTGATATCTATGAGGAAACACTGGTGTCACAAGTGTTCAAAATATACCCAAAAGTATGCCCAAAACTATGAAGAGTTGGTGTTCACCTGACTGATTTTGACTTGATTGAATACCGGTTTGTGACGTTTTATAAACTGGAAGTCCAGAATTGTTCATACATAATGCAATCCATGGGTGGCTAACAAAAGCTGGTTAGTTACTGCTGAGGTCTTTGTAATGCAGCAGGTGAGGACAAGCATGGTTTATGACATCTTTTAAAACAGAATCAAACCACTAAAGGCCAAATCGATGTGACAAGGTGAAAACTGGAAGTTGTGTTAGAAATACAGTTCAGATGGAGAGTGATCAAAATCATTTCTAGATAAGATTTTGACCCTTCAAGGATTTCTTGCTAAGTATATGAGGTAATGCAGAAAGGAGGAACCTGTGTCATTGTAAATTAGTGTCCTTGTGTTAAGTCTCATTACCAAGACACCTTCATTTTTTAAAATTATTCGACCTGCCATGGTTAATAAAAAGAAAGGTAATTTGGTGTGACATTTTTGGTAGTAGCTTGGTGCACCACCAAATTAATTGCAGTAAAATAAAATGTTTTAAAAAACCCAAACAACCCAAGCTTCCTGTTCCTTTCATTTTGAATCAGTTATTGATTTCTTAGTCATTATGTGTGCCATAAGTATTTAATTTAGGGTATGTTAAATAAAGCTGATGTTTGGAACGGGCAGGAAATCAAATGTTTGTTAGTTGTAATGATTCCACTATTGCTATTTAATGGAAAACACAGTATTTTGCTAATTTTAAATTTCTTTTTTAGGACCAGAAAATGAGTGTCTACAACACAGAAATCCACTGCAGTAAAATGCTGTCTTATTACTATGCGTGCTATGATGCTTACAGGTTATTGTCAAGATACAGTGTCTACTGACAAGGAAGCTTTTGTTTCTTGTGGGAACAAAAATGATTGCTCCTCATTTTTCTCAACTGCTGAGTACTTGAAGTAAAAAGCATTTTGGTCCTGTCCTGGAATAAATATTGATTCTCTTTTTCTCTCTGAGAAAATGAATATAATGTGAGTTTTATTCACATAGGTGAGGTAAGGGCAGCTCAGGACCCCACAGGCTAATTAAACCTGTGACGCAGGCTGATGTTCAAGAAGCATCTTCATTACCCCTAGGTCAGCATGTGCATGCTAGTTCTGAAGAGTGTCTCCTGTGGCAGAGGAAAGGGAGGATTTGTGGGCCACTTGTCTATAGCAGTAAGACTGCAGGATTGCTTTTTTTTCAAGTCCAGAAGTAGAATCTATCTGCCTTCATTTCTGTCCATCTTCCTCTGTTCTGAGTGGTTCTGTACCCTGAAACCAGGTGGTCTAGGTGAAACTAGGGGCACTACAGTGTTTTACCCTCCAGAGACAACCTCTGGAGAAATGTGAAGTTCTGGCATTTTGCTGTGCTGATTTTTAGTGTACAGGAATCCTTCTCCTAGTGCATTGGGTGAAAAGTAGAGTTGTTGGCAACAACCAAATCCTTCCTTTGTAAATAGGCTGAAAAGATGGAAGAAGAAATGCAGGGTATTGAGGTGGTGTATGGAGGTTTATTTGCAAAACTGAGCATCCATTGCCATGGCCGCTCTTCAGCAGACAGGGGACATGCTCATCCATGCTACTCAGTGGCTTATTTTGATACAGAAATTGAAAGATTAGGCCAAAGCAATGGAAAGAGTTTGACAGGCTTCATTAAAAACTTGCACACTGTTTCTCTAGTTTTGCAACTGCCTCAAGAAGACTTTCATGTGGGAAACACCTGAACCTTTGCAGCTGGCTGGTGGCTGCATGTTCTTCTTGCCATCAGTGTTTGATATCAGTCTGTGTCCATTTGGATCCCTGTCATATCCAAAGCACAAGCCCATGTTACCATAGGGATTATGTCGTGCAAGTGCAAAATTTCCACTGCCCAAACTTTACAATGAATTTTCGTTAGGCCATTAACAATTACACCAGACTGCTGGGTCCCCTTTAGAGAGCAGTACCTATGGTGTCTTGATTTCACCATTACAAAAGCGCCAATTAGCATTCAAAGAAACTACTTTAGTGGAATTTACTGCGTTGTGATAAACTTTGATATTTTTAAAGTCTGTGTAAGTGTCTGATATGCCAAATCACTGCATATTATTGTGAAACTTTTTTCTCCATATTTATGCACTATACACTGACCTTTGTATTCTAGCATTGACCATTTACTGAGTAAAATGTTTTGAAGAAGTGGAGAAAAATGGTAAAGATTGTCCATCTGAAGTACATGCAGCACGATGCTATTGTGCTTTTGTTCCAGAGTCAATGATATTGAATTAATGTTGAATTCAATTCTCATTGAATTTTTTAGAGTCCTCATGTTAGGTTTTTTTAAAACCTCCATCAGAATAAAAAGCAAAAATGAGCTAACATATAAATATAACTCACTCACTACTTCTGTGCCTCAGAACATAATCCTACCATTGACTTTCTGAAAACAACTGGGGTTGTTTGAGAAGGTCTGAAGCTGAAGTGGAGACTTTCATGTGGCCTGTATTATCTTTGCTCAAGGGAATGCATATTGTTAAGAGATTCAGTACTAATGTCAAATTTCGTTCTGCTGTGTGAAATAATACAATTAAAATACCCAAACAGCAGAACACAAGCAGTGGAACATTGTTGAACTCATAGATATTTTCACATAGGTCATTTAAAATTTGATGGAACAATGATAAAAGTGTTTGAGGCATGTCCATGTGAGATCTAAGAAAAAGCAAGGTTTAAGCAGCATAGCTATTTCCCTCAGAAGGATCTTATCTGCAGAGGAAGGTGCAATATTTATGTGCTATAGCAGCTGGGTATTTTAAAAATTATTTTAAGTTCCTTTATAATAAGTCTCTGCATGATTAGAGGATAGATACAAATCATATAAGGTATCGGTTTGTCCCATTTGTGTGAAGTGGTCTATCAAGATAAAATTACAATTTATTTCCTTCTAAATGAGGTATTCATTTGGGAGTAAATTAATTAAGGCTGAGATGATAAGTACCTGCTCTTGTTCTGCCATCACAACATGGCAAGACACTAGGCATCTCTGTGCAAAACTCATACATTAAAAAAAAAACCAGTGCTTATTGTTTCTAAAGCTGTTACATGATACTTTAAATAAATGACTTAATTCCATGTTCAGAGTACCCAAAGGTATAATATTTTATTATTGCTGTTATTAACTTAGATTGGATTAGCACAGCAGCTCTTTTCTCATTTGAGAGCCTTGTCTGATGAGACAGGAAGGTGGTCTCTGTGCACCATGCCCCAGCAGGGTTATTACTTTATCCATGCTATGACTCGAACAAATAAAGATCAGCATAATCTACATCAGGCATCCTAAAATGATTCAGGGTTCCTTCAGTGAGCTTCACTGGTAGGGAGTACGTATTGGGAAGTTTCATCAGTGGAGTTGAGCTATAGATTACTTAGCTTAGTTACTTCATACATTCATGCAGCAGAAATGTTATGGCTGTCGCTGGTTGAAATGGTCAGTTAAGAATACAGAGAACTACACATGAGCTTTCCACTGAGATGCAGAAGATCATTGACTCGATGCCCGCATGTGTTTAAACACAATTACTTTCTGTGCTTATTCTATCCTGTGTCATTTTCCCTTGAATTATTTTTATGCCTTAAGATGCAGCTAATTGCAAAATGATTCGTGTAACAATACTGACTGTGAAGGTGTGTGTGCCTTTCTAAATAACTCTTCTTTTATATGAATTCCCTGCCATACTAGCTCAATGAGGCAGGTGGAAAATCAAGTGTTGAATCTTTATGAATGCTTGTGAATGCTATCTTCATGCTTGTATTTTGAGGAATTATTATAACTGGAGCTTAATCATAAACTTTTCCCTTTCCTGACAGTACTGACATTTACTCGTTTCTAGACAAATAGATGAATCATGACTAATGAGTTGTTCTGATCATTCATAGTGTTAATGCAAAACCAAGGCTCATCTGTTTTGACCCTGTACTTCTGAATTAACTGTAAAAGACTAAGAGCCTGGAACCTGATGTTTTCCCAAAGACTTAGAAACTACTCTAAAAGTTGCTCCCTTCAGCAGACTTCAGCCTGGGGTATCAAACGACTGCTTAGCCATGGGTGACTGCATGCAGAGGGAGTCTTCAGGGCAATCCATCATCCAGTGGACATTTGCTGGCACATGGTGCTGGAAGCAGAATATTTAGTAACACTCTTTTTCACTTGAAGCTTTACCCATGGCTCTTGCTGCGAGGGAAATTGAGTGGTATCCTATGATCCCAGTGAGTCTGATTCATAGCAGGCTTTTTAGTTAGGAGGTTTCACAGTACTGTGTCTGTGATTCTTACTGTCTTCTTGATTGCATAGGGAAGAGGGAAAGAAGATTGAACAGAGAGATGCTAAATGTAGAAAATAAAAAGAGAAGACTTGACCAGATTGAAGTAGAGAATACTTACCTCTTCCAGTTTTAGTATCTCTGTATTTTTGTGTGAAGAGCTATTGGAAGGAGTATGGTGTTTCAAAGCACAGGGATTTGCACCTGCAACATGTTGTTGGATACTGGAAGAAGATTTGCTTTTGAAGTTTGGCTTCCAATAGTTAAGTGAGCATGTATGAAGCATTTTTCTGGAGGAGCAGTATTAGACTTTGTGTGTAGTTCAGTTAAGGTAGTGAATTCAATCCTTGAAACTTTATGTTTCTGTGATTTTACAACTATTTTGCTGAATATAGGTTTTTTTTTTTTTTTTTAAGAAAGGGGATATCTAACCCAAAGTCCATGTACAAACCTTCAAGTTTAACCTTTTCAGCTTACTTGGTACTTTAGAAGGAAATACGACCAGGAATACTCTCAGAGCCTTTACACAGAGGATGGGCAGGGGAGTGGTTGTGATGGTAAAGGAGATAATGACTTCAGCTATGATTTTCTTCCTCCTGCTGCAACGAGGCATCTGTATTCTCTGCTGGGTGCAACCAGCCTGCAGGAAGCTTTTGTTCCTGCAAACCACAAGTTAAGTCAGCAGATCATCTGGGAAATTAAAGAGACATCAGAGCTAGGCTTGCGGTGACCTGTTTAAAAAAAAATAGAACAAAAGAAAAAATAAAAAACCCACACCCAAAGTTTAGAGTGATGTTGAAGGGGAATGGTGGGAAGAATGTGGAGAAGGACTTAGGTACACTTCCATCTGCAGTATTGCACTTCCACCTGCAGATGCTACTGCTACGGTATAAGGTGCCACAAGCTACCAGCCAGACGTAGTGACAGATCTTTGTCTTCCATTTCATAGACTAAGGGGAGGACTGAGTCAAAAATCAGCTTGCAGCTGGCTGGCACTTCAGGGCGATCATTGACAAGTAGAGAAGGAATAAGACTGAATGTTTCTAGGCTGAGATGAGCTAAGTCTTATCATGTAATGGTTTACTATGTCATAATATTCAAGCAAATGTGTATAGTGTAACTGTGAGTCAATTATTTTGTCTAGTAATCAGACTTCATTTTGTGCTGCAGAAACAAATGCCTTTTTCAATTGCTTTAACATGCTGCATTCTTTAAATTAGATGGTCTATAGGCAGCATATAAACAACATTCAATGTTATTTTAGAAAATGAATAGCACATGTGATGCCCACACTCATCCACAAGAGAAACTGCAGTGACATGGGTTCTTGTTATGTACTTCCATATGAGCAGCTCTGAGTGACTGTGGGTTCTCAGCAGATAAGACATTTGCTGCGTTTCTGGCTTGGGAGAAGGCTGTGTGTCTGTTTGACATGCTCTTGGTAGAGAATTGCTTATCCATGCCTGATCCTGACTGGTTTCACCTTCCAAAAGGAATTACATAGGTCAAAAGTTGGCAGGATGGATTGAAAAGTGTTTCCAGCTGATGGAAATGCTTTTTGGTAAAACCAAGTAGGGGAATTTGAAAACTGATCTATTCTCAATGCAAAAAAAACCCCAGCAAATAGTCCATGTTTCAGCATGAGCAAGCTATTCCAGTACCTAAAGTGCTGACATACATGAGTTTTTTCAAATAACAGAGATGTGAACCAACTGCTTGTGCATGAAAGATATGAACTATCTTTCTAAATGAATGTTGTGGGTTTAAAGAACCGACAGAATGAAGCTCTCAAATGAATTGGAGGAAAAAACAGAATTATATTTGGAGTGAGTCTTACAGATAGAAATTACAAAGCAGATGCAGAATCCATAAGCAAACCCCCTGAATTTTCCCCCAACCCAAAACTAAATCTATTATCCCCAGTGTTCCAGTCCTCCCCCCGCCGTGCCTCTGCCATCCAAGAGACCTAAGCACAGCCTCTGGAGGCCCCAAACCAGACCTATCCTTACATGTTTGTCCCAATAGCGCAGCTCCTGCCCGACACAAGGCTGGAGGGGGAGGAAAGGAGAACGAGCTGGCCTTGCCGTGAGTTTATGAAGAGATAGCAGAATTATGGGATTGAATTACAATCTTCCAGTCCCCAGAGGACTCTTTTTAACCTTATAGTTCCCAACCTGGGACAATGAACTGCACTATGCCAAAGGAACTGTTTTGCTTACTAGTTCTCTGCAGTGCTGATGCCCACATCACACATGTATGTGAATGTCTCCAGACTCCCCTTCTTCTTCCAGTTCTTATGTTCATGGATTTTGTCATTCCTAATTTCTAATTTCCTTCCTTTTCTAAATTCTTTTCCCAACTATAGTTGGATCTTTCCCACCCTTACTTGAATATTTATCATTTCATTTTTTCCTTTTTTCCACATTTGAATTCCTTCTTTCCTGTATTTTTTTTTTTTTGGTTTTTTGTTTTTTTTTTTTACCCACCACTCTTGCCTGTTTGCCATGTTTAGATTCTTCCGTATGCAGTTTTTTCAAGAAGTTTCCATATTGTCCAAGCCTACCAGGGAAACACACTTTCTAAGTTGTTATATGTTTCTCTATATGAAAGAGTAAGAACTGTGAGCTTAGCATGAGAAGAATGTGCCTTGTCGGACAAAGAATATTTTATTCTTCCTTGGTCTTCTTAGCTTCTTTCCTTGCCCTCCGTTCCTTCTGTCTGTTCCTGACTGAAAGCAGAGTGTAAGGCAAAGCAAGGGCCAAGTGTCTGTTAGGTGTCCTGTTGAAATATATTGCTATTCCAATTCTATTCTGTGATATTCCCATAGGGAATAATAAGAAGGATATGAACCGGAGACTGAGTAACACTGGGCACAACAGTATAGAAGTACTTTGCCTATGTTTCTTTATTGTGAATTTTCCTTTTTTTTTCTTCCATTGTTTGTCCTTTTCCCCCCCTCTTTGTACCTCTCCTAGCTCATGTATACAACTACTTGATGTATTATGAGAGATCTTTAATAAGACATGGTTACCTTTCATTTACCTGAAGGAGGGAGCTCATTAGGTGTAGGAGTTGTACCAGGAATCCAAAGCTGCCCTTCACGGCTCTGCAGGGTTGATGAAACTTCTGGTTACAGTACCCATACTTCCCCTGCCCTCCTACTGCCCTTTGCACATCACAAATTTCTTAGTTTGGTGTGTGCATATTTGCAGTATAAATTCAGGACTAAAGAAGGCAAGGAGCCCTTACAGTTGTTTTGGTAACATCTTAAAAAACACTTTCAAAATCTAATTTCTCCTGACAAGGGCAATCAGCGAAGACAGGTTTCTATAGTGGAGAAGCAATTTTGTCTTGAGCAAATTCTCCCACTGCTGACTGACTACTGAGATGAAGTGGAATTTCTAACAAATCTGGTTACAGTGGGTCAAGCTCTATCTCTCTGGTTGTACTTAGTTGTTACAAGCTTGAGGAAAGGTTTATTTTAACACAGCCATTTTATGGTACTTGGAATCTCTTCATACTCTGCATTGTTGCTGCTACAGATAATGGATATCCACTTGGTTAATGTTTGACAGCAGTTACAATACACATCTCCCAAAGTTAAGTGTCCTTATGTCTTTGTACACAGACTGACCTTCAGGGACAGTAAACATATTGTTTGGCAACAAGTTAATTACAGACTTTATCTTCCAAAAACATTCATGTCAGGGGTGGGATAATTAAGATGTCCTTGCAAGTGAAAAAAAGTTCTTGAGTTATAGTAATGTTCCAAGTAGGTGTTAGAAACCGAGGTCACAACAGTATTGCAAGAGCTGTGTACTCATGTTATTTTGACTAAATAATTCTCCTCTTGGGGCTATAAAAATGAAAGATGGACTTGACTGATACGTATGGCAATATATTCAATAAGTCTGGGAGAAAAAGAAAGGGGTTTGGGTTGTGGAGGAGTGTGGTGGGCAAGCAGAACTGATTGCCTTTGATTTACTGGGGGATCAACTGCTCAGATTTATTTTGATATTCTCCTCTTTCCTACTTTTAAGGCCTGAATCTTTTGTCAAATGGCTAGGATCATGTTGGCCCTCTCTAATTTTATAATGTGAACTCCACGGTGATAAATAGCTAATTATTTGCAATTGAATTAAGCTATGGATTTAGATACGACAGAAACAGATGTGCTGGTGATTACCTTCAATGCATAGTTCAAGAGATCCAAGTTTAACCATAGTCTAAATACCTTTCAGAAATGTTATTTCTGAAATGGAATAGTGAAACTATAGAAAAACATCACAGAAATGTTAGTGTGTTCTGTGGTACAGGAATATCCTCCAGACTGATGTAGCTCAATGTGTTTTGTTCTGGTTTTGTTTTTCCTGGAAGAATCTGGGGAGGGAGGCAGTGAGGAGTGTCCACTGGTAAGATCTGAAGTTCTACTTCTGGAGCCTTGAATCTCTAAGCCAGAACTCTGTCGTTTGGGTGATGTTCTGAAGAATTTGTTTCATAATGTACATTCAAAAGAGGGCATTGAGCATTTCCCAAAGCTGCAGCCCTGAGAGAGTCACACTTCAGTGCCACTTCAATGAATGTCTTGGCTGGCCAAGTAATGACATGAAGCAGCAGGTCAATCACCTCCGTATGCCTGTTTGTTGGTTTTTTTTTTTTAATGTGAAACTGAGAATGAATACACAAACATAAAGATCTGAAAAGAAAAAAAAAAAATTCTAAAGATACTCTCTATAGCTCTACTAATTAGATGATTCTGAGCTACTGCTTTCAGTTTTTCTGTTTGGCAACTTACATTCCAGCAGAAAAAAGAACATTAGAATGAGTTTTATTTTCTTCAGTAGTAGTCATTTGAAATTAACAGACCATTCCCCATGTGTAGCCATCATATGTGGCAGCTGATGAATCATACCTTGCCAAAGTGCAGCAGGAATATGAATGATTGAAACGTAGAATTTGAGACCCCTTCCCATGTATCTGTTTGTGATTAGATTGATAATATTTAAGCATCCCAGCATTAAAGTATAAAGAAAACCCAGGATATACACACAAAAACTGGTAGAAATCTGTCATTCGTGTCTAAGGCAGCACTCTCAGTGTGCCCATATCCAATGGATATGCCCACACAAAATGGGTCCAGGCTGCAAGGCAGTAGAGTAACATCTTCAAAATGTCTAACTCACTCAGTGACTGCCTTGAAAATTAAATCCCTCTATCTTTGCACTTATGAAACTGTTTTCCACAGATATTTGGGCATGGTGTGCTCAAGAAAAGTCAGATAATCTCTTCCAGATTCCTTCATTATTAAATGGTACTGGAATGTGATTTCTACTGTGCAAATCAATTCAGGGGCTCCATATTTCGAAGCTCATCTCCAGCACTAATCTGAAAGCTGTTTGTTTTACCTTCTACAGTACATGAGAGCTGAGTAAGTCAGTTGATCCCTCAGTCAGGATCTGATATATCTTAAAATGAAGTTATCAATGAACATTGTCTATGCCATGTAATGTTTTTATTTTCATTTAAGCTAGGTAGTTTTTGGTGAGGAAGCTTTTCAATTGTTCATGTTTTAACTTTTTAAGTACACCATTTCCTCTTTGAGTTCTTTTATTTTGGCAACTTCATAACTTATTTTCAAATTTTCTCTGCTGTTAATTAGGCTTACTTGTGTATTCTACTCAGTGTAAGATGGCTTTATTGAATTTCATTTGAGGTGATTTTTTCTGTATAACTCTGTGCAAATAAGTGTTCTGCTAATCCCTTTCTTTTCAAATCAACCAGTTTAATACTTGCTTCTGTCACTGTTACATGGAGATGAGAGACTTGACCTGTTTTTTTAAATGATCTTTTTAGCTTTGTTAGCTACAGGAACACAGAATTTTAAAAAAATTAGATTTTTTTTTTTAAATTAGTTTCCTTTAGGGTTTTCTGGGCCACATAGGGGTGATACTTTAATTTAAATTTTTATCTTTTGTGATGCAAATCAGTGGATTTTTTTTCCCCCCCTTCTTATAACTCCCTGGTACTTCCTAACCTTGTTGTAGCTCTTCAACATTTAGCATTGACCTGAGGTTTGTGTAGGCTTCAGCTTTGTTGCATAAAAAATGCTTGGATGTTGCAATAATGTATGGATTATTCCATTTCTTATACATTCAAGCAACAGACATGACATTTGATTCATATATGGCTACAGTTATTTCTAATGCGAGATTTATCCCAGAAATATGTCAAGTTGTTAGCTTGAGGGTGAGGGGGGGGGGGAAGTTATTTCCTTAATGCTATTCTCTGTTCAATGTCTTTGATGGTACTTGTTGCAGATGTTTCAGATTACTGTCAAAACTTCATTATCAGTGATAATATACTAATGCAGTAAGTTGACATAGGGGTTGACTGAGTGACTATTGCAATATGTAATTAGGTTGGTGTAATGTGATACATTTCCACTGATCCTGCATAGCCTTTAAATGAAATCTGTTTGAGACTGAATTCCCTTGCTGCAGTGTTGCCATTCCCAGAGTGACTGATACCATTTTTTTAGGGTTCTCACTGCGTGGGGGGTGTGTGTGTATTAAAGAAATGCCACGTTTTACTGCCACAGAAATACAGCCCTCCAACTTTCCTTTTAATAGCTATACCACTGGCAATAATAATTCCAGTGTAGAGTTATCAGAACATCTCTCTATCTCAGTCTAATAAATCAGATCAAAGTATGTTGTGTTCTATGTAATCCATATAGTATGTATTTACAAGTGGTAAGCCATTTGAGAGCTGTGACAGTTTCTGACCTGCATAAACAAAAAATTGTTTGCAGAGATGTTTGTCTGCAAAGTGAAAAACTGAATTTTTAATAGAATCCTTCCAAGAGCTGTCAGTTTCTTCTTCAGAGTTTGATAATTGAAAGGTTTTTTTTTTTGTTTTTTTTTTTTTTTAGAAAAGGAAGATGGTTTCAATTATCCAAAGCTAGTGGAATGTTTAACTACCCTTCTGCTATCAGTGGACTTGTTTACATTGGGATTTTGACTAAATTGAGATTGCACATATCCAGATGTTATCTACCCGGGTGACTTTTTCATTTACTTTAGCAAAGGATTTGATGGTGCATTGCTACCATCTCTTTATCAGTTTTCACATTTCACACTGCTGGCTGCATTTAGACTTTTCTTCTACAAACTTTGTCTGCTAAATTGTTAACTACTAAAGTTTTGCTCTTCTTTTCTAAAAGTGAATTTTACTAAACTCATTTTTATGGTAGGCTTGTCTGAATAATGGTTATAGGGTGTGGAAGGTTGTCTGCTGTATCCTTTGTATGTCACACGACTGAGCAAATGCTAAGATTTGTTTTCCAGTTTTTGTGATTAATTTCTTTTGGTCTTATACACATCAGGAATGTCACTGTTATAAGTCTAGACTGCAGCCTTGCATTTTGCCTCATATGGAAAACATGGCTTTATTAGTCTGGCTAAGGGACAGCATAGGAACTATACTGAAAAGAAGAGACGTGGTTTTGATCTCTGCTGCAAGTTTTCTCACTGTTTGGCATGAAAAAAGTGAAAGTCTCAAACAAACAAACTCCAGAAGAAACTTGTTCTTGAATTGTGTCTCTACTTTACTGTGCTAAAGGGCAAAGATGTCTGAAATGCATCGACTCTGTGACGTCCTTCAGCAAGATAGGAAAGGAAAAGCTCTACACCAGGAGCTGCTTTCTTCCCAGTGCTCAGTGACCTACTGTGCCAATGGCTTGCATAGAAAAGCAAAGGCTCCTCGTACAAACAGCTTACATCAGGGTAACATTTCACAGAGCATTAGTGAGGAACTGTAGAAAACATTACCCAGGACTACTAGAAGAAGAATGATAGCACTGAAGAATGGGCACAATCGATCAAGAGCATCATTTAGTTTGGTGCTGTCCTGTCATTTTTTAGCACTGATGAGTGTTGGGGGGTTCAAGGGGAGGCAAAACTGTCCTAGCCCAGAAACCTGCTACTTAAGATGTGTTAGGCTGAAAAGCAGTTTGAGTAAAGAATGCTTTACTCAAAGTAAAGTGATTAAAGTGCTTGAACTTGACAGTGATCAGACAGATCTGCAACCAATAAAAGAGAAGTTTGAAAGTGTAGGATCCTAATCTATGTCCTAGTAAACCTTTCTGTGGGATTTTACCTCTTCCAATCTCCAGGCCTTCTAGTTGCAAATTGAAGAGAGTCATACAGATCCTCACATGACTTGCAGGTGCATACATCTTGCATTAGATCTGAATGGAGCTTCCCTGATTAATGTTTGTACAGAGCAGGTAGATCTAATTTGATTGGCAGGCCTTTAAAATGCCAGCTCTTTGTTTTAAGCCTGGTTTACTTTAAGTGTAGCATTTAACCTCAGAAATGCTTGTGGTGTTTTAAAAAGTGAGGTTTTGAATCAGTAAAAATAATGAAAATTTATACACTCCTTTGCATGTGTAATTTAAGCAAATCTATGGTGCAGCCATATACAGAGAGATTTCATTCAAACAAATTTGATTATTGCTTATATTGTCTCTTTTGAAAATGTGTGAAGACAGCTTTATTTGGTAGTATCACAGTATCACCAAGGTTGGAAGAGACCTCAAAGACCATCAATTCCAACCCGTTACCACAGCCCTCAAGACTAGACCATGGCACCAAATGCCACGTCCAAACCCACCTTGAACACCTCCAGGGACGGTGACTCCACCACCTCCCTGGGCAGCCCATTCCAGCAGTCAATGACTCTCTCAGTTTAAGAACTTTCTTCTCGCCTCCAGCCTAAACTTCCCCTGGCACAGCTTGAGACTGTGTCCTCTTGTTCTGGTGCTGGTTGCCTGAGAGAAGAAAGTAACCTCCTCCTGGCTACAACCACCCTTCAGGTAGTTGTAGACAGCAAGAAGGTCCCCCCTGAGCCTCCTCTTCTCCAGGCTAAACAATCCCAGCTCCCTCAGCCTCTCTTCATAGGACTTGTGCTCGAGGCCTCTCCCCAGCCTCGTTGCCCTTCTTTGGACACCTTCAAGCACCTCAATGTCCTTCTTAAATTGAGGTGCCCAGAACTGGACACAGGACTCAAGGTGTGGCCTAATCAGTGCAGAGTACAGGGGGAGAATGACCTCCCTGCTCCTGCTGGCCACACTATTGCTGATGCAGGCCAGGATGCCATTGGCCTTCTTGGCCACCTGGGCACACTGCTGGCTCCTGTTCAGGCGGATGTCAATCAGCACCCCCAGATCCCTTTCTGTTTGGCTGCTCTCCAGCCACTCCCACCCCAGCCTGTAGCTCTGCATGGCGTTGTTGTGGCCAAAGTGCAGCACCTGGCACGTGGATTTGTTGAACACCATCTGCTTGGACTCTGCCCATCTGTGCAGGCGGTTGAGGTCCCGCTGCAGAGCCCTTCTGCCCTCCATCCCATCAACATCAGCCTCCAGATTGGTGTCATCTGCAAATTTGCTGGTGACTGACTCAATGCCCTCGTCCAGACCATCAATGAAGATGTTAAAGAGGATGGGACCCGATACTGATCCCTGGGGGACACCGCTAGTGCCTGGCCTCCAGCTGGATGTGGCACCATTCACCACCACTCTCCAGGCTTGGCCCTCCAGCCAGTTGCTAACCCAGCGCAAAATCAGATGGGGACAGGTTTATCATCTCTTGTAGTAGCCAGGGGTGAATGTTATCAGTAGAAATTTGTGGTGAATGAACGTCGATGTCAGCAAATATCCAGTTAGAACATGAGGATAAAAAGAGAAAGAAGGAGCTGATTATGGAAGTAGAAGATAGTTGAAAGGAAATGTGCCACTGAAAAGGGAGAAACGAATAAACAGTGAAATTGAATGGAACGATAGAGGCAGGGAGGGAAGGTGCAGGTGAGCTGCTAAGCAGCAGAGCTGTGAGCACAGGAAAATATATAAAAACTTCCAAAATTTATGAAGCACAGAAGTACCTCTTCTTGGCAGCTTTTGCAACTGCTTGTACTGGTTGGAGAAACGACGGAGAAAGATTGTGCGTCCGCAGTTAACTGTCTGCTGTTAATAAAATTATTACCAATAATGGGATGTTGTTAGATGTGTGGCTGTAATATACATGAGGCTGTTCAAGAGGTGAATGCAAAACTACGACCTCTGCAATGACTTCATAGCCTACATGACAGGGACAGAGAAAACAGGCTGTATGTTGTGGTGGTGGTGGTTGCTCGTAGTGCACCTCTTTGTCTTCCTTTTTTCTGGTGTTTTGTAAGAGAGCAGAGGTTTGCTCAATATTGTGAATGAATCATATTTCCAGTAGGGAGATGACTCACTGTATAATGACATGATGTCTCTAAGATTTGTGAGATTTATGAGAATTATTTCTAAAAGGTGTTCTGAAAAACATAGCATGAAAATAAGTCTTAGATGTATTTTACAACACCTGCTGGGTGGGGAGCCAACCTGGAGTGCCTGCTCTTGGATAAATTTGAACAATAGCACTTTTAGGTACAGGAGCAATAGGAAGGTATCATGAAACTGAACCAATTATCCTGCTTTTTTCCACTGGCCTCTCAGAGAACACATTTGTTTTGCATAAACATCTCCTGTTCTTTTTTTGTTTTGGTTTTATTTTTTTAAAGAATGGCATTTTAAAGTTTGGAGTTTTGTTTTTATGGGATTTTTACACAGAGAGAGCAGGCCTGTTCCCTTGTGGGCAAGTGAACATAGAGCCAAGCATTAGAAACCTGTATGCTGTCTTTCTCCCTTGGGCATTGACAGTGGTGCTGATCAGACACTCAGCATTTAGTCACATTGTTACATTGGCAACCATGGCCTGTCCTGAAAGAAAGAGCTAGAACAGGAGAAAATTTAACAGTGCTGCTTTTTGAACTGCTAAGCTTCCCTCAGAAGCCCTCAGTAGATCATTCTCCTTTTTGCTCCTTGCCTTGTGTATAATTAATCTGGGCTGAATGATTGCTTTTTAACTGAGTTCTGTGTTAGGCGCTCATTCAGAGAGCAGGGCCAAGCTGTCAGACTCTGATCTGTTTACTGTTATCAGATGTCTTCTCTACTGCTGCTAATCATTTACATAGAACAAAAGAAAAGTGGGAGCTCAGCTTAAAACCTGAGATTCCTGTGTCCTCTTCCCATGCAAAGCTGAGAGTCTTGAGAAGAAAGGGAATTTAGACAGAAGAGCAAAGAAATCAGAATTAGTGGCAGAGTCACAATAGTTCAGAATCATTTGGAGAGATGAAGCTCTTTGGCTGAAGGACAGAGGAGACAGCATTACGTAGCAGGAAAATCTTGTGCCAAAGGACATCACAGAGCATTCTGCTGAATTCCAAAAGGCAGTCAGAGATGAAGAAAATAAGACTTTGGGAGAGAGAGATGTTTGGTTTTGGTTTTGGGTTTTTGGTGGGGGTTTTTTTTGTTTGTTTGTTTGTTTGTGTTTGTTTTTGTTTTGTTGTTAGTTTTTTTTTTTTCTAGATTCTTTTGGTACATCCAAAGTAAAGGTTCATAGGACCTCTTTGCAAAGGCCTGTGTTACATATGCCATCCATCTGTAGTTGCTGGAGACAGAGGACCTGTAACTTAGGGTGCCCAGAAGAAAGGAGCCTTGATCAGGTTGCTGATTTTTTTTTTATGTGAGGTGTGAAGAACTAGGGAAGCCGTGGGTTATATCTCTCAGTAACACTTGCCAGAAGAAAGAGCTGGTACTAACTTACACCAGAGGAAACTTGAGAGCACCTAGGTGCATACCATGTCTAGTTGTAACCTAAGAACTGCAACTGATGCTAGTTCCCTGACAACTTGACAGGTTGAAATAACAGTGGGAGACTTATGAGAAGAGTGGGAAGAAATATTGTACAAAGAAGTTCATGGCTGATTGCATCAGTTCCTTTATGTCAGTAAGTCTTCACCATAAGACATGCATGAAGACTGTGGAGCATGTATACGTGTATGATAGCATATCCATGTCTTGTGAGGCATCATTAGCAAGAGCAGCTGTTTCTTCAGAAGGTTTCTGGGAATTATATTGAGATAAAATGATCAGTATCAATCTCTACCTGAAGCAGTTCAGATTATCAGTCTAATATTCAACTCACTGTTTCATTTCACGTTTCGTTCCTGTTAACAGGCAGACAGGATTAGTTGGAAGCAAGAAGACTTGGCATTTTTATTTGAGGAAAGAAGGTAAATTGTACAGCATGAAATGAGCAAAATTCAAAGGGAATTAAAGCCTTAGAATCTTGGTTATTTTGCCTTTTGAGTCTCTGAGTTGTAGCTCACAAAAGCAAAAGGAAACAAAACTCTCATAAACTTTATCACTCCAAAAAGAATGTGCAGAGATCAAGGAAGTGCCAGAAAACAACACCCTTCAACCACTGGAGACCAGTGAAATCTGCAGATGCCAACTGTAGTTCACTAAGTCCTGCTCCATTGACCTGACCACTTCCCATTCCCTTTCAAAAATGAGTTCCCTGATCCCAGGTGGGTGTTGGTGTGGTTTTACAGAGCTCTCTGCACAGAGATCTCCGAGACTTTTGACTGTGAGCTGCAAAAAAAGAGTGTTTCCTTATGCCTTCCTAGTGTCCCCATTCCCCTCTCTGTCATATTCCTTCAGTTTGGGCTTTTTGTTCAGTAATTATCCAGATGCTTAGTCATTTTACTTACCTGTGTACAATATTATTTCCTGAAGTAAATTTGAACTCTGAACAGTGCAATGCAAATGCAACAAGGACAAAATAATACATGTAAGTTCACTGAAGGCTGACATTTGCCATTATTTATTGAAGAAGAGCATCATTTCTTTGCCCTTTAACCCTTCCATGTTCAAGTTTTATGGACAAACATTTTAGCTGCTGTAGAAACTGCAAAATGAGTGCATACATTTTGAATGCTTTAGAACCAGGAGGTGCTTGTAATTTTCTCTTGAGTTCAGATCTTTTTCACCTCTTCCTAAAAGTGTTTCCTTAGTTCAAATTTGCTATGCTTGTCTCAGGCATGTGAATGTTGCCTTGGATCATTTGCAACGAACAGCTGCAAGGAGATCTCAGAAAGAGAGAATATGCTAAGTAAATTAGTAGTTTTAACTGCACAGCAGTCAGCAGTCTTTCATCTGTGGTATTGTGTGCTTGTCTATGAGTTTAGAAGTAAGTTTCCATAGTTCCAGAAAGCTCCTGGTTTTGATGTGTGGAATTCCAATGAGCAGAAACTTCTGACAGCAGCTTTTCCCAGTATCTAACCCTCACAATGTCAATGAAAGCAAGCTCAGGGTTTTTTTTTTACCTCATGTCGTGCCTACAATATTCTTCTTTCTGTGTAGTTAGCAGTCGCTGTTGAAGAGATTCACTGCCTGAAGGTAGGCTTTACTGATCAACTTATGCTCATCCAGAGGGCAGCTGTTACAGAAACCATCATTTATCCATACAGCTGTTGTCTTGGCTATCACTCATGCTTTAACACCACACTTTGATGTTGGAGAATTTTGGGGTAAAGTGACAGCCATAAATCTTAATATTGGTAAAATTCCTGAAATGTAGTCATTACATGCACTTTATTATATATTCTGTATCTTGGAGGGAGAGTGGGTGGCTCGGGGTGGATTTTTTTGTCTTTTGGAAGTTAAGAGACATTTAATACATCAATGTCACTATAATGCATGCCATCATTTCATGGTAATTTATGTAAGGTATTGAAATACGTTTGTTCCCAAATGCTTCTCCATTATAAAGTAGCATGAACTGTTAGGATAGTGATGCCAAACAGGTTTGAAAATAATGACACCATCAAAACCTGGGTTTGAAATGTGTGGAAAGCACAGGATGTTTTGAGATTGAATCCTATGGTGGTAAATTTCCTTGTTTCTTTAAAACTCTGAGAGCAGAGAAGTTCTGAATTCATTAGGCAGATGTTGGAAAAAATTCTGAATTGAGCAAATCTTGTCCCGCTGTCTACCTTGTATGTTATATGCCAGGAGAGAGCAAAACGAGTCCTTTATGGTGGCAATAAAGATTATATGTGTTATATATTATGCACATATGTATATACACACAGAGAGACATATATATTGTGTATATTAATTCAGAAACATCTGAAATAAGCAAAAATCTTGAGACTACATAGTACTTGCCTAGCCAGCCTAATTGTAAACACCACTTTGGTCTGAAAAATCTGGCTAAATCTTCTTCTGTAAGTAGATACTGAGCTGTAATTCATCACACTAAGTTTATTCTGGCATTTTACATAGGAGGAACAACTGCCTTTCCCCAGTATTTTATCTGTCAAAAAGAAAACTCATGTTCATTGTCAAAAGCATTATTTTCATTGTATTGGTAGCTAACAGGTATAATATTTTCAATTGTTGTGCCAGAGACATATTATTATAAATATACCTTATACTCCCAACACCTCCTCCTGCAGCTGGTACACATCTACCAGGGGGAAGAGCTCACCTAAACCATCGCCCCTGCTGCAGCATGGCACAACCACAGCTCTCTCCTTTCTCCTGGAGGAGGTGTGGGGGGATGTCCCCAAGCCAGGGGAGAAGAGGACCCTTCTGGTGCCCCCTGGGCAACCCTGCTCACCTTCAAACCTGCCAGAGAAGCTGTTGGTGGCTCTGCAGTGCTTCTTCTTGTTCCTTTTCTTGGCATCGGGGATGTTGATGGGCTGGCTGGAAGGCATGCCTGTGCAGGGGCAGAGCCTCAGTCACCCCTGCCAACCCACACACACACCAGGGCAGCTCCCCCAAAACCTTCCAGGCAAGGCAAAGTGCCAACAGCCTGTTGTGTGGAATGGGAGGAGGTTGGGGGCACAGAGTGGGAGGTGAGTGGCATAGAGAGGGCAGAGAGTGGCACAGAGAGGGTTTTGGGGGCACGGAGGGTGAGGTGAGGAACATGGGGGTGGCAGAGAGGGGCATGGATGGGACAAGAGAGGAGGTTGGGGGCACAGAGAGGGGGGTGAGGGGCACGGAGGTGAAAAAAATGTTTTTAATTGAGAGGTAGGTGTATTTTGGAAACTTCTCAGAGCAGAAAGTGGGATGGCTCTACATTAGCACTTTGGGGACTTATGTTGGGTTTTGCAGGATAAACTGCAATTACATTAACTACAGCTGTTAAAAATTACAGACACCTGCATCTGTTGAAGAAGAATTATCCCAGACCAGTAATAGTTTCAAAATCTGTCATTTTTCTTCTGGAAGTAGGGTTTGAATGTAGAATTCTAGCTGCTAATGGATATTTGGGGCCCTTCCGGATGGAGTCGTGATTAGTTGATGACAGTAAGAGAAGAGCTGTGTTTTATGGTCAGGGAGGTTAAACAACTCACGTTGCCTTTTGGATGGAGAGGAAGCAAGATCATTCAGAGACTTTGCAGGAAGTCAGGGGAGGGGAGTGCCACAGTGATTGATGAGGGTGGTCCATTATCAAACACTTTGTGAAAACTTTTATTTCCTTTAAGTAAATCACGAGGCTTGTGCAGGGCACAAGTAGAGAATTAATTTTGTTGTGTTTTGCTGGAAATATGTCAAAACCGTATGCAAGCCAAAATTTAGGAAGGGAAATGGCATAGTGTATTTAAGTAGCTGATGTTCCCTTTGACTTTAGTAGCTTCTACTTGGTGAATGATGTTTTGTTGGAATTAAAGTTCTTATGTCAAGATCTTTTAGATTTGTATATCCAAGCACGTGAAACAGAGCTGTATGAGTCACAAGCTTTTTCTCTAAAGTAAATATGGAGACAGGTTGATTATTTTCATCTAACTTAGAATACTGCACTTTTCTTCTATTCTCAACAAAACAGTATTTAAGCATTATTTTAGGAAATTACGTTTTCTCACTTGCTGTTAGCATTTGAGGCAATGTCTGTCCCCTAGGTAAGGAAATCCAAGCTTGGGAAATAGTAATTTTGTACCTGCCATGTATTCCAAAAGTGTTATTTTGGAGAGGAAAGCTGGAAATCTGTTCAGGCTCAAAAAATTCATTTGTCACATCCTTCTGAACAAGGATGGTACATGCAGTCACCAGGGGCCTTACAGACTGCACAGTCCCCAAGGAGTATGACAGCCTTGCACGTAGAAAAGGATTTATTATCCCTGATTGGTATAGGTAGGACTTGTTCTGCTGAATGGCCCTGGACATCAGGAGCAGTTTTCAGCTTGAGTGGATGTGGTCTGGAATTAACTAGGAGGGCAAGGTAATATCCACAAGGGACTGTGAAACAAATTAATGCCTTATTGTTGTAGGGATATTAATTAATGTTTCTGAGCAGCCACCTTTTGCACAAGCCTGCACCTTTGTGTGTTCTTCCGAATATGCAGGAGAATTAACACAGTGCACGTCTGAATCACCAGTGAGAGGATCCTCTTTGCCAGTAAAGGAAGGAGTTTTAACCCACATGCAGGCTGGAGAACAGTTTTCTGAAGTCAAATATTTGAGTCAGCAATAGTTGAGACAGCCAACCGAGTCCTAGGCTGCATCAAGAGAAGCGTGGCCAGCAGGGCAAGGGAGGTGATTCTGCCACTTTACTCTGCTCTCATCAGACCCCACCTGGAGTACTGTGTGCAGTTCTGGAACCCTCAGCACAGGAAGGACATGGAAGTGTTGGAGCGGGTCCAGAGGAGGGCCACAAAGATGATCAGAGGGCTGGAGCAGCTCTCCTATGAGGACAGGCTGAGGGAGTTGGGGCTCTTCAGCCTGGAGAAGAGAAGGCTTCGAGGGGACCTGATAGTAGCCTTCCAGTATCTGAAGGGGGCCTACAGGAAGGCTGGGGAAGGATTATTTACAAGGTCCTGCAATGACAGGACAAGGGGCAATGGGCTTAAACTGGCAGAGGGGAGATTTAGACTAGATGTTAGGAGGAAGTTCTTTCCAGTGAGGGTGGTGAGGCACTGGAACAGGTTGCCCAGGGAGGTTGTGGATGCTCCCTCCCTGGATGTGTTCAAGGCCAGATTGGATGAGGCCTTGAGTAACCTGTACTAGTGGGAGGTGTCCCTGCCTATGGCAGGGGGTTGGAACTAGATGATCCTTGAGGTCCCTTCCAACCTTACCATTCTATGATTCTATGATTCTATAATTAAATTATGATTTGAGCATGATTCTAAGCTTGCCATCACACTGGAAGGGAGGATGAGGAAGGTACCAGCTGGAAAGTGAAGACATTTCCCAGCAAGTCCTCTAAAGAAACACACACATTGGATATATTCAGGTTTATTTTGTGACAGGTGTTCCTTTGTGCAAGAACTGATACTCCTGGCAGTCCTGAATAACCAGGATTTACACATCCTCTTTTAGACTCTGGAATGGCTTGTAATCTGTGAGACAAAAGAGAGATGAGGCCTAGCTCCTTTTATCTGACACTCTATTTCTTTGACCTATATGTCTTGTGGCATATAGCTTGACTATCCTAATGCAGTCGACCTCTCTATAAACTGAAGTGTGCTTTCAACTGAAGTATGCTGAACAAAACACAGCTTACATGGGTGAATTGCATAAGTATCTGAAGTAAAACATAATACAAGAGTTAAAACATGCCATGGCTCCCTTAAAGTTTGACAGTCAACCAGAAGGTGCCAAAATTCACAATACTCAGCACTGTTCCACTGTGAATCTGTACGAAAGTTCATAGGATCACAGGATATTAGTGATTGAAAGGGATCACCAGAGATCACCGAGTCCAACCCCCCTGCCAGAGCAGCACTATAGAATCTAGCACAGGTCGCACAGGAATGCATCCAGACAGGGCTTGAAAGTCTCCAGAGAAGGAGACTCCACAACCTTTCTGGGCAGCCTGTTCCAGTGCTCTGTGACCCTTACAGTAAAAAAGTTCTTCCTCATGTTGAGGTGGAACTTCCTACACTGTAGTTTATCCCCATCGCCCTTTGTCCTATCACAGAGCACAACTGAGAAGAGTTTGTCCTCTCCCTCTTGAGCTCCAGCTCTCAGATATTTATAAACATTGATTAGATGTCCTCTAAGTCTTCTCTTCACCAGACCAAACAGTCCCAGATCCCTCAGCCTCTCCTCACAAGACAGTGCTCCAGCCCCTTCATCACGTTCATAGCCTCGGACTCTTTTGAGCAGATCCTTGTCCCTCCTGAGATGGGGAGCTGGATGCAATATTCCAGGTGAGAATGTGGGTTCCCTCCATGGCTTCCAGACTCATATGAAACAAATTGTGCTGCATAATGTGAAGTTTTGAAGCTA
Source organism: Eubucco bourcierii (assembly GCA_013396675.1). Taxonomy (NCBI): domain Eukaryota; kingdom Metazoa; phylum Chordata; class Aves; order Piciformes; family Ramphastidae; genus Eubucco; species Eubucco bourcierii. Next base: position 85,656 of record VWZE01002917.1, read on the forward strand.
TTTCACATATTCAGTCTAAGAAAAATGAATAAAATAGAAGAAACTGAAGTCAAAATACTTAAGAGGCTAAACCAGAAATTTTCTTTGCATATGTAGGTACTTGAAGATAATCTTGGAATAGATCACAGTCGTTTATCAAGTAATCTACACAGAAAATACATGGTGGTTAAAATCACAGTATCACAGTTATCACCAAGGTTGGAAGAGACCTCAAAGATCATCAAGTCCAACCATATACCACAGACCTCAAGACTAGACCATGGCACCAAGTGCCATGTCCAAACCCGCCTTGAACACCTCCAGGGACGGTGACTCCACCACCTCCCTGGGCAGCCCATTCCAGCAGTCAATGACTCTCTCAGTAAAGAACTTTCTCCTCACCTGCAGCCTAAACTTCCCCTGGCACAGCTTGAGACTGTGTCCTCTTGTTCTGGTACTGGTTGCCTGGGAGAAGAAAGTAACCTCCTCCTGGCTACAAGCACCCTTCAGGTAGTTGTAGACAGCAAGAAGGTCCCCCCTGAGCCTCTTCTTCTCCAGGCTAAACAATCCCAGCTCCCTCAGCCTCTCTTCATAGGACTGTGCTCGAGGCCTCTCACCAGCGTCATGAGTTGAATGTTGAATGTATCTCATGTTTCCCCTTGTAGGAGAGACTGAGAGGAGTAAGGCAGACAGGCAGGCCATTTTCCAGTCCTCAGTACAAAATTACTCATTTTTCACTTACTTTAGGAATTATAAACATTTAACATTTTGCTCCAAATTTTATATCAAAGAGACTCTACTGAATCATTAACAGCCTGTTCCCTGTCTTGGCTTTTTGATAGTGATCCTTCTGCCTCAGAAAGAGATATGTGTAGAAAAATCTCAAAATCGAAGATCTGATTTGCCATTCCTGCTTTTAACTTCAGTTTGGGTGTAAGACCGTTTTCTAATCTCAGTCAGATGCAGCAAAAAGTTTCATAGGAGAGCTTCTACTCTCATATACATTAGAAATCATCATTCAGGCTGGAGAATGTCACAGCATTCCTGTGTTACCCACATCTAGGTTCAAAAATCCCTGGGTTCATGCCCCCAGGAAGTTCAGCAAAGTGGGAGTGCATTTATGCCTAATGCTGTTGCAACATGGCTTGCTTAGTCTCCATTATATTTTTTTCCTTAGTTTTCTAATGCAATATCTCCATTTCCTTACATGTGATTTTTCTTGCCCTGATTTATTACCTCCTCTCCCTCATCTTCCGTACTGTCCATTTTCCTGCTTCTTTGAAAAGTAACTGCGTCTCTCTTGATGCTATTCTTTTGCTTGCCTCTGTTCTCTCTTGCACACTCTGTTGTCTTTTGCTTTTTGTCCAAGTGCCTTTGTGGTTTGTTTGCTCAGCCTTCTCTAGGGCTTTTGTTCTGCCGGCGTTAAACTACATGGTCAAAATGATTCCTTTTTGAGTAAATCAGCCAGCCTGGTCTCCACATACTCAGCCATGCTCTGTTGTCTTTCAAAGGCCTATACTTATCTCTAGCAACAGTTAAATGGCACTATAATGCATTAATTGTTGAAGCATTATATAAACAGCTGTCAGTATTCTTGTTTTCTGCATGGAGAGGCACAGATACTGTTCATCACAGTATAACAGTATCACCAAGGTTGGAAGAGACCTCAAAGATCATCAAGTCCAACCCATTACCACAGCCCTCAAGACTAGACCATGGCACCGAGTGCCACGTCAAACCCACCTTGAACACCTCCAGGGACGGTGACTCCACCACCTCTCTGGCCAGCTCATAATCATGATGCAGGACTTTTAGATTATAATTTCCTGTATTTTCCCCTCTTAAGATTCCTCCTTGCATCCATGTGCCTTTGAAAATTTTGCTTGAAACAGTTTGCCTGGAGCAGGTTGTAAATAATAGAGTGAGGAGGCACCACACACTTGCTCAGTGAACTGTTCTGGGCTTTCTTGTCATGAATAAGCGTCACTGATGGTGATTTCTTCTGGTGGGTTGCTGGGAAAGTTAGAAGATGCTGGAACTTCTCAGATATGAGGCAGAGTACTACTAGCCACAGATCTGCTTTTGCCTTGCTAGAGTTATCATAGAATCATTTCAGTTGGAAAAGATCTCTAAGGTCATTGAATCCAACCTTAAACCTAAGACCACCATGGCCATTAAACTATGTTCCTGAGTGTTGTGTCCAGGGGTGGTGACTTTACCACTTCTCTGTGCAGCCTGACCACACTTTAATCAAATAAACTTCTCCTAATATCCAATCTAAACCTCCCTGGGCATAATTTTAGGCCATTTCCTCTTTCTATCACCTGACACTAGGGTGAAGGGACAACCCCCACCTCACTTCAGCTTCCTTTCAGGGAGTTGTAGAGAGCAAGGAGGTCTCCTCTCAGTCTTCTCTTCTCCAGACTAAATAATCCCAGTTCCTCAGCTGATTCTCATAAGGCTCATTTTCTAGACTTTTCACCAGCTTTTTTACCCTTCTCTGGACATACTCCAGCACCTCAATGTCTTTTCATATAGTGAGGGACCACAAAACAAATCCAATATTTGAGGTGCAGCCTCATCAGTGCTGTGAGTGCAGGGGCACAATCACTTCCCTACTTGTGCTGGCCACACTACTGCTGATCCAGGCCAGGATGCTGTTGGCCTTCTTGGTCACCTGGGCATACTGCTGTAAAGACCTTTGTAAAATCCAAGTGGCAACAGGGGATTTTCAAGAGACTGTCCTGGGCTTGTGCAGCATTACAAAGGTTTTCATGTGTTATATGTTTCTGTGGTGCATCTAATGCTATAAAGGAGAGATGTGAAGAAGTGCAGCAGACATTTCAAAATGCAAGTGAGCCACTGGACTCCTCTGTCACTCCCTGGTCACTGAGAATCCCTACAAGGTTGGCTGTTTTGTTTATTTTCAGTTTTAAACCCCACACTCATCCTGCCTTGCCCATGTGCAACTATAGACAGTTTCAGGGTCAGCCTTCATGTGGTGTGAAGCCATGGAAGATGACGATTGCAGAGCAGCCTTTTTCTCAGCGCGGTCTCTGCTTCCAGTTTGTTCTAGCAATACAAACTTCAGTAAATTAATTTAAAAGAAGCTTTTTGAAGAGGCCTCCGTTACAGAATGGTTGTTGAGTTCTCTCTATTGTGTTTGACCCTATTTGACATCTAACAATTATTGGGGCTTTTAAAATTTAAGTGACTTTGGCTTTTTAACTTTTAATACTTTCTCCCAATTAAGATGACCAGGACTTGAACTTAAATACCTTCTCTCAGTTTATGCCAGCTGATGGTCTCCTGGGTAACTGTCCTGAATACATTTCCACAAAGGCTTTTGGAGGAGGGTAAAGAAAATGCTTTAACTTATTTTCTTAGTTCTTTTAAAGCTGACCTCCCTCTAGAACTGTATTTCATTTCAGGGGCCATGCATAAATCCTATGTGTTTTGTTGCTTGATACAGTGGGATTTCTAATGGGAGTAGGTTTTCTCTGTGTTTGAGACAGGGTGTCCAGTAACGCAAGGAACCTGTTGCTGTTTATTGTCATTTTGTATCAGTGTGCTACTGAAGATTCTAACTCACTTAGGCTGTTAGGGCTGTGAAATCACCTGACAGCAGACCATGGAGTCCTCAGATATGTGACAAAAAATGGCAGAAGGTTTTCTATAAATAAATATTGAGGACTTAAGAAGTTTCTTTGAACTCCCTGGCTTTTCTCTCCAAACAGAGTCTATCTACAACTTACAGAATCTGCAGACTTATATTTTTCCTTCCCTTTATGACCAGTCTTCATGCTCATATCCAGCCCAACGTCCTCAGGTAGCATACTGATTTCTCAATATTTCCTCTGTGTTCGTATTCTCCATCAATGCCACATTCCGACTTCACTAAAATAGTAATACTCTTGTCTCCCACAATTTCTGTGCAATTCCTATAATTTCCCTTTTATAAAAAAAAGACACCTTGGGAGTGGGGTTGTAAATTGATTTGCCACAGTAGTCTCATCTCATGCTTCCCCATTCAGGCATTGGAATGGGCTGCCCAGGGAGGTGGTTGAGTCACTCCCCCTGGAAATGTTTAAAAGTCATTTGGATGTGGTGTCTGGAAGTATGATTTAGGATGGACCTTGTAGAGTAAGGTTGTTGGTTGAACTTGGTGATCCTGAGTGTCTTTTCCAACCAGAATGTTTCTGTGATTTCTATGATCTTCTTTAAAAAAGACAGTCCCGAGTTGAACGATTTTTTTTTTTGGTAGCAAAATCCATTTTCTGTTAAATGCAAACTAGATCCTCATTCTTCAGATTCTCCATGTATAAAGGATTTTGAATATATTTTGCAATACTGAGAAACTTTCACAAATGAGGAGGAAATAATAAAAGGGGTTTTTTTCTCTAGAAAATATCTAAAATAAATGGGACCGTTTGGGAGTTACTCACCCCCCACACTTTGTAAAATGACCCAGACTAGAACTCAGCCAGCTGGAAGTTAAGGACTGAAGCTCTATTTACAGCTCAGCACAATGTACAAGCAGAGATATACACTATAGACAGGAATAGTTACAGATATGTACAAGTTAAAGGTAATACAGAAACACAACTCCCCTCCCAGAAATCAGAAACCCCAGGAGGGGCTCCCAACCACCCTTCCACCTTCTCCCCACCCCTGTACCTTACCGCAAGGTTTGCCTTACATGCAAGGTGAATTAGGAGGATCGACCAGGGAGGTTAGAAGAAAAGTGGTTAGTGAAAATTAATCGGAAAAAGAGGAGTCAGAGCCAGAAGCTGCTAGACCACCTGAGACGCTGTGCTGTGTCCCCCCAGAGACAGACAGAGAATGCCTTAGCTATGTTTATGTTCTTTTCCCAAAACAATCTCAGCAAACCTATGAGTAAAATAGACATCACCATGTTTTCCTTTCACAACCTATAGTGTAATTTTCACTATGAAAGTATTCTAATTAGCCTCAAACCAGGACAATGAAATACAGATTTTTGTTAGTTAATACCTCTAGGAGTAAGTAGCAGATTTGTTTCTGGTGCAGGTGTCTCTTGATTGTAGAATGACGCTCACCTGAAAATGATCTAGAATGTTAACGCTTTAAATTGCCACCTGCTGGTGTTGCAAATTGAATGTCCTACCCCGGGGATAAGGAAATCTTTAGTGGGTTGAAAATAGTCTTACATAGATGACAACTTTGTGAGTGACAAAAGATGATCTCGATGTTCTTGTGAACCATCGTCATTCTGGCTCACGATCTGAATTTTGTTATATTTAGAAATGCAAAAGCTGCAGAGATTTTGTGACTGTTTAGATTTATTTACATGTGACATATTTGTTTCCTTTGTTTTGACAGCTAGCCCTACACATCTACTCATAAATAATTTAAAAAATCAGATCCATATTATTTCAGACAACTTCTTTAGAATCTGCTTAATGGTAAACATAAGGAGGGTTCACATGGTTTGAATATAAGTTCACTTCTGAATAATCATGTATTTAATTGCTTTGCTAAATTGAGCAATGGCTTCCAGTCAGCAATAGCATGTAAGCATGGTTCTGCTTAACTTACATGCAGATTTTACTTTGTTACTTTTGGGCTTTTAACCCCTTTGCATTGTATTCACATAGCTCAGCTCCCTTGAAGCCCTGGAAGGTGTCTTCAGGAACATGAGAACGTCATGAGTTACATAACATGAGTTAAATACTGAGGTGACCTGGCAAGATCTGTTACTAGTTTCTGCAGGTGTGTCAGTGAGAAGAGGTAAAGGGTGGGATATGAATCGTTTGTGGAACATGGGAATAGTAACAGCTGCTGCCATTTTTTCTTGAGTGGGTTGTTTAGAAAGGGTGGTGTGAAGAATGAGACCAGGTGTGCCAACTTAACGGGGGGATTAACAGAGGAGCAGGCTGCAGTGCCTCAGTGAGCACTAGGGAAGGTGATTCTGATCCTCTTCCTTCAAGAGAGGTGTTAGTAGGACAAATAAAAATTGTTGGAAGAGGCTACATTGCTTTTTTTGGAGAGCTATCCATCAACAGAAGACAGATGTGCATCAGGTAAGAGACTGGAAGGGAAATGCTGGTTTGCACCATCAGCATGGACCATGAACTGTTCCTGTTTGTCTGAACCTTGAAAAGGCTCATAAAATTGTACTCTGGTGTTGACTCAGGGTGCTGAGGGGGAAGTGAAGATCAAACTTGAAAATTTTATGAAAGGGTTTATGTGTTATATTGTTCTTGAGCTAGGATATTTTCAGTGGGTACTCTTCTCTGTGTTCTCATGTGCTAACTGGAAATTAGAACTTGCTAATACGAAGTTACCAAGGAAGAATATAAAGTACTAATATGAAACATTAAGCAAGTGGTGATTTATCTTTTGGTATAGACTGTTACTGTTCTCTGAAAGAGTGTGATTATGCAGATTCATTTGCTTTTCATACTGTACTTGGAGTTCTCAACAAATCATGGAATATAGCAAGTGTTGGTTTTTTAAAAGTGGAAGAACCAACAGAAACCTCTCCAGCAGAGCCAAGTGTGTCGTTATGCCCTTAATTTGGTGTTTTTCTTTCAGCATGCAATCATTCCTGTTATTTGGCAATCATTACGTGGTATAATGGAAGTGAGCTGCAACACTCTAAACACAGAGTTGTCTTCGGGAAGAGGTTTTTCAAAAGAAATGGGTTGTGGCAGAGGATTATTATCTGAAATACATCACCATACACAGAGTGTCTTTCATATTTAGTAGTACTATGAAAATATTTGTAATTAAATGTGTGCTGCATGGAGTAATTCTCATGGGAGCTATTTGATATAATTAATTTCCAATAATTGCATTACTCTGGAATATCCTCTCACACGGGAAGATAAATACTCTAAATGATAGTTGGAGAATATAAGTGGCTAATTCTTCAGTTCTTTAAAGATAATATATCCATATAGGAATGGCTTTTTGCAAGGGAAATATTGCAAACCAAGCATTGTATACTCTTTGAGGAGGCAGTGCAGGGCTTCTTCCAGCAGAGTGCCAAAGAACTCACGCGTTGGGTCAGGGTATACTTTTCTTTAATGGTTTTGGAGCTTATTGTGTCCAAGTCCTATAATAACTTGGGTTTTTTTATTAATTTCACCTCATTTTGAAATCACAGTATGTGAGAATTCATTGAATTATGTTTACTTATGTAAGCTGCTGAATATAACATTTTTTAATTAAAATATAAGTCTTCCAGCTTACACTATTCAAGTTCCCTATATGCTCTGCAGTAGCTAATAGGAGGCCTCAATTAAAAATGTAGAAGGCTTGTCAGACTGTGAGAAGTGATTTTCACAGCTTTTGGACAGCTTTCTTATATAGAAAACCAAAGACCTTCCTTTCTTGGTTGGTTTTTTTTTTTTTTTTAAAGGTGTTTCACTTTTCCATTGTCTTGTATAGTGGTAGCAACAATGAATATATTCTGAATGTCAGTTAAAAGCCAATTCTCTGTCTATTATAACCAATAAAAATATATTGAATTTAATATACTTGTTTGGAGATATTAGTTTCTGACAGTAAATTGTTGCTCACACTAATTATGGTCATTATCATGTAAGTGGAGTGCATTTGTTACAGCTGAAGCATTGCTGGTATTTGAAACTTGAAAGAAAAATTATTATTTGAAAAAATATGTTGAGCATATTTTTGACACCGTCACTTTGTTGCCCACTTCTATGAGAATCACAGTTCAGTGATGGCAAGGAAGCTCTGATGCATTCAGAATTTCCTGGGTTGTGTGGGAAGACAGGGAAGGTGTCATATTGACTTGATAAGTCTTTTCTTTTTCCAAATGACTTTCTTTCTACTTCATCATTCCATATGTGTAGGGGAGTTTCTTGGGAGTATCAAGTGATTCATAGAATCATAGAATCATAGAATCATAGAATAGTAAGGTTGGAAGGGACCTCAAGGATCATCTAGTTCCAACCCCCTGCCANGCCTGGGCCCAACTCTCCAGCCTGTCCAGGTCCCTCTGGATGGCATCCCTGCCCTCTAGCAAGTCGACTGTGCCACACAGCTTGGTGTCATCTGCAAACTTGCTGAGGGTGCACTCCATTCCTCTGTCCATGTCACTGACAAAGATGTTAAACAGCACTGGTCCCAGCACTGACCCCTGAGGGACACCACTTGTCACTGGTCTCCAGGTGGACATTGTGCCGTTGATCGCCACTCTCTGGGTTCGACCATCCAGCCATTCAGTCAGGTGGGATCACAAAGGTCATCTTCAGGCATATGGGAAGAAATGAAAGATAAACAGAGGAAAGAGCTAAGAAAATGCAGCTTTCATGAGATGTTAGGATTTAAACTAAAATACTTCTTGGCTTCTGTTGTTCCTGCAATGGAGAGAGGTGTTCCCATGAAAGAAATGCTGTTTTCTTGTGATAACAGCTGGTAAAAGTGAAAGAAAAGGGGGGAAAATAGTATTTAGTTCCTCTTTTGAAAACATCATACTAACGAAGATGCTGGATCAGTTCCTTTGTCTGTGGCTTGGCAGACAGAGAGCTATGCCAGTGCTATCCCTGCTCTCTTAGCCACACTTAAGTGACTAATCTACATCCACTGTCCTGCTGGGTGGCTTTCTCCAGGCTTAGTTTTTCAAACCTCCCATGGAGAAGAGGGAAAAGTGTTTGAAATACTTCTACACAGGTTTGGGTTGTTTTGTTTGGCTTTGTGCTTTTTTGTTGTTGTTGTTTTGTTTTGGTTGGTTGGTTTGTTTGGGTTTTATAGTGAATGCATATTAAAGCTGAATTCTAGGTTTCAGCATGAAGTGAGTGTGGTGGCTGTGCCTGGTGGCTCTTTAGTGTATATGCATGTCCCCTACACTACCCAAGCCTGTGCTTTCCCATGTCACCTGACTGAAGGGTGCTGTCTGTTACTCTGTAAGGCTCTTTCCTATAGAGAAACAAAGCAGAAGAACCCCATATATTAAAAGTACACAAGCCTATTTTAAACCAAAGGAAATAAAGTTTATAGATCAGTGTGGCCAGAAGAATGCAGACCATGTTCCCTCTCCTTCCTTCTACACAGCTGCCAGAGGTTATTACATCTTTAATTACTCCAAATGACTTCATATAGTGGCTTTCAAGTAAATATGACCAAATATGCAGTTCTCCATCATGCTGTTCATTCAGAAAAGATTCTCTCCCCTGTTGGGAGTGTTATTGCTGTGTGACCACACAATGCCTTAGTGATACTTTCTACTGCTACTGTTAGAAACATTTCTTTATAAATCTCAATAGCTCAGTTATTAATTTTGAGGCGTGCATTTTTAGAACACCAGAGGTATTGCCCATGCTGTTGCTGTTTGGTGTTCTGCTCCTTGCAATAATTTCGTATGTGGAGAGCAAATTTCACAGTTAAAATTTCTGGTTTTAACTATGGAAAAATGTTATCATGAAGCCAAATATAAGCTGCTTTTCTAGTTTAAAAAAAAACAAACAACCTTGGCTTAAAAAAAAAAAAAAAAAAAGGGCCAAAACACATGGCATCCTGTGATCATCCAGTTTTGGGCATCACCAGTCTAATTCCAAACAGAATTGTTGTGTTTGAAAACACCATTAGCTAAAAATAATGGTAAACAGTCTGAAGTTCATGGAAAGCTGTGTTAGTTTGGAAATTACCCACCCACTCCCCACAATGAAGTCACCCAGACTAGACTTGGCTGGCTGGAAGTTAAGGAATGAAGTTTTATTTACAGCTTAGCACAATTTGCAAGCAGATATATATGCAATATACAGTTACATACAAGTTAAAAGTACTACAGAAGCACAAAATCCCTCTCAAAACAATTGGATTGCCAGGAGGCTCCCGACCCAAACCTTCTCCCCTTTCCCCCCCTCTTTCCCTCCCTTCAGAAATAACCAGATCAATCCCCATATATCTCAATGTGATAAATCTGGAGAGATCTGAGGTGAGATGTTTAAAAAAAGACAAGGGGGTTAGAGGAAATAAAGGATTAGGTCAAATTAGAATTAAGGCAGATGCAACCACAGACTGCCAGAGAGAGAGGAGCAGAACTGAGAAGTGTGAGAAGCATTTTATCTGTATTTTGACTAGTTGTGTTTCTCAGCAGAAGAATGAGTGATACAGGTTGCTGCTGTTTGTTTGTTATTCTCTTCTCAAAGCTAAGGATTTAATTTCTCTCAGTAAAATATTCCAATTAGCCTCAAACCAGCACAAAAGCTAAGTAGTATTTAATCTATAAACACAATTGGATGTGCTAATATTCTGTACTAGTGATTCTTTGGCTTGATATGAAGTCTACTGGAAGCTGACAGTCATTCCTAAATCTTTCCCACCCTGTCCCCAGTTGAATTCGCAGGACTTTGGAACATTCCTATATCACAATTTGGTTATGACAAGAAAATATAGAAATTATTTAGTTTGTGATATCCTGTGGTGGTTTTAAAATTGTAGATATTTGCAGAAACAAGTTACGGTAGGGACTTCATATGTCTGCTCCCTGATAGTTTACTTGTGAGAATGTTGGAAGAAAAAATGAGGTACTTTAGTCACAACATTTTCACTTCATTTTTTTGATCTTGAAAGTCTGCTTCCAGTGTAGTAATGTAAGAAAGAGTTCTCTTTAAGAGTAAACATAGAAAGCATGTGCTTCTCTTGTGATAGTATGTTTGGGTTTCAGCATCACATGGGGTTGTCTTCCTAAAAATACTGAAATAGAATGGAGAATTAAAAGCCATTTAAAGCTTAGACAGTTGTTGGGTTTTTTTAATCCTGAAATAATGGAAACAGGAAATCTGTATGTTGTGAAATATACAAATGTTTCCTACAGAACAGTGGGAGATTAGAAGCACCAGAGCATGGCTTCAGCTTATTACAGTTTTTCATTGCTGCTCTTTGTTACCTAAAGAGGAGTAATGCTGTCAGCTGGCCTCACCTCTAACTTCTGGCATATTTACACAAGAAGGATTTGTGAGATTGTCTTAAGAAAAATCATCAGGCTCTATCTCACCAAGACCTGTGGCATCCATCTACTCATAGTTGCTGTCTTAACAGAGCCTTTTGGCTATAGTTTTCTTTTTTTTTTTTTTTTTTATTAATCAGTTCCTTGTAGCTGCAATTTAAATACAGTAACGTACATCTCTCAAACTGTCAGACTAATTATATTCTACATTCTTCTAAAAATTTTAAAGGATGGAAATATTTAAAAAGCATAGAAAATGCTATCACATCTTTGTGGAAGCTCCCCAATTTGACAAAATCTCTGTGTGTGACTAATGGAATAGATTGCTATTAGGATTGGAAGCCAGAAATGCTAACTTTCTAGTGTGTTTCACTCAGATATAATAAGAAATGCTGGATTCTGCAGTAAAATGTATTGGATTTAACAGACTTGCTTGAGGGAATCTTTATCAGCTACATCTCATTGTTCACTAACATTGCTCTAAACAGAAAGGGATCTGGGGGTACTGATTGACATCTGCCTAAACATGAGCCAGCAGTGTGCCCAGGTGGCCAAGAAGGCCAATGGCATCCTGGCCTGCATCAGGAATAGTGTGGCCAGCAGGAGCAGGGAGGTCATTCTGCCCCTGTACTCTGCACTGATTAGGCCACACCTTGAGTACTGTGTCCAGTTCTGGGCCCCTCAATTTAAGAAGGACATTGAGGTGCTTGAGCATGTCCAAAGAAGGGCAACGAGGCTGGGGAGAGGCCTCGAGCACAAGCCCTGTGAAGAGAGGCTGAGGGAGCTGGGATTGTTGAGCCTGGAGAAGAGGAGGCTCAGGGGAGACCTTCTTGCTGTCTACAACTACCTGAAAGGTGCTTGTAGCTAGGAGGAGGTTGCTTTCTTCTCTCAGGCAACCAGCACTAGTACAAGAGGACACAGTCTCAAGCTGTGCCAGGGGAAGTTTAGGCTGCAGGTGAGGAGAAAGTTCTTTACTGAGAGAGTCATTGACTGCTGGAATGGGCTGCCCAGGGAGGTGGTGGACTCACCGTCCCTGGAGGTGTTCAAGGCATGTTTGGACGTGGCACTTGGTGCCATGGTCTAGTCTTTGAGGTCTGTGGTGATGGGTTGGACTGGATGATTTTTTGAGGTTTCTTCCAACCTTGGTGATACTGTGATACTATACTGATAGCTATTGTATGGGAAACAGGATACATTTTGGAAATGAAGGCATATGAATGTTTTTTTCCTTACCCCTTTACTGAAGGCCATGGCAATTCAGAATTGCAGTTCAGAAGTGCAATGGGGTGCATGTATATGCCTGGTTTAGGCAGTTGGATTTTAAATAAATGCAGAATGCAAGATGAAACTGTAGACCATGCATTTTTAGGTATGCATCATTGGCTGTGCTTTTACAGCTTTATTGCTCTGAAAGAACGGTTGCCTCGATTAGATGTATGTCTTGAGAGCTGAATGATTCTGGCAAGTTAAAAATGTAAAATGTAACAGTATCCACTGTTAAAACATGCAGGAGTGTAGCCACTGATAAATTAAGGTAACTGCATGTAAATGTCCAGCGTGTATTCGTTTAGCATGTTGCTTGGACTAGCTTTTGGATGACTAATGAGTTGGGTCATATTAATCAGCAGATACATGAAAAACAAAAATAATCTATCTCTTCATCCAGCCTGAGCTGCTCTTAAAACCTCTACAAGGCTTAGCTGCCTCCGCAGTTTTCATAGTGCGAGTAAAATGTCATCTCTACGTTAATTAGTATTTTTGGGAAGAGGCCAAAAGGAGGAATTCATTTGTTTCTTAATAAGAAAGTAATTATTGTGTAATTTCCTTTGACTACATCAGCATTTTGCAGGAGTTTTACCAGTTAATGATAATCTTCTGCAGAAGAATAATCTTTTCTTTTCAGTGGAAAATTGTGCTGAGGGGAAAAAAACCAAACCTCCTAGCTGATGTGTTTGTAATGTCTGTAGTACCAAGTGCTGCTCAGCATACACGTGTTTGTGTGTGTGTGTTTTCATGCTTTTTAGGAATTCTGTCTTACTTATTTGCGTGAGTATTTAACAGACCAGCTTGTTGATGCTTAATGGAAATGGCTTCTCCTGATGTATTAGAAGGTCATCTTCTAATCAGTAAAGTGCATAATTCTAAGGAAATTGGTGCATTTGCTGTACCCAGTTTAAAATGAGTGTAATTTTTATTTAAAATATATTAAACTATGTTATTTTCCAGCTACTGCCCCTCTTTACATAATGGAAACCTAGCAATACAAAGGAAGGTAGGGAGCTGGTAACACCTTGTTTTTAATTACTTTTATTCCTGTAGGTAGTATAAATACTCTTGTCCAAACTTATTTTGATGTTAGATTGCAATCCTTTCTCCCCACTGCCTGCCTGCCTGCCCATTATTTGTGAACAAATCATTTAGCAAATGAATATCTAAACCCCATGGCTCTAAAAAAAGTAAGACAAACTGGTAGCCAGGAAAGACTATCTAAATGCAGGGGAATTAGATGTTTGATACTATCAATAATGGTCTGGCCATCACAGGGCTGACATTTCTTAGTTGACAAGAAGATGAAAAGAAAAGTAAGCATTTAGAACATCTGTATGTCTTTAAAGTGATTTGGGATCCAAGAAGACATCTGATTTCACTAAAGAAACTAAACATTCCCAAGAAGATAGTGGTGATATTGGGAGCTCAAACATGATCCTGTTTTATTTTTCTCAAGGATAATGTGAAACAGCTCATCCAAGGTAGCTTCTGTTTTCTCTAGGAACAGGTTTACTGAAATGGGAAGACTTAACTGCACCGTTCTCTGGGCCTGAAATATTCTAATTTCCTTAAGTGAATTTTCCCTTCTGCTTTTCCTCTATGCAGTCATACACTTTGGCTTGGAATGAATCCCAGGGAGGTGTTGTTTTTTTGTACAGCTAGCCTTACTGCACCTACGTTGTCTTTTCACATGCATGCTATAAAGTTTTAAATTACAGATTTTTTTTATTTTTTTTTTTTGGAAGCATAACAGAGAAGTTATACTTTAAATACTCATCCTGGGTACAAGTAATTGTTTTTTCAAATATCACTACTAAAACTGCCCCAGTGCTTTCTTCAGGTCAGAATGAGCTCAAACACTTGAAGGTTTTTTTCATGCTTGCCCAAAATAACTCTGTGGTTGCTTGATGTCATTATTTTGTACTGATTGCAGTGAGATGTTTGAACTTCTGCTGTTTGTTTCCAGATGGTAGATAGCTGATGGCTTGGTTCAAGAGTTTCATAGAGATTCAAGTTTTGTGAGGAGTGAAATTTGCTTTGCTTTGATTTCTGCTTATGGTGTGGGTATGAACAGAAATTCTATATTTTTTAAATAGGAAGTCACTTGCAGGGTTATGCATTGATCATGCCTCCTGAACCATCGAGCACCTAGATGCAATGCTTTGAGTCATGTAGAACAAGGTCATTCTCCAGAAGCACACAACAAACAGGAATTATCTTCCTCGTGTCAGGTTGTATTTGTTCAGACACTGTGCAAGGTAGAAGATACCAGTGGTTCCTCACCACTGCTTAAACAGTTCAGCTCAAGGACTGAAGTGTCATCTGACTAGAAATTGAGTATACTTTATACCTATGGTTTCCTTTAGGTGTTTTTAATTGGTTGAATCATGTTTGGAAGATGTTTGCTTCTTTCAATCTGCACATGCAGCATTTGTGAGGTGTGTATATATCAGCTCAGAGCTACAAACTTGATGCTTGCTGCATCAATTTAGGGAGTTTCTGAACTTTGTGTAGGTGGATAATAGTTTGTGGCTGATTTAACAGATGATCATGTAATTTGTTGCTGTTGCCTCTGCTGCCACCTGGAAATGAATGAGACAAACAAGAGGTCACCTCAAAGGTGATGAATGCAAGTAACTTTTCCTATTGCTCCTAAATTGGTAGCAGGATCTTTGCATTGGAATGCAATGTAATGGCTCCAAAGTTGGAAATCCCAGTAGTGTTATTCAGTAAATACAAAATGTACCTTGAACTAGTGACTTGTAAACATATGTGTGCATAGGTCCTTTTGAAGGAAAAATATAAGTAGAATTGTATTTACAAAAAAGCTTTATTTACAAGCATGTAAGTTACTTTCTCTACAGTTATAATGTTTATTCTTGAATCATTGCCAGAATTATTGCAAAGAGGTTTAAGGCAGTTTGTAAATACAACAGCTGGCTGGGAAGCTGGTTGAGATGATGCTCTGACTTGTTACAAATGTCACAATTGAATGAAAGTTGGGCATATGGGATTTGTTTTTCTAAGACAAGTATATTTTGTCTTCAGTGAGTGATCACAGTTATGATCATCCCTTGAAAGGGAAAAGTAATATTATTTAACTTCATTTTTCATTGTAAAGGAGTAATGAAAACACTGTGTATAGAGATGAACTTGTCTCAAGTTGTGTAAGACATTCTTTTGATGTTATGTGGTTTTTCTTAAAAACTGAAATGCCTCTTCATAGGACAATCTTGTAGTAGTCAAGTTGAATATAAAGGTGTCTTTATCAGCATAGGATCACTTATTAAAAACACCCCTCGGGCTGAGTAACATTCTCAGACCACAGCTTTGTGAAATGCCATTTTAAGATACTACTCAGTTTGAGTCACTTTCTGTAATTTCTGACCCAACTTTTAAAATGTACCAACTACATCAACAGCTTGGGAAGGGCTTGCTTCTAATTGTTGCTGAGGTGGATTTTTTTGTTTCTTTGTGGGGTTTTTGATTATTTTTTTGGGGGTGGTGGTGTTTGTTTTTTTGTTTGTTGTTGTTTTGTTTTGTTTAATCTTGGTGAGATCATCTTGTTTCTGTTGTGGCTGATGCTTAAAACAGTTTGCCTTTTATATTTTAAGAACATAGAGCAACCATGACATGGTGTTTTAAAGAACTTGTAGCCGTGTCCTCATTTTTAAAGGTATAAATGCATGAACTGCATCTTAATGGTATTGATAGAACTTCTCTAACCTTAATCAGTCCCTAGAGCAACTTAAATCTATATATAATGAGCGTTCTGGAAACATCTACATCTATTGCTAGAAATCAGAGCTTACTGTTCTTTTGCTTTGGTAATAGGTGTGATGTTCAACTTGAGTAAACTTAATTCACATTAACCTTGAAGTAAGGAGCTTCAACTTGTTTTTTTTCAAGTCTCAAGTGTTTCATTTCTCACTTCATTGTGCTTTTTATCCTAGGAAAATGAAATAAGAGCAAATAAAATTTATTTGTAACATCTTTTATTTGGTTTTGGTTGCATGGAAGACTTTTATTTCAGTTGCTTGTATAAAGAAAGAAAATTAGAAGTGGGTGATATCAGCTCTATTCCTTCTTTTAAACAGGTACTAACAAGACTGCTGGGTTTATAAACTTATTGACAGACAACAAATGAATTTCATCCACTTTCTTCCCTTCACTGCTTCTTCCTTTTTTTTCCCCTCTTAGTTGCACTTTCTGGACAGGCATAATAACTGAACTGTGCAGCATGTGAATGTTACTGACTTGCAGTGTGTCAATGCTATTTAGTCAGCACACAGCTCCTGACTTCCTTGCATGTGAATTTGAGTCAATTGTCTTGAAGTTTCCTTGAGAGGATTTTAAAATGCAGTAATTGAGGAAAGATAGATTACATGTTCCTGTCCTATAAGATCTTTTTTCCAGGACTGTGGAGGGTATCAGGAATGTCAGTTAAGAGTGGAACAACTGACTTCACCTGGTGCCATCTCTATTTGTTCTGTTACAAGTCTTCTTTGCTGACTTGTTTTCCACCTTCCCTTCTCAATATTTGTTTTCTCTTTCTCGATATGTTGATCTTCCCTTTAGTGGATGATCTTGTTTTCTCTCTTACATCAAGGCACTGTTTCACACTTCATCCTGTTAGTTTGCTGTCGTCTTTCTTTAATATGGGTTTAACTATATATGGGTGTACATAGATTAAAAAGGATGAGATGTGTCTGGATAGTTATTTCTGGTAACTTGAGCAGAGACTCACCTAGTGTTTTATGTCTTGCATATGTTCCCTTTGTATCACTGAGCCACCATTTTTGTCACCACCTCTCTAATTCAAATGGACTAGGCTCTTGTGTTTGACCTCTTCCAAGAGGCCAATGTTAATGTTAATTACCATGGTCATCTGTTGCACAGCAGGAATGAGCACATTGGATTGGTTCATTACCATGTGATATAATAAGTTCTGCTTTGGTTTTGATTACTAGTGATAAATGTGTGGAATTATCTGTGAGGAAATGATTCAAAATTAATAATTATATTAATCTTGATGTCCAGGCAGAGATTGTTAATAACTAATGAAAATGCTTTATTAACATTAAATCTCACCGCAAAAGTTATATGCAAGATTCAAAATGCATGGTTTGGAAATTGATACGTACAGGGAACAGGCAAAACTGGAACACTTTCAAGGTAACCAGCATAAGCAAACATTTTTACTGGCAGAGAAGGTTTGTGTGGTCACTTACACCGCTTGCAGTTAGTTATCCTGCTTAGCCGTTGGATGGACTCGGGAAGCTCCTTTCTGCTTATGGCAGAAGGCAATTAATGATTACAAGAGGCTTGAAGTATTTACTCACAAAAAATATAATGGGACAATAGCCAAAGCACGTGGCGGGGCTGCTACCAGGCCGAGAGACGTTAGAGGCTTTGGAGTTTCCCCAGGCTCCTGGGTGCTGGAGAAAAGAGGCAGACAATCACTGACCTGGTCCTGGCTCTCTTGGCAGCAGGCTTACACGTGCAGGCAGGACGTCTTGTGGTGTGCAGTCTTGGCACGGTGTCACGCTGGCTGTGCAGGGTGAATACCTGGAGACATCAGGGCCTCAGCTCAGGATCAATGAGGTAGTAAACAGGCGCAGATACAATGACAGAGAGCACCTTGAGCTACCTGCTCATCCCTTTATATCCATTCAGCCTGAGACTAATGGGCCTTTGGACATAGATTCAGCCAATCAGGATGGCACTTTGCCCAGTTTGACCATATAAGATGAAGCAAAGGCTTTTGTCCCCTTTTCTGTGGCCACCACCCCCAGCACAGAAGAAGGGGGAGCACACCTGGGCAAACCAGGACATGTACAAGTCCACCTCAGCCTATTTAGGCCTACCATGACATTATCTGAGGTATCTGATATGAATTTCATTGGTAATAGGTGCAAAATGTTGGTGGTTTTTTTTCCTCTGGGTTTCTCTAAGCTTTCCACTGATCAAATCAGTGGTCATTAAAGAAAATCATTAGTCAAGAGGAATTCTTTATCATGAATTAAAATATTCAAAATAACATGTCTATTGAAGAACTTGTTCTGTAACACTTTTTTTCACCTTATATGAATTTCTGTTGTAGATGAGGAAGTCTTGTACCATGTAGACGTAGCTAATGTTTGCTGGTGTATGGTGACATGTTTACCTGATGAGGACAGCAACTCGTTAAGTTGAATGCTTTTAATGATGCATGCCTTGAATTAAATTTTTCAATTATTGTATCATCACTGAAGTTTGGATATTAATTTATAAAGAAAAAA
Organism: Eubucco bourcierii; assembly: GCA_013396675.1. Classification (NCBI taxonomy): domain Eukaryota; kingdom Metazoa; phylum Chordata; class Aves; order Piciformes; family Ramphastidae; genus Eubucco; species Eubucco bourcierii. Next base: position 104,145 of record VWZE01002917.1, read on the forward strand.
GTTACAAGGAAGTGCAAGGATGCTGACAATCAGAAGGAGGAGCAGGTTTTTTTCCTGACAATAGCATACCGCAGAACATTTGCACATACAATTGTGCTATTAACTTACTAAAGCTAGTATGAAATTTAACTAAAACAGAGTCGAAATTGTACTGAGATATCTTTAGTTGTAGAGGTTGGAAAATTGCAAATCAGTTCTGCTAAGTAGCTGCATTTCTTTTTCAGTTTTATGCTTAATCACATTGATTCCCTGTTGAGCCACATTCTTTGCTTGTTAAATGCCCAGGAGAATGTTTTTAGTAAGTTATATACATTGTTAGTAGATTATGCACACACGGATACTGAAGAAAATTAGTGCTGCCAACACAAATATGTTTTAGATCAACCATTAGTTAGAATGTATAGATATTGAGTTCAGGCACTTAATTATCATATACTAAAGAAATGTCCCCTGTAGCAGATCTGTGAACTGTTAAAAGTCCTCTGATCCAAGGTGCATTGAATTGGATGAGCGTTTTTCCATCTGGTTTGGATCTGCATTTGCAAAGACAAGTGTCATGGTTTAAAGCTTTGAAGTGGTTGGTTTATTGTGTAGTTCATATGATGTACAAAACTTCCTAATGCTTTGTATAATGGCGGGTTTAGAAAAGAAGCCTCCTTGGTCATCTTGAGGGCATTCTTCCTAATTAACTCTCCAATTATGGAAAATAAGCAGTTGTTTGACCTTCAGAAGCAATACCTGTGGGTGAGGCTGATGCCTAACTCCTTAACAGGAAAATACTGCTGAGGAGGCCCATCCGTTTCCACACCATGGACTGCAGCAACATTAGACAGCTCCCACATGAATTGGCCATGGAAAACAGAAGATAAGTTGGATGAATGTAGCTACCACTCATTATTAGAAGAGGAGTAACAAAACCCACTCAAATATTTCCTACAAAAAGCTGTTCCTTCGTCTTGGGAGTCCTTGTCCTCTTCTCAGCTCATAGAACACCTGGCATATCACACTGTAATATTTTATTTGTTCTGTGTAAAGAACATCCCAATGACGTTCCTCTGTACTGGCTTAGTATTTTTGTAAACTATCAGTCAACAAAGTAGGAACATGACTGTGTCAGGCCAGAAATTGCATTAGGGGAAGAAAACAGAAAATCATAATTATATTTTAAAAAGTCCAATTTAAAACCTGAACATTACTGCTCATAAACCACTTTGGAGGTGTAAGGAGCTGCTTCCAGCAGCAGTCATTTAATCTGGTGTTTGTTCTTTGTTCTGCTCTGGGTCTTTTTCTTGAGTAGCAGTACAGGTTTGTGTCTTTAAATATTCAGAATAAACTGTTGCAGCCTGAGAGGAGGTGTGCTGGTGTGTGTGGTGGCTGAGTGCTGATTAACATACACTTGTGCATACGGAAGGTGCTCTGTTTCACCCGGGTGCCTCACCGCCCAACTGGGGATGTGCATTATCAGCACTACTCTGTCTTGCTGCTTAATTATCTTCATGTGCAAAGCTGGAAAGAGAACATAGGAAAGAAAAATGTCTTTGTACAGCAATAATCAATAAGACCAGCAGTATTTTAGGCCTCTGGTGATCACAATTTAGTTGTTTTGAAAACAATCACAAGAAAGACTAATGATGTAGAACTTGTCATTTGCTGATTGTTCCTGACAACTCGGAAGAAATTGTGTTAGGAATGGGATTAATTAAATAGTCTGTTTATCTAATTGCATTAGGGAAGGTTTGAAGTATTAGGTGTAAATTATACTACACAGTTTTTAATCAATAGCTATCTTGCCTTCCACAATACATCTGTTGAAAAGCTTGGTGGTCTCCTTGTGCCTTGTGAGGTCCAGCTCCATTGTAAACTACTTGTTGCTGAAGTAGCTCTGTGTAGCATGTGCTTCTGGGGTAGTTTTGTGGTGCTTGGTTAAAGAGATTAAGGATCTATGTTTGAAAAATTGTCCCTTTTTTATTTTATTATAAAAGTGGGCAAGACTAGAAGTACCAGACTTTTTTATATTTAGGTGTAAATTGGGCGGGAGGGGGGGGGAATAATACATCATTTCCTACTTTATTTCTTGCTAAACAGTTTGGCTGAACTACTAGAAAATGCTCCAGACTTAAGTGGACCAAGTAATACAGTCTCTTTTTGTGGAGTTCAAATGCATGTATCTGTGTACTATGGCAACTTTGTTGGCTTTTGAAGGTGAGTGAGCCAGATAAGTGATGATTGTGTCAGTAGTCTGGCTTTATAGTAGCAGGTTACAAGACTTGCTTTTTGGGAATAAAATATCCAGATTGAGGGAATTATCTGTTGGTTAACTTACGTTTTATTTTCCTAGGAAGCATTGTGCTATATTTAGACACGAAGAGCTACAGTTAAAACTGGAAACATCAAAACTACTTCATTTGAGACCCCCAAATAATGTCTGAGGACAAGCTTGGGAGCAGAATGTGATCTCATTTATGAATTGGTTGCACATACAAAACCAAATTGTACCGAGAAGTAATTTTGTCTGAGGTAGTGAACTTGAAAGCACTTGCTGCGAAGGCACAGACAACAAAAGATGTGATGCTTAGAAAACTTCAGCTAGCACTCTCAGCTGGTTACTATGGCATGAAGTCATCATGACTGCCCACAGCAGAGCTAGTGTGAAAGGCTTCCAAAAATATTGTTCACTTCAGAATTGTGTTTTGCTGACCACCACTTTGTCATCAGTGTGATGAAGATATGAAAGAAGTGCACAAGTGAACGTATTAATAGGGATCTTCTGCTTCAGGTTGTGGGTGGGTGAGGATAGCACATGACAATTCAGTTTCAGTGCTCCTTAGGCTACTAGCTCAGAACTGTGCTTTTTACTGCAAAGTAAAAATGAGCCTGAAGAGGTGTAGAAAGCATGACTTAGAACAAATCCCTACTTTTTTATTTTCTTATTTAAAAAAATAATAAGACAAGGGGGATTGGCAGACCTTTCATTTTAAAAGGTTTCTATTTAAAAACACAGTAGTCATTCATTTTCCATGTCTTGTGGGGGAAACTCAAGAAAAAATATGGATCCATTTGAGGCAAAGATGTTTCTTGTTAAAAAACCTTTTCTAAGTCAGATGCTTAAAAGAATTTTTAATGGAATTTCCCTTATATATGAATTCTCTTCTATACTTATCTGTCTGTCTAATGCAGCCTTGTAGATATGCAAATGGATTTCTGTTGAAGCTACGTGCAAATGTATTTCCATAGAAGGCTTGGGACTGCATGAACTCTTCCAACTCTGTAGTTCTGGGCTCATCTGGTGATTTTCTTATTTTTCTTGCTTTGACAAAGTGAGCTACTTGCAGTGTGCATTTGTAGTTATTTTGCATGGTGGGTTCTTGAGAAAATGCCCTGAAAAAATGCTTAAAGCTATGGTTGCTACAATCTGCCAATTGTAAGTCAGTTGTCACTTTTACTGTATCCTAATAAAGAAACAGTTAAACTCTTTGAAAGGAGCACCTTATAGTGAAGCAAACCAGTCTTCTTCCAAGAAGTTGACTCCTGAACTCCTTTTCTAGCCTTCAGACTGACTGCAGTTGCCTGCATTAAATAATAAAACTATAACAGTAGTTCTTAATAATAGAAAGAAAAATTGACAATGTCCTGGCTCCTGTGTAAGCAGCATTGTTATAAATGGTTATGATGCACGTTTACCTTGGCATCTATGCGCTGTTTTCTAATCAAGCAACCTTTTCCCAGCTCTTCTGTTTTTTTTTCCTTCTCTGCTAAGCTTCCTGTTATGTTGTTCTTCTGCCCCTCAAATAAATCTGGGATGGAAACAGAAGGCAAATACCTTGAAGTGTTTCTGGTGCCTAAAATATTAGGAAGACCTCAATATTTCCCTGAGAACCTTGGCAACTGTTAGGATGGAAATGGAATATATTTGGTTGGATCATTTGGGGCTGAGCTGCATTTAGCTGTGCTGCATGTGGAGTTGGACCACAGATATTTTTGGACGATTTTCTGAGTGCTGCTGCCAGGATAGAGTGGTCTGAGGGTCTGTCTTCGTGGCCAGTTGCAAGCAAACTTGAATGAGTTCTGCCTGTATTCTGAGCTGGCTAGAAGGTCTCTGACAATGCTAATTTGCTGCCAAGGTCTAATCTAGCATCCTTGTTGTCTTTCCTAGGGAATGCATCTTGACTCAGAGTGAATGAGGAGGGCAATCATGACTTCACTTGATGAGTGAGCTCATGTGTACAGGAAAAAAATTCTTGACACTAGGTGTTTAGAGCTCTATCTTTCATTAGCAAGAAGTTTCTCATTTTCCAGTTGGAAAGAAATAACATTTTGGAATGTACATTCTAAAGGCTGCAGGGTTAAGACACTGCTAAATTAGATTATATCTTTTTAATAGAAGTTCTCATTCAATGACTGACTTGTGGGTGGGGTGTTAAAAATTGTTTTATTATTTAATTCTTAAAGCTTAGTAGGAGGGGGGAAAAAAACTTGTCAATATTTTTGAGCTGTAATTTTTGCCTTTTGAAATGCTGTAATTCACGTGACCTGGTGATTTTTGGAGTTTGAAGTAGTGCATTAGGCTATACATGGAAGTGAAAGATTTAGGATACACCTCAACTGCTTTCCTTGGCTTGTACCTGTGGTGCTTGAGGTAAGGGGAAGGGAAATGGCTGTTTTCATAGATTGTTTACTAATTCATTGTCTGGGGTTAGCGATCAAAATGTAACCCAGTACTGGTTTGAAGATATTCATGTAGTGGGAGAAAAACAGTGTCTGGTTTTCAGAGAGTAATTTTAAATTTTTGTGTGAAATTGGGCAGTATCATCTTCAGCAGGACTTCCAAAGATGTGGCTCATACTTCTTTGGGCTGGAAGTGTGAGACACTAGGCTGTCCTTGCCAGCCAGTCAGGAGCACATCTTTCCTATACTTGATATGGAGCTAATCATTCTGTGCAATGATGCTTTTCATAGAAATGTAAAAGACCATTAACCTAACACTACTAAGTCTGCTGCTGAACTATGTCCCTAAGCAAATACCTCCAGAGATGATGATTCAACCAAGCCAGCCTGTTCCAGGGTTTAACAAGGAAGAGATTTTTGGGATTGCCTGATGTCCAGGCCAAACCTTCTCTGGTGCAACTTGATGCCGTTTCCTCTTGTCCTGTCTCTTGCTGCCTGGGAGAACAGACCCACACCCACCTTGCTACAACCTCATTTCAGGTAGTTGCAGAAAACAATAAGGTCTCTCTTCGGCCTTTCCTCCAGACTAAACAAAACTAATTCCTTCAGCTGCTTCTCATAAGACTTATTCTCTAGCCCCTTTAGCAGCTCTGTTACTCCTTAGGAGTTTTATAGTACTAGCACTCATTTAACACAGTTTATAAATCACACTTCCAGACTGTTCTCGTTTCTCCATTATATAGGGTAAAGAGAAACAATAGAAAGATTTTCTTACTAAAAGGTGTCAATATTCTGAGTGAGCTTTACTCATCACTGAAAGCCTCCATTTGAATGCAACACATGGAGAAAGTCCTGCCTTGGAGCTTTCTCTGTGATTGCATGTGGAATTAAGTATGGATTTACAATATGTGGCATGCAGAGAGGCCAGATATGAGAAGTGTGCTCATCTAGGTCAAGAGCCCTATTCTCTGGAAACCTTAGTCTTCTAACAGAAATATTTTCCATTTTTCTGTTAACTAGCACTGTTCTAGATATGAGACAGTGTTTCCTTTTACCAGGAATGACTAAGAGCATTTTGTATTACAGGTGGCTTTGAAAAAAATAAAGAGCAGAGACTGATAATTATTGTCAAATAATCTCTCTTGAATGTTTTGAAATTTACTCAAAGGAACAACATAAGCTGAGACAACACAAGCTATTGAACAATGCTTTAACATCTTAAATGTTCCATTTTTAAAGCTGTTGAACAGTTACTATAAGGAAGATTTCTAGAAATTGCCTGCTGCTGTGCCTTGGAGCTTCTAATATAATTATTAGTAAAGTTTTAAAATACATAAAATCACTGTCAATTCAGGGGAAAATAGAAGTGGGCCTTGTGGCTTATCCTGAATGTTTGGGACGTTTGGAATGCTAAATGTATTTAGACTGCCACTTCTGTATTCTCCTCCTGAAGACATAGTCAGAAGAATGTATATGGGGACAGTATCTTTGTAGTAAGGAGGATAAACACATGGGGGAAGAAAGGGCTTTAACATGAATCATAGAATCATAGAACGGTAAGGTTGGAAGGGACCTCAAGGATCATCTAGTTCCAACCCCCTGCCATAGGCAGGGACACCTCCTACTAGAACAGGTTACTCAAGGCCTCATCCAATCTGGCCTTGAACACCTCCCGGGAGGGAGCAGCCACAACCTCCCTTGGCAACCTGTTCCAGTGTCTCACCACCCTCATTGGAAAGAACTTCCTCCTAACATCTAGTCTAAATCTCCCCTCTGCCAGTTTAAACCCATTGCCCCTTGTCCTGTTGTTGCAGGACCTTGTAAATAGTCTCTCCCCAGCCTTCCTATAGGCCCCCTTCAGATACTGGAAGGCTACACTATCAGGTCCCCTTGAACTCTCTTCTCCAGGCTGAAGAGCCCCAACTCTCTCAGCCTGTCCTCATAGGAGAGCTGCATGGGAGCCAAGTGGTGGTTTACAGTTACTTCCTATATTTATCTGTATGTGTGGGAGAGGGAGAGTAAGGGAAGATGAAAGGCAGAGATGGAATTTCATTGTTGGAAAAGAGTGGAGAGAGAGTCGGGTCGTCTGGAAAACCAAGGGAGAAAATCTCCTGGGTGAAAACATTGGGAAGCAATTGAAGCCTTGTACTGGCAATGCTGGAGAGCATCAGTGCTTTAATGTCATATGTGGTCTAAAGGTGAGTTCCCTCTCTGGCATGTTTATCTCACCCCAGTCCACAGACCTTGAGGAACAAAAAACCCATAACAGTTAGATGTAACAGAGATCTTTCCTTGTGTGGGGTTTGTTTCTGTGGAGTTTGGAAACCAGAAACAGCACCAGGGCCGCAAGCAGGTCCATTCTCTTCTCTTCTTTGCTCCATCACTGCTTTGGTATCTTGAGAAGTGGTCTCTGACTCACTCTGGCTTTTAGGAGAACCATCTCCATTGTTAGTAATGTGTTAATTTAACGATTACTTTCCTAAGCATCATGGTAAGCTTTGGGTTACAGTTTCAGTGAGTGTTTTGGTTGGGAATTGGATAGGGCAGTGGATGAAACTGGAGATGTTCTCGACCTCTCGCTTCTGAAACATTCAACTTGAATATAAGGTGTGTTTTTACAAGCTATGTACCATTGGCTTTACTACAAATATTTGCTGTTGCAAATATCTTTAAACTTTAATTATGGGGAATGTATTTTTAGGATTTACTGCTGTGGTTCAGTTAAGGCCAGCCTGCTACCGATATGGAAAAAAGATACATTTGCATAAGCCTCGAGTGTTTACTTTTGTGCTTTGACATCCAAAGTGTGCAGTACAATTTACTGAGACAATTAGTTTATGTCTTGTTGGTTTGGGAAGGCCCTTAATGAATATCAAGAAAATATTTTAGGAAAACTGATTTCAGCTAAAATATCAAATCAACTTCATTTTACAGTGCTCTCTCCTGGTGTTCTGTTTTTCCTGATTCATAGGAGGAAAGGAAAAAAAAACCCAGAAACACAACACCCCCCACTCCCTCTATTCTTGAAAATTTTCTGCTTCTTAAACTGGTTTCAGAGTATGAAGGCATACAAGGAACTAATTTGTTTACTGAGAAGTTTGAATAGGTTTTAATTTAGCAATGAGACTAAATCAGGTAAATTTCTTCAAGGGACTTATTTGCTTAAAAAAAAAAAAAAACCACTGTTGCATCTCAGCATGTTTTAAAATCCACTAATAAAAAAAAATATGGCTGAAAAATGCACATTGGAATTAGCTTTGACAGTCTATTTGCTTTATGTCTAGCTTTATCTTATGATGCATTATTCACTGGTAATATACAGGCTACTTTATTAAGTCTGAATCAAATGCATTTTATCATAAGTGTCAATTCAATATTTTGCTATTGTATTTCAGTTTTAAAGTACCGAGCTTTTTGTAGGGAAATGATGAATGTGTAACAGTTCAGTCAGGAAGGGACAATTTCATATTGGCATTTTGTAAAATTACCAATAAACTGTAGTTTTGCATTCTGTCCTAAGGTGCCTGTGGATTCAGTCTACCTTATTTGGTTATGTAAATTTGCAATATCGAGGAAACCAAGTGTCTGATACACATTTATCACCCTTAGATGTGTTGGAAAGAGCGTTTGGAAGTGTATCTGAATGCGAATTAAGCCTTTCTGATCAGTGCAGATTGTATTTACATTTGAACTAAGTTATATGCCTGTGGCATTTTGTGTCCAGTGCACAATTTGTATATGTAAAATGGGGACCAGGTAATGGTGTGTGTTACTGTACACCACAGCAATGTCATAGCTAGAGACGTGCCATGCATGAGCCTGCTTTTTGGACTCGTTAGATGTTTGGTCTTGCATAGTTTGTATTAAAAAAAAAAATCATTTTGTCTACCTTGACTTGACTGCATAATGTACAGGAACAATTAGCAGCTGTTTTAAATTAGAATCTTGGCAATATTTTAGAGCACTCAGCAGTGCCCTAAAAACTTGGAGCTGGACAATTAGCCCACGTAGAGCTCTAAGGAAACTGTAGTTTTGTGGGCGGGTTAAAATGAAAGGTGGTCATTTTGACTTTTCAGTATCTCTACTAAGAGCTTGCAGTGTCTTCCTTACAAAATATGAATAGCTTAAATGGTTGCTTAACTGTATCCCATATGGGAAGCAAGGATTAAGTGGTTTTCATATCACTAATCAATTTGTTTTGTTGCTCTCATAAATTTATGTTTCTCTGCAGCAACAAAGACTCCTGTAACTACAAGAGCATGCTTAAAAGCACTGTTATTTTTCATTAAGAGGAACCAAATGATAAAGTGAACCCTTTACTTAGGCTACTGCAAAACCTTCATCTTTCTCTATAAATTCTGTGTTAAGCTTCACTAATGCTGATGGCAATTAAGTGCCTATATGGTAAAGAACAGACCTCTGATGGTGCAACAGGCTTGTCCACAAGCAAAATAGATGCTTACTGCTGATAAGTTTCTTTTCCCCAGGCTGCCTGAGCCGTTTGGTCAGAATGTGCATCATGACAAAGCAGTGTTTATAGTGGCATTTGGACTTTTATAAACATAGAATCAGTGCAGCAGTTGCAGTGTTACAAGTTCTGGCTGTTATGTCTCAGTTTTATGGCCCTGAAGATGTTGCATTAAGAAAAAATAAGGAAGTTCACTCACTAAGCAAAGTTGGACAGTGTGCATTTCTCATTTCACTTGTTTGCAGTGTAGAAGTGAGGGGATAACTGACTTGCCTTGGGCATGATGTAGTTACATTGCAGAACTGTGAAATACAATCTCCTATCTGAGTGCTCTTTTTGTGTCTAAATCAGGCTATTCTTAATGACCAAAAAAATAAAAGTACTTCCATAGCTATCAGATTCAGTCCTGCCATTCTCAAATCCTGAAGTCTGTTTAAATAAAGTGATGCCTGCACACAGAAGTGGTTTTAACATGTAATAAAATGTAGTTTAAATATGTAGCCTGCTATTTCTTGCATAAATGCTATGAGATGCTGGTTTTCCATATGTGCTTGAATGAGTGAAATAAGGCCTATATGAAAAAGAAACACAAGAAACTTACTTTAAACTATGAATAGCGCACAGAACAGTATTAGAGTTGACCATACTTGACTTTTTCAGCTTTATACACAATATTCACTCACAATATCACAATATTTGATCACTTTTGTGATGTAAATTGAAGAGGTCCTTAGGGTTGTCAAGGCAGTATAAACTGTGAGAAACTTGGATGGTTGAAGCTTGAGAGACAGTTGGAAAATGTTCCTGTGCTGCGAGTACTGAAAAGAAACTGAAGTTCAGTTTCAAAATTCTATAGGATATTTAAATGGTAACAATGGTGAATTTTGACTTAGCTAGCTTGCCTTTTTTTTTTTCTTTTTCTTTTTTTTTTTTTTCCATTTAAACACATGAAAATGCATGCCAAAATGTGCTCTGATTCAGATTGTAATGGGCCCTGGCTGTATCCCTTTTGGAAAAAAATGCACCTGTGGTTGAATAGGAGGCTTCGCTAAATTCCTGCTTGAGCTGCTTGGATTTAGTAGGTATAAAATTCTGCTTTGCTGGCAGGGCTCTGATTTGAGCTATGTGGAAATTTCATGCATTGCTGTTTGCAAAAGTAAGACAAAATCCCTAAGCCTCGATCCAGTATGGAAGTTGTCATGTTCCTTGCTCAGTCACCAGGGCTAGACTCTGAGGCCCTTATTGAGCATTGTGGTGTTAAATTTGATTCATAGAAAGGTTTAGGTTGGAAAGGACCTCAAAGATCATCTAGTTTCAACCATCTCCCCCATAGGCAGGGACATCATCTACTGGAACAGGTTGCTCAAGGCCTCATCCAACCGGCCTGTGAGCACCTTCAGAGAGGGAGCAGCCATAACCTCCCTGGGCAACCTGTGCCAGTGCCTCACCACCCTCACTGGAAAGAACTTCCTCCTAACATCCAGTTTAAATCTCACCTTTGCCAGTTTAAACCCATTGCCCCTTGTCCTGTCATTGCAGGACCTTGTAAATAATCCTTCCCCAGCCTTCCTGTAGGCCCCCTTCAGATACTGGAAGGCTACTATCAGGTCCCCTCGAAGCCTTCTCTTCTCCAGGCTGAAGAGCCCCAACTCTCTCAACCTGTCCTCAAAGGAGAGCTGCTGCAGCCCTCTAATCATCTTTGTGGCCCTCCTCTGGACCCGCTCCAACACTTCCATGTCCTTCCTGTGCTGGCAGCTCCAGAACTGCACACAGTACTCCAGGTGGGGTCTGATGAGAGCAGAGTAAAGGGGCAGAATCCCCTCCCTTGCTCTGCTGGCCACACTGCTCTTGATGCAGCCTAGGACTCGGTTGGCTGTCTGGGCTGCATGTGCACACTGCAGGCTCATGTTGAGCTTTTCATCAACCCAGACTCCAAGGTCCTTTTCCTCAGGGCTGCTCTCCAGCCATTCACCACCCAGCCTGTATTTGTGCTTGGGATTGTGCCTACCCAGGTGCAGGACCTTACACTTGGCCTTATTGAATTTCATCAGGTTGGCCTGGGCCCAACTCTCCAGCCTGTCCAGGTCCCTCTGGATGGCATCCCTGCCCTCTAGCAAGTCGACTGTGCCACACAGCTTGGTGTCATCTGCAAACTTGCTGAGGGTGCACTCCATTCCTCTGTCCATGTCACTGACAAAGATGTTAAACAGCACTGGTCCCAGCACTGACCCCTGAGGGACACCACTTGTCACTGGTCTCCAGGTGGACATTGTGCCTTTGATCACCACTCTGTGTGTGACCATCCAGCCAATTCCTTATCCAGCAGTGCTCCACCCATCAAGTCCATGTTTTTCCAATTTGGTGACCAGGATGTCATGTAGGACAGAGTTAAATGCCTTACCCAGGTCCAGGTAGATGACATCAGCTGCCTTTCCCTTGTCCACTGTCACTGTGACTTCATCATAAAAAGCCACTAAATTTGTCAGGCAAGATCTGCCCTTGGTGAAACCGTTGCTGATTACCACCAATCACCTCTGCTTTGTTTTCCATTTGCCTTAGCAGAGCCTTCAGGAGGATCTGCTCCATGATCTTGCCAGGCACAGAGGTGAGACTGACTGGTCTGTAGATCTTCCATCTCCCAGTCCTTACTTTTGCCCTCTGGCACTTGGACATTGTGACTGGAGACCTTGCCGTTGAAGTCTGAGGTAAAGTCATTCAGTACCTCAGCCTTATTCATATCCGTTGTCACTGGTTCTCCATTTCCCTTCTGGAAGGGTCCCAGGTTCTCCCTAGTTCTCCTTTTCTTACTAATACACCTGAAGAAGTTCTTAGTGTTCCCCTTAATGTCCCTAGCCTGATTTAATTGTAGCTGTGCTAGAAACTTTCCAAACCTGGTCTCTGGTTGCACAAACAATTTCTTTGTATTCATCCCAGGTTACCTGTCCTTGCTTCCACTCTGTAGGCTCTCTTCTTGCATGTAAGGGTGTCCAGGAGCTCTCTGTTCATCCATGCATGCATGCTTCCTGGCATTCTTACCTGCCTTCCTCTCTTCTTGGGGTGCATTGCTCTTGGGCCTGGAGGGGGTGGTCCTTGAACATTGACCAGCTTTCCTGGACCCCCCTTCCTTCTAGAGCTTTATTCCATGGCACCCTGCCAAGGAAGTCCCTGAAGAGGTTGAAGTCTGCTCTTCTGAAGTCCAGAGCTGTGAGTTTGCTATGCACCCTCTTTATTGCCTTGAGGATCTTAAACTCTACTATTTTGTGGTCACTGCAGCCAAGGCTGCCCTTCAGCTTCACTTCAATTACCAACCTCTCCTTGTTGGTGATGAGTAGGTCCAGCATAGCACCTTTTCTTGTGGGTTCCTCTGTGACTTGGAGGAGGAATTAGTGCATTCCAGGAACCTCTTAGATTGCTGGTGCTCTGCTGTGTTGTCCTTCCAACAGATGTCAGGGTGGTCAAAGACCCCCATGAGGACCAGAGCTTGTGAGTGTGTTTGTAAAGAGCCTCATCTGCTTTGCTGCCTTGATCAGGAGGTCTGTATCAGATTCCTACTATGATGTCACCTTCCCATGCTGGGATATGTTGATGTTTTCTTACAGACTTCATGACTGCACCAAATCTATGCCGAAGCTTCTCAGGCCTTTGTAAAACACACGTCCAGTTGTGATACCTAAGCAATATACATTCACAAACCTGCTGGGTTTGGTGGGTGTTGTGCTCATACATGATCCTGCTCTGAAAAGACAATGTTAAGTGAGTGAGGACAGAGATGAACATGTCGTAGAATTACATGGAAAAAATTGCTATGGCTTTTTTAGTTACATATATTGTTGGTTTTTTTCTTATGGCAGTCAGCAGATCCCTTAGTATTAAAAGACTTGACAGATGTGATAATATTTTTCTTGCTTCACCTACTTCATTTTTATAGCTTCCAAAAACTCACTTCCACTGCTCTTTAAAAGCTGGCACCACAACATGGTGTTTGAAGTGTCTTAATAGAAGAGCATGTGAAAGCTACCTCAAACTTTTGTCTGTTTGTGCATCTCTACTGTAACAGCTAATGTACTTTGGCCTTCTCCTTGCTTTTAGTATTTTGCTAGTGGGATTTACAAGGGATTTTTTGTAGCTTTTCTTCCTTGACTTGTAGAAAAAGATGTTTTCAGATCTAACTATTTTTGGACCTGAAGGTGCCTCAGGCATTGCCAAATGATTTATTTTCTTCTTCCTTATATTGAAGCAAAACCTAATATATAGCTAGGGAAATGATTGACTGAGAATTTGCTAACATGTCAGATTTCTGATTCTGGTTCAGACAGCAGAGATCTTTGCAGCATGAGGAGAAGAAAACAGTTTGTGTTTGCATATGTGTATATAGACATTAAGTCTATCGAAGTGGTTTAAAAAACCTCCATCCTCATGTTGTGTTTCTCCAGTCTTTATTTTGGATTCAACTTGAAGAAGTGAGGATACTGCTTGACCTGTCTTGCAGAGAAGTTCTCTTTTGAAAAATGTATACAATTCCCATAATATTAAGCATCAGATCTATGTCAGTGTTGCCCTGGAGGGCTGGAAAGAGTGAGCAAGCTTATCATAACTTTTTTTTTTGTCTCTGTCACTCAAAGTGATTTCTAGGAATTTCACCCATTATTTCTCTATTTTCTATACCCTTCACCTCCTGACTACCTTCTCTTTTCCTAGAGAGTTAGTGACTCTCTAGGAACTGCTTCTGTTGCTGTCTACCCAGTTGTGTGAGTGACAGGTGTACAGGTGGATGTACATGTTTCTGAACCCCATATTTTGGGTCCCTATTATCATTACCTAATATAAAATATTATCATTATCAAGACTATGATATTTAAAATAAATGCCATAGAAAATTTACTTCCTGGGAAGGTAGATGGCTTTCGAGAGCAAAGAATCCTGGTCTTACCTCCAAGAATGTCCTGTGCTGGGAATCTGTTTCAGGTCTTCAAAACATGAGCTCTTACATCCTGGAAACATAATCTATTACAAACTGTGATAGTGCTGCCCTTTAAAAATATGTTTTCAAAGGTATGGTATGTGAAAGTCCAAAAGTCATTTGCAAGTGAAGTGTGCTTTCCCTTTGGAATGCCATAATTATTTTGGAGACTTAATTTTTCATGTGTTCTTTGTGGAGTTCTTGAAGTACTAGTTTACTTTCTTGAGGTTTCTCTGATGTGCAAGGGCCAATTTGGATATTTGATCCTCTGGCTATCAGTGCTATTAATATGACAAAGATGTCGATTTGTGTTTCTAATCATGCTGATAACAGAGTGGTCAATCTCTTGATGAGAAACAAACAGATATGTACATTGTGGAAGAAAATAAGTCTCTTCCAAAAAAAGCAGGATGTTTGTATGAAATTTTCCGGTCATTATACTTTTAAATGTAACATTTATCTTGGCATTCAGTTTCCTTCTGTAGTTTAGAAGGTCCCTCTCTCATTTATTACTGTTAGCATACCAGAACAAATGCCTTTCAGATGTGAAAAATCAATCATCTCAAAAACGTCTCCAGTAGTTATTTTGGGTGGATTAATGCAAGGTGTTGGGAGAGTAGGGTTGAAATAAAATGTCATAACTGAGCAGAACAAGTCACCAGATAAATAATAGTCAATTGATCATGATTCCAGCTTGGGAAGCCTTTAAAAAAAAAAAACAAAAAACAAAAAACAAAAAAACCCAGCAAAATAGAAGAAAAGAAGAAAAAAAAATAAGAAGAAAAAATTGAGGGAGAAACTCAGCTGATAACATGCAATGCTGGAATGACCACCCAGATTTCTAGTTCAATTCATGGAGTACAGCATGTAGTTCTTTACTTCTCAGGTTTTTGGTTGTTGGCCCTCAATCTGTTTTCAAATCTACTTCATGGTGCTATGGAAAACAGAAAATGTAGACCAGCAGTGGACTTACTCTGTAATGCTTGAGTGTCGAGTCCAGAATCATTCTCGTCGAGTCCATGTAACATTGCCATCTGCAAGGGAGAAGGTGAATAGTGTCAACTAAGATTTGCAGAGAAATGACATTTTTTTACTAAGAGTTGCTATCAGTTGTTTACAAATATTGAGAGTTTTACCTGATTTGAGGTAAGATCAATCACAAAACTGTGGGATTGCATGAGTTTGAAGGGGTCATCTAGGCCAGCCCTGCTGCTGAAGCAGTTTCCCCTAGATCAGGTTGCACAGGAACATGCCCAGTAGCTGATCCTGCCTGTGTACTTGAGGGGAGCTTGTCCAGATAACAAACAAGTGGTAGAAAATCTCTTTTCCCCTGGAAAATGCCAAAGGAGCTTTTATTCATAAGAGATCACCCTCACTTACAGTCTCTTGGCATAATGAACTGAAATTATGGAAAACTCCTACCACGTTCTAGCTGTTGTCTTCAGTGACTAAAGCTTCCACGAGAGGGAGAAGGAGGGTCATTTATATATTATTAATAGAGTACTGTATTATTAATATTGCATACTTTGAAACCAGAGGAACATTTTATCATACAAACATAACATCTCTCAGTATTCTGATGGTCTCAATTCAGTATGCAGATGCTGGTTTGCTTTTTTCTTCTGCAGCATGCAAATAAAACTGGAGAACTGAGACACATATACTGGGTGGGGGGTGGAGGGTGGTGGTTTTGGTGGGGTTAAAAAAAATAAACAAATGTATGTTTTCTGGGTATGTACATATGAAACACTAGTTTAAGGAGAGGTAGTATTTCTGAAACCTGAATGGGTTAAGTGCTGCATGACTTGGAAACCTTTAGATTTTAGGACCAGAAAAAAAATTATGATCTTGCAGTATGTAAGTCTCCACTGTAGTGTCACAGCATCACAGGATGTTAGGGATTGGAAGGCACCCCTGGAGATCTTAAGGTCTGATGCCCCTACCAGAATAGGGCCATAGAATCTAGCACGGATTGCACAGGAACACATCCAGACAGGTCTTGAAAGCCTCCAGAGGAGGAGATTACACAAGCTCTCTGGGGAGCCTGCTCCAGTGCTCTGTGACCCTTAGAGTAAAGAAGTTACTCCTCATGTTGAGGTGGAGCTTCCTGTGCTGTAGTTTATATTGTCCATTGCAATGAATTGTAGGGACCCATGAGGAGGATGTCTTGGGTTTAGGTTTGTTGTTTCTTAAAATAATTTATAATCACTCATGACATGAGTTAGCTTAATTTGCATTGTAATGAGCCATTGCTTTTCCAGAAAGTGTCAACACGAGTGAAGTGTCTGTATGTAAACTACCTACAGGTCGTACTCTCTGTAGTCCCAGTGCTATTGTGGAAATAGGGAAACTAATTATTAAATGCCACTTGTCGTTCCTGCCAACTCCAAGACTGCAAGAGAAACAAGATGCTAATATAAAACACAGAGCAGGACAAGGCAGATGTTTTAATATTAACCCTGAGTTGAAAGAGAGTAGGGAAAAAAGAAGTGTTGCTTTGACACGAAATTAATTCCTAGAGTTGACTTACGCCCTGTGACTTTTTCTTTTTTAGCATAGATGCAAAAGAGGATATTGACAGGAAAAAGTGAGTGAAGCAAGACAGGGGAGAAGAGAAATGTTGGTTTGGGAGTTAAATATTTTATACTTCTTTCAATGTAAGCATCACAGACCTCTGAAGAACCATTCTGAGGATGGATGCTTAGCTAAAAGTTCAGCATTTGCGCCGGCCAGTAAGACATCGCTACGTTAGTGATTACATTGCCAATATGCTGCTTATAACGTTCACAATAATAACTTTAATGGGGTAAAAAACTTTGGAGTTTAGTGCTAGTATGCAAGGTACTTAAGGTAAATGGTATAAGCCAAACTCTCATCCTAGTTTTGGTTGGAAAAGACCTCCAAAATTGAGTCCAAACATCAACCTAACACCACTGTGGCCATTAAACCTTTTCCTGAAGTGCCATGTTCACACCTTACTTGACCATCTCCAGGGATGGTGACTACAACACCTGCCTAGACAGCCTCTTCCAATTCCTGACCACTCTCTTCATACTATCAAGGCTTGTCTGACACAGCTGAAGACTGTGCGGCCATCCAGTGACACTGATAGACTGGAGAGCTGGGCACAGAGGAACCAAATGAGGTTCAACAAGGACAGCTGCAGAGTCTTGAATGTGAGAAGGAGTAATAAACTGCACCAATATGGGTTGGGAGGTGATCTGCTGGAGAGTAACCCCATGGAGAGGGACCTGGGAGTCCTGTGGAATAACAAGTTATCCATAGGAGAGTTATCTGGTCTTGTGGCCAAAAAGGCCAGCAGGGTCCTGGGGTGTAATATTAAGAGAGCGTCTAACAGATCAAGGGAGATTCTCCTCCCCCTCTCCTCTGCCCTGGTGAGACCTCATCTTGAACGCTGCATTCAGTTTTGGGCTCCCCATTTTAAGAGGAACAGGGATCTGCTGGAGTGGGTCCAGCAGATGATGATTAGGGGACTGGAGCACTGCCTGATGAGAGGTGCTGAAGGACCTGGGACTGTTTAGTCTGGAGAAGACTGAGAGGTGATTTAATCAGTGTTTATAAGTATCTGAGGGCTGGGTGTCAGAATGGAGAGGACAGGCTCTTCTCACTTGCTCCCTGTGATAGGACAAGGAGCAATGGATGTAAGTTGCAGCACAGGAGGTTCTACCTAAATACAAGGGGGAACTTCTTTACCGTTAGGGTCACAGAGCACTGGCACAGGCTCCCCAGAGAGGTTGCGGAGTCTCCTTTTCTGGAGACTTTCAAGGCCTACCTGGATGCATCCCACGTCACAGACATGAGCTAGATTGTATGGCCCTGCTCTGGCAGGGAGGGGGATTGGACTTGATCTCTTTGGGTCTCTTCCAACCTCTGACATCCTGTGATCCTGTGGTCCATCCTAAACTTCTCTTGGCACAATTTCAGGCCTGTGTTTAGTTACTTGGGAGAAGAGAAGTGACTCCCACCTCGGTACAATTTTCATTAGAGTATTTGTAGAGAGCAATGAGGTCTGTAGATGAATCCCTAAGGTTCCCAGGCTAACTCCTTGCTCTGCAATGGCATATTTAGGGAGAAACCCTGCTCCTGATGAGTTAAATAGCAATTTTAATGTCAAGATGAAAGTTGGAATTGCATCCTTGTTTGACTTGTGTTCCTCTACAGATGTAGAAAACTGGGCTCTGTCTTAAAGCTATTACAAAAGATGTTACTCTGCAGGCTTGCCATTATGATAAATGATTAACTGAGAAAGTTGTAGAAGATTACTAAATGGTGATTTTTTTAATTATTTTTTTTTCTCCTTCCTTAAATGTGGATTGGTCCTTTTAACCATGATACCCTCTGACTTTTAGATTTGCATTTGTTCAGGGACCTCATCACAGAGAGCGCACAGAGTGATCTGTATTTGAATTTTGCCTGTGAATTTGGATTCAGCATTATCAGTCAGTCATACATGAAACTTGGAGGTGTCTCCTGCAAGGTGAACTGTAGCTTCTGTTTATAAACAACATTTCTAAATTGACAAAGATGAAACAATAAAATTCAAAACCGCTAACGAATGAAATAGTTTTGTTTAGATGGTAAGCAATTCCACATGGATCATTAAAATTAATTAGAACTGTGTGCTTATTTTGAAGCTGTAAGAATTCAAAGCAGATGGGATTTTTGAAGGAAAGGATAATCACCCTTCCCATAGCTTTCAGAAGTCTTAAAAATAACTAAGTGACTTCAAGAGCAGTCAGTCCAGTAAGGTTCCTTCAGCTGGTCTGCTAATACTGTAGTGATGTCTTTGTCTTCTCTGCAGTATCCCTTTAGGTGCTTCACTGAAGTTTCGAACTGGCAGCTAAAGGACAAAGCTTTTAAAAATAGTAATCTTCTAATTAATAAACATTTTTAATCTTATCAAAAGACCCCAAATTAGAAAATACTCATAGTTACGGAAGTAACCATGGAACGTGAGGAGGAGCAATGATTTAAAAGGCATAAAGAGCAACTGAAAATGTAGGAATATTAAGATGTATTGTGTTGTGCTTTGGCTGGATTTGGTGGAAACTTGGGCTTGCAGTATGCCATTGCCAAGCCTGTCTCAGGGTGCTTAAGTTGTAAGGGTGGAGGATGGCCAACATGCAGGTTACTCAGGTGCTTAGTAACCAAAGGGGAGCAATAAAGCATCATTTAGAAATATAGAATCATAGAATTTTCAGAGCTGGGAGGGACCTCAAGGATCATTCAGTTCCACCCCCACTGCCGTGGGCAGGGACACCTCATGCTCAATCAGGTTGCTCAGAGCCTGGCCTTATATATCTCCAGGGATGGGCCTTCCACCACCTTCCTGGGCAGCCTTTCCAGTGTATCGCCACTCTCATGGTGAAGAACTTCTTCCTAACATCTAGTCTGAATCTACCCACTTCTGGTTTTGATCCATTCCCCCTAATGCTATCAGTACCTGACACCCAAAAGGTCCCTCAGCAGCTTTCCTGTAGGCCCCTTTCAGATACTGGGAGGTCACAATAAGGTCTCCTTAGAGCTTTCTCTTCTCCAGACTGAACAGCCCCTAACTCTCTGTCTGCCTCCATAGGAGAGGAGCTCCAGCCCTCTGTCATCCTTGTGGCCCTTCTCTGAACATGTTCGAGCATATCTAGATCTTTCTTGTAATAGGAGTTCCAGAACTGGACACAGTACTCAAGCTGGGATTGCACCAGAGTGACATAGAGGGAGAATCGCCTCCCTTGACCTGCTGGCCAGGATGCAGTTGGCTTTCTGGGCTTGAATCCATTGAATTTTGTTCCATTCTAGCATTCATGTTACTCCTGCTTTCAAGTGTTTATTCTGTAATTTGCAGATGTCATTTTCTCCTGATAACTACTCTGGCAAAAGATGCCAAGATGTAGTTCTTGGTAATGGGGTTTGGTGTCTCATGAGTCTTGGAGGTATGGGTGTCTGTGGGAACATGAGTGTCTAGACCAAGAATTTCAGGCAATGACTGGGAAGGAGCACAACCATAGTAAAGTGAATGTCTGAGGCACCTTTTTGTTTTAATCTGGGCCTAATTTGGATGTAGTCCAGCAATTGTTCCCTTTAGTGATGATTTAGTTTATTATAGAGTATTCTTAATTCTATGATTTTGAGTTTGAAATACTGAGCCAACAGAAATAAATGTTCCAGTTGTTTCAGTGCATGCCTTCACAGCACTGATTCTATTCTCTGGCTTTTCCAAACAGCTTATAGCCAAGTGTTTTTTTAGGGGAGCCAAACTCCTTGCTGTAAACCCAGGTGTTCAAAATGTGTGTAGTATTTTCCCTGTTCTACTTGGTCTTGCCTCACTGACCATAAGGCAAACCTTTGCTGTAGACTGCTGAAGATGTAAGCTGTCACTGCGTGGGTAGGTACTCATTTCCCGGAGGATCAAAGATCATAAACTGGAACTTTAAAGGTAACTCAGTGGCTATTTACATTCTATTAATTGATACCATGTAAGTTTAAAGGAGACATTCAGTAAGTCAACTAGCCAAATGTTGGTGGGCAGTGCTGAAATAAAACAATTTTTGCAAATGTAGCTGCAGCCTAGCCCAGACTATATTTCTTGTTCAGTGAGATGGTTGTTTACATATATACATAATGAAAGAGAAGAAAACCAAGAAGTCTTGATTCTTCTGTTTTGAGTAATGGGTGCAGTTAGTACTTCTTCAGTATGTTGGGAAATAAATCTGCCAAAACAAAGATCAACTTCAATATAGCTTTTGTGAAAATAGTAGGATAAAGATAACTGACTGCAACTCTGGGCTTTTTAACTTGTAGTGCAAGCTGGGGAAATGTACAGGAACTTGGCCTTGTTTAGGATTGGTATTTACCTATTCAAGTTTTTAAGAGTGGGGAAAAGGGATTTGAAGTCTGTGTGATTTTTTTTTTTTTTTTTTTTTTTTTTNTGTTTTGTATATTACCTTTTGGACAGGTGCTAGACCAGATAACCTTGTTTCCTTATTGTTTTATAGGGCTGCATAGGGAAAGCATGAAAGGGCATTTGTTAGGGCTCCCTTGTTGCTGGGAGAAGTGTTGAAAGATGTAATACAATTGGACTCTGGTACGAGTCAAGGGTTGGGCATAGGTTGTTCTCTACAGATCTTTGACTCTGTATCACCCTGTGCAAGCCTGTTTAGTATTTTCATTAATGACCTGGATGATGCAGTGGAGTACGTGGTTTCAGGCTGGGTTGTGAGCCCATGGAAAGGCAGAATTCAAAGTCATCTTAAATGAGAGAAACAAGCCCAAAAAGTAGGATGATGTGCAGTTTGGATGGGTGTTGTGCTACTAGCTTTGAATGAGAGAAAACCAACCACTCAAACAGCAAGCAGACAGGAGTGCTACAGGCAGGGATCTTGAGATTGTAGCAGTCCACAAGCTGTTGAGGAGTCAATGAAATCCTGTGGTTACACAAAATGACACTTGATTGAAAGGAATAAACAGCATAATGGCGTGCCAGAAGTACCCAGTAGTTTTCCCAAACTCCCTTCAGCTTTGGCCAAGTCTCAGCTTAGCATGATGTAACAATTTGGAAAGAGAATAATAACCGTTTGAGGAAAACCTGAAGGAGACTGGTGGGAGGTCTAGAAAATAGTGACTGTGCTAGGTGTGAACAGGAGATCTTTAACTTGAAGAAAAGAATAGAGGAAATATAAGAAATTTTTCTTTTTAGAAACAGGGAGTCTTGCAGTACATGAAAAAGGCATCATCTGATTTGCTTTTCTGAAGATGAGCAGCACCAGGGTAAAAGCTAGAAAGTTGTCACAGTTTAGGAAAAAAACTGCCTGTTTATAAAAATATCAAACTATTGAAATAAAGCGGCGTGGGAGAGATGGTAGAGCTTCCATCCTTGGCAACTTTCGAGGACAGTTAGAAAAACATCTTGTCTAGCTATCTTGTTTCAAAGTTGGGAAATCACTTCCCCTAAGACCACACAGCACTGCTTTCAGACTGGGTGCTAGGTTCTCCCTCCATTTTGTGTAAATGGTGTTTGTGCACTAGCAAATATCCTGAGTGTGAGAAAATTATAGATCAAACTTGCTGAGGTTTTGTGCATTTAGTCACTTTGCAGGTACAGAAGTGCAGGTGCTTACCTTTCTTGTAAGTGATTGTAGCTGCTTCTACACCAGTCCTGGTGTCTGTGTAGTTGTCCAGAGAAACTGTGAGGTTGACACATGCAAATGCAAATTGTTATAGAAAATTGGCTGTTGAAATATCTTCGTTAGCACTGGTAATAAGCTACAAGACATGTGAAGAAGTGCTGACTGAGAATAAATTTGATAGCCCTGCCCATGGTTGATCTCCTGATGGGCTCCCCATAGATATTCTAAAGATAGCTTGAAATGGATGGTGTTTTTGTTTTACTGAAGACTGTGAGATGAAGTTCATTACAAATACAGCAAATAAGAAGGTCAGACACCTCGCTGCTTTGCCGAAGAGTCTGATTAATCACCTGTTGGTCTATAGTGAAAGAATGAATGTAATTAGAAAAATGGATTAACTGTGAATAAGCTTAAATCATGCAGCCTCAAAGAAAAAAAAATGTAGAGAAGGCAATCCTCTCTCACAAATTACATTCCAAATAAACTTGGTTCTGTAAGTCAGGTTATTTTTTCATTACAGATGAAGCCTTCTCTATGTAATAAGAAATGGTGATAGCTAAGTAGGTGTGGTGACAACATCACCCCCTCTGGATTTTTGCAGTGTGAATGTTCCTGTGCTGATAGGAAGGGGACTGAGCTGTGTCAGTGTAATGAATCTTTATAGTGCAACCACATCTATTATCCTGGAGAAAAAGACAAAACCATTTTTGGTGGGGAAAACCTTAAGAAAACTTTCGAAAAACAAAACCCCAGCCAAGAAACAAACAAAAAAGCCCAACCAACCGAGGGGAAAAAAAAAAAAATAAGACAACCCCCCAAAACATCTTCCAGCCCAAACTCAACAACCAGCAGCAGATGAGCATTATGTAGCTTCTATGTAGCTTAGGAGCAGGGATAATGCTGCACTGCGGAATCTGGGGAACAGCCTTATCTCTGCTCTCTTGGGCCCAAGAAATGTGCAATTTGAGGTTATGGTTTCCTTGTGACTCCAAGTTACTATAAATGTAGAAGGGCATGTAATATGAACATCCTGTGAATATGACTTGTCTCTTCTTCCCACTTCACCTCAGTGTAAGCCATTGCAGCTCCCTCTCCAACAGAGGGGAAAAAAAAATGGTTCTTTACTGTGCTTTCTCCTCTTTTTTTTTCTTCTTCTTTTTCTTTACCTTGTTTAGCTTGAAGCTTGCTGGGTTTAGGGAGGCAGATGGGTGTCTTTACTGAAAGAGAGAAAAGCTTTCATTTATCTGGCTGTTCTGAACAGGAACATACGGGAACATCAAATGGTGTCCTACCTGAGTGATAAACAACATTGTGTTTTCTCTCTTGACCGACTCGGAGGTGATGTGGTGTGTTCTGTGCTAAGCTGTCCCTGATGAAGTCTGGCATTATGCAGCAAGCAACCAAGCTGTGGCAAGTTTAAGGAGTCACAGGTGCAGCAGTTAAAGCAACCAGCAGGAACTGAAGCACTAATTTTGCTCGATGAAAGACCTGAAGGAATAGCTTGCAAACCATTTAACCTAAGAGCTGTAGGAGGCTTAATTGGCTGTCTCTGTCTCAGGACTTGAGTTCAGTAATGCTCAGTATTTTTGGAAACTTAACCCAACCTTGTTTCTATTGTCAATAAAAGTTTAATTTTATCCATTTGGCATTTGATATGCATCATCTCCTCTCAAGCCTAACCTACTTAGCCAGTGACAAAAGTCCAAACCTTTTCGTGTGCTGCCTTTTCAGTTACCAGCAAGGAAGTAGCTGTGGACTGTAAAGCCTTTCTGGTTACTAACATGAGACTGAGCTCTTTGTGTCTCACAGAACTTTTGTTGTTGTTTCTGCTCATCATTTGTTCCCAAATGTCTTCCAGCAGGAGCCCTGTTTTATGTGCTGATGGTGGGACATCTTCCTCACATGCTGTTTCTCATATGTTTCACTTACCTCACCATTTTCCCAGACTCTCTTGCCCTTTTCTTTCTTTGCCTTGCAATGGTCTTGCCCCTCTCACCCTTTTCTATTGTTCCTTTCTCTTTTTTGGGATGATTTTTTCCCTAGTTCTGTTGCATCTCCTTTGGCTGTTCTGTACTCCCCAGTGGCTCCATGTGTTTGTGATTTTTTTGCCAAGTGCAGGACACCCAGTGGGGCTGGCCAACATGTGTTTTTGCAGCTGCTGCTTGAATCCAGAAGGGACATTTTGGGTATGGAAGCTACTGTTTGCTGGCTGCTCTGTATGCATGAGTTACCATCCAGAGCACAGACCCCCTACGAGAGCCAAGGGAGAATGGGAAAGGGATTTTGAAGTGGTCAGCACCTTTATCTATGGTTTAGGGATTATGCCCTCAGTAGGGTGAGTTAGATATGTAACTTCTCAGCTCTACAACTTTTATCTCCCCTGTATCTAGCAGTACAAAATTCCAGTAGGACTTCAAACAGTGAGCGCGCTTTTGTACTGAAGTTGAAGTCAGTTATAGGTTAGATTAAGCCACTTTCTGTAGGGAGGGAAAGTATGCAAAGATCTTTAAAGGTCACAGAGTGGGAGGTGATCAGAAGAACAGACTGTGCTTGCAGCTGTGTACAAGCACCAGGGGAAGATGGTTGAAGGGGCTGGTTCAGGGCAGTGAGGTTTCATGGTTCCAGGTTTCTGTGTCCTTGTAACTGTAGTGGTTGGTGGATTAATGGTGAGAGCTCACAATTTAGTTGTTGGGATGTTTTTTCAGCAGTTCACTGTCCTAGCATGTGTAAACATTTGGAAGCATTGTGTTGGTAAGGTGACTGACTTCTGAGGACTTGAAATAGCAGAAGAATCCATCCAATGTGATGGATCCAGTGCATAAGGCGTGGTTGCGGAGGAGTGAATGAAACACAACTAGGTTTGAGGCTTGACTCAAGTGATGCTAAACGGAAAGTGTGAGCTGTTAGAAACCATGCACATCCTCAGACACAGTGGCCCTGGATTGCTCTCAAGTGGGATGGGGTTTGTCATCTGTTCTTCAGCTGAACAGGCTTTATTTTTGCAAGGACTGTGTAAGAAATGATTGTGATTGCTACTTAGGAAGAAGGTCTGGGTAGTTCTGGTGATGTTCAGACTCCCTTTTAACTGCCTTTTACTTACCCCCACTGTGCATTATTGTCCTATTTCAATTCCAAATTAAGACACTGAACTTTCACAGTCATCTACTATCTGGAACACATGAAGTGTAATTTCTCTTACTTAAAGTGTGAACAGCAAGCACAGTGGCTTTTGGTGTGGGGTTTGTTGTTTTTTTTCAGCCAGCATGGAAGATTTCTAAAATATACTGAGAGATATGCAGCAACTTATAACTTCAGAATTTTGAGCTGTGTTTTCTGTGATATGACATTTGTTATCTTGCTGTTTTCTTCAGCTGCAAAAGTTATTTGAAATTAAATCTGGCTGTACATTTCCAGAACTGCAGATACTTAATTTCTGTTTTCAAGATATCCCAGTAAAATCAAAATTCAGTGTGATTTGTGATTGCTTAGCTGTGCAATGTGCCTTGTTCAATCATACTTCTGTCATGATTTTAAAAGAGACAACAAAATGAAGCTCTCAAATGAATTGGAGAGAAAATAGAATTATATTTGGAAAGAGAGATACAGAAAAATTACAAAACAGATACAAAATCCAAAGCAACCCCCTTGAATTTTCCCCCAACTCAAAACTAAATCTATAATCCCAAGTGCTCCAATCCTCCCCCTCAATGCCTCTGCCATCCATAGGCTTAAATACAGCCTCTGGAGGTCCCAAAACAGGCCTATTCCTTACATGTTTACCCTAATAAAAGCAGCTCCCACCAGACACAGGGCTGGAGAGGGAAGAAATGAGAAAAAACTGACCTGGCCACGAGTTTGTAAAGAGAAGCAGAATTATGAGATAGAATAACAATTTTCTAGTCTTTAGAAGTTTTTTAACCCTGTAGTTCCTAGCCTGGGTCAGGTTCCTATCACTTTTCAGACAAGAATTCTGCTTCTAGTAAAAGGGATGAAGTAATTGTGCATACTAAGGGGCTGTAGTAGTTTGGAGTTGATAGCTTCTAGTTCTGGCTTCCTTTTTTCGTGTTATTAATTTTCTCTTGAAATTTAAGGTTGATAGACCCAGAACAGCTATGCTGAGTAAGGTTGTTTTCCCTGCATTTTTTTTTTTTAATACATAGCAAAGTTTTCCATCTCTCATTTTAATTTAAAAATAAAAAGAAAAAAAGTTACATTGCATAACTGACTGATTCCAGTCTTTAGGGAAGGCTTTTCTTTGCCGTTTTGGTTAAATACATTGCTTTGTCTTATGCTGACAAGTTCAAGGGGAACCTTAGGATCACATTGTCTTGTGATTGATTGTTTTTGTGGGGTTTTGGGATTCTTTTGTTTCATTTGGGGGGGTGGGGGGTCTTGGTGTTGTGGGGTTTTTTTTTCCTGTTACTCTGTTCTGTTTCTTGATCATTATTGAAATGGAATTGCAGGGGAAAGTACAGAAATGTCAAGTCTGTGCAGTGTACACTGAAACTGGTACATGTCAAAAAAGGTTGAAGTTTGGACATTTTGGTGGGTTAAATTGCTCAACAGATTTGTGCAATTACTGCTGCTGCGTTGAGGGGGAAGAGGGGAATGTTGGGCTGCTGACCTTGTAACTGCAAGGTTAAATCCCCCTCTGTGCTGACTCAAACATGGGTTGGTGGCAGCTGATTAGCCAGTCAAGTGTGCCAGTCCACCTGTAGTGCTACAGCTAGCAAATTAAATCACACTGGGTAGAAATGACAACTGCTTTGTATCGTAGGCCAGCAAACAGCAGCTTTGATGGAAACCCATGTGGAAAAAAAGAAGCCCGGGTTTGCTTTTGGTTTTTTGGGGGTGCATGGTGGAAAAAACCCTAAATGAAACCTTCAAACTTATCCATATCCAAGGCTAGAATTCAGGCTGGTTTTTCTTCTAGCAAAAATTAAAAAAAAAAATAAATCAGCAGGTTTTGTGGATAACAGAAGGAATAACAATTCTGAGTATGTGGTGCTGTCTGCAGTGTACTTTCACTCACATAGAAAAGATTAGGAAGGAGGAAATCAATGCAAAACAATTCCAGTAACTAAATGGATCCCTATTAGTTTTCAGGCAATTGATTTTTTTTTTTTTCCCACTAAGCATTTGTGTATGTTAGCTACTCTTTTACTGTGAGTGAAGTGATATTTCCAATTAGATTCTTAACTGTCAATGATTTACTAAACATGTTATGTTATTGATTATATTCCACACACACATTTTAAAAAAAAAAAAAAGGGGGAGAACAAAAAGGTATTTTTCTACTCCAGAAAAGCTAAGTTTTTCTGTTATACCATTGTTATAGTTGACTTTTCTAATATAGTGATTTCTTCCCAGTGCCATTGCTTTTCACTATTAGGTTTGGGTTTCTGGAGGAGTTTATAGTATAATCAGATTGGCTTCACGGAAAATTATGCTGTATCATTTTAGTGAGAAAACCCATATAGTGCAGAAGAACAGCTTCAAATTTTATTGCTTTTCAGGTTGTAGCATCAGTCCTGAATTAGATTTGGTCAAATAAACTCAAGGCTACTGTATTGAAGCTGTGATGCATAATGGAATGCATGAGATTAATCCTCTTTCTTACTCTAGGGCACAGCTACTAACTCTGCCCCTTTTAAGGCTTGTATTCATAATGTATCATTAAAATACATCACTTCGGATTCATATCTCGCCTCCTAAGTCATTTGTGTTTCACCATATGAAACTGGATTTGTAAGCCATTAAAGCTGACTGAAATGACAGTGGCAATAGGAAGGGAGTCTTGCTTTGCAGTAAACTAAGTCTATTGATCTTGAAATGAAAGTTCAGTGGAAAAGCTGATGGAAAAAGTAGCAGAGCACAAAAGGACAAGCTGCACAACTATTTCAAATGAACTGACCGGCTGTGAACATTCACGCGAAAGAAAAGCTAACGCAAACAATGCAGAAGGAGAAACCATAATGGGAAAAAAAGTGCTGCCAGTATTGTGGCTTCTCCAGTAGAGAGATGACAGATTTTTTTTTTTTTTTTTTTTTTTGGGGAGTGGGCGGGGGTTGGTTTGTGGAAAAAAGAGGTTAATCAAACTCCAAGTGTTCGGCAACATTCTATGAATGAAACCTTAGGAATACCCAAGGTTTCTCTGCAGAACCCACTCTCGGGTGTGTCATGTGGAAGTCCAAAATTTCCAAAATATTTTTTAAGAGAATACTAGGAACTACTTGATCATAATGTGCATTGAAAGGCAAATGCAATCAAAGTCTATTATAGTCTATCTCTGGGTTCAGTAAAACAATGTTAACTCCAAAGAAATTGTGAGAATAGCTGAAAGGCAGCTGTACAGAAGCTGCAGATCTCTGTTGCTCGTTACGCACCCGTGAACATGGGACTTACAGAATGTGAAGAATTCAACTATGGGAAGGATGCCCTTTAGAAATAGAATTGACTTTGTTGGAGCAAAATATAGGAAAACTGACATGACATCTGACAGTTTGAGGCAAGTCAGTTATATTGATGAGTGAATCAGTTGTGTTTCCTCAGAGATGTACTTCTGAGTTTTATAGTCTCACTGTATATGCAGAAGGGTGGAGCAGTTTTCCAACAAACTTGACTGAACAATCAGAGGATGATTCTGAGAGCAGTGATGGAAGTTGATGAACAAAGACATCCATCACGTAAGAGTTGCTACATGGGGCACATTATGGCAGCTTTTCAGAAAAAGTGCAAGGAAAAGTCAGGGGACAGTTTTATCGTCAGCCTAAGAATTCAAAATATGATGGAGTAATTTTCTTTCAAATTGATCATACAACATAGCTGGTCTCCCATAAGAACACTGAGTTTTCTGAGTTCAACATTACAAACAACAAAACACAAAAATAAGGAGAGAGATTGGGAAGATGATACCTACAGTTATCAACAACAAAGATACCTTAACCCCAAATAAAAAGACTGATGTATCTGTATTCAGTTGCTAAAGGACTGGTGTCACACAGACTCATAAAAGTGCATGAATACACAGGGTCTGAAAAGGGTGTGATATAAATCAGTTCTCTCATGAACTGTTAAGGGAAGCTGAATCTTGCTTTCACATCACATCCTGCCAGTACAGTCGGAGACCTACCCTATTAGTGACTCGGATTTAGAGTATTGCACAGGTTTGAGGTGGTTTTATGACTGAGGCTTCAATGTTAAAGGGAAAACTTAATTGCATTTGGGAAGAAAATAATTAGTATGAATTGTTTCAGCTCTTCAGTCTTCTGGCAACCACAAAAGACCCTCGGTGTCCTGGATTTTTTCAAGTGCTGATCTGCTTCTGTTTCTTATAAATCCTTCTTGATCTTGTACATATATACAATGAACTTCGTTTGCACTGTACATAAACTGCACAGCCACACATAGTGGACAAATGTGTCAGGATTTGTTTTTAAAATGCTTTTTTGGTTTTCATATAAACAGTCTGGGGTGATCAAAATGAAAGACAAAGCATAGCCTAGCTGAAGGGTCAGCATCTGTGTAAACGTCAATGCCAAACACATGTGTGGCTGGATGTGTCCTCCACAGGAATGTGCTATTTATCCTGGGGTTTTACAGCATTAAAAAAACCAATAAGGACCACTGAAACAATAAAAACTCTCCTCCCAACACCCATTAATCCATAATTTCTTATTCTAAATGGTATAAATATTTTTATATCATGAATAATTTGAAGCTGGCATCAGATTAGTCAGAAATCCTGAAAGAGGCATCTACATACTTAAGAATGAGTCACAGAACTACTTCTTGGTTCAAGACAACCAAGTCGAGGGCAGTAATGTGTCATTTGTTGTGTTACAGCTCTGTAGTGTATACTTAACCCATGTCACTCTGTAATTTCTCTCGTCGGTAGAAATGCAACCTGTGCTGGATAATTAACCTGTGCTTCAGCTTCTATTTTGTGTTTTCAGTATAGTCAAGCAGAGAAAATATAGAAAACGTGTGAGGGAAACATTTTGAATACATTTTGATTTAATTGGAGAGGATTGCAGCATAAAAGCATGACAACAGGAAGTTCATTGCTTTAATATCTAAAATTAGCAATCGCTCTAAGTGCTAATTGAGTAGAAATGTGTTTTAAAATGCTACTAGCAAGTGTATATTGGTATGGTGGCTCCTCCTCTTTTATCTTTGAAGGGTATTGTGCGAGCATAGATCAAAGTCATCAGACATATGTTGCTTCGCAAATAATGTATCTATTTTCTTTTTCTTCTGAAAGATATGCCAAATAAAGAGAGTTATTAAGCTTTTCATGACAATTTGAATAAGATGAAACTCGATGGTGGTGTTGAGCTGCCAAAAACAAATGATATAATGTCAACATTAGAAGAACAAACTATTCCCCAAGCAGTCTGTTGGGCTGTTATGCCAATCAGACTGCACCATATTTCTTTCTTGAATACTGTCTGTAATTCTGTGATAACTCCCCTAGATAGTGATGAAAAATATTTCAGGTAGATCTCCAGCACTTCAGTAACTTGGGTTATGGGAGATTAAAGGGTCCGTGTAACATCAATACAGTTCAGTCTCTGCTGTCTGGCTTCTGGGTGAGCTCAGTGTGCTCTTTCTCTAAGTGCAGATGAAGAGCA
The DNA here is from genome assembly GCA_013396675.1 of Eubucco bourcierii. Lineage (NCBI taxonomy): Eukaryota > Metazoa > Chordata > Aves > Piciformes > Ramphastidae > Eubucco > Eubucco bourcierii. The sequence goes on from VWZE01002917.1 coordinate 135,012, forward strand.
GTTGATTGACATGGCTCAGGGAAGTGTCTAACGTCCAGGCACATGAAGTGTGAGTGGAAGGAGATCATAGTAAACTCCAGTGAGCTTGCCTTTTTTTGTGTGCTGGTTTGAGGCTAATTGGAATATTTTAATAGAGAAAATTACACTACAGGCTGTGAAAGGGAAACAGTGGTGATGTCTATTTCACTCATGTGCTTGCTGAGATTGTTTTGGGAAAGAAACCAAAACATAAATAAGTCAGTCTCTGTCTCTTTCTGAGAGAACAGCATTTGGGGCAGTCGGGCAGCTTCTGGCTCCTCTGCCGATTAATTTTCACTAACCACTTTTCTTCTAACCCCCCTGGCCCATCCTCTTAATTTACCTTGCACGTAAGACAAACCTTGGGGTAAGGTCTAGCGGTGGAGAGAAGGTGGAAGGGTGGTTGGGAGCCTCTCCTGTGGTCTCTGATTTCTGGGAGGGGTGTTGTGTTTCTGTATTACCTTTAACTTGTATACTTCTGTGAACATTCCTGTACATAGTGTATGTATCTGCTTGTGCATTGTGCTGAGCTGTAAATAGAGCTTCAGTCCTTAACTTCCAACTGGCTGAGTTCTAGTCTGCGTCGTTTTACAAAGTGTGGGGGGTGGGGAACTCCTGAACCATCACATTGTGTCTTGCCATATACCTACAAGCAGCAGAAGAAAATCATGAGCCATCATCCTTAGAGGATTTTTCTCCCCTCCTTCCTTGCACTGCATTCAGCTGCAAGGTTCAGAAACCAACTGACTACCCAGATTGTGTTATTTACATAGAGAGACATAAAGGGAAATAGAGCATTTCCTCCTGTTGCATTTGTGAGACTATGCAGTTGCATTAGGATGTCTTCTTTTGTTTAAGATACAAGACTAGAAGTGAAAAAACGAGCTACTGTCTCAAGCACAACTGTGCTGACGTGGTAAACTTGATGGTTGTCCAGACATATCTCATTTTAATTCTTTGCAGAGATGACAAAAAACATAAGAAGTTTATAAATTTGCTGAAGTAATGCAGCCCGAGTTTATGATGGCATGACTTGGCAGTTGCTGCTGATGAAAAGTGTAGCTGGGCAGATGAGAAATAAATGGTTAGAGGGTTGAAGGAAATGCATGGCAGTATGGCAAAGTGTGTGGTTTTGTACGGAGATAGATTGGTTTCACTTCCCAGCAGCAATCACTTCAGAGAAGCGAAGTATTTCAATTACTTTGTTACAGGTAGCATCAGCAACTGTCTTCAAAAATTAAGAAAGTAATCGGATTGGTTGAGTTGAACTCCCTGGAAGTTTAAACGTGGAATCTGTCAGTCTGCAACTTTCCCCAACCTCTTTCCTGTGTATGTAGTTTGTTGTTTTAGGATTTGTGAAGAGATTTGACTTAGTCACTCGATTGTTTTGTAAAGCAAAAGACGGTGTGAAAACATCAGCTCTTCAAGAGAATCTCTAAACAAAATCAGATAGGCTTCCAAGGAAAAATGTTAAGCTAGGCTTAATATCCTGAAGGCTGTAGTGCTTGTTTGGTGTCCTTTTTTTTTTTTTTTTTTTCAGGATGGGAGGCAGGAAGGATTCAGAGAGGGCAGACCTGGCACTGGGAAACCTGAATTCTGTGCTGTAAAGCTAACCCAATCCTGCTTCAGGATGATAAATTTTAATGATATAAGAGGTTTTTTGCTATCCTAGAATTTTGAGATGTTCCCCCCCCAAAAGGAGATTCAGAAGGGATAATAGTCCAGTTTTCTGATGCGTGTGTAGTCAAAAGCATGTACAAAAGTAGCTCCCCTGCTGTTCCTTGCTGTTTAAATCTGCACTCTCTCATTCCAGATAATAAGATTCCATTTTGCAGTAATATCAAAAATCGTTGGGTTAATTCTGTGTGTTTTAAATTTCTGTGTCAGTTCAACAGCTTTATGGAGCATCCAGTCCTGAATCTACAGATTGAAGATGATGAGAGATGAATTGAGATGGAAGTCTAGATTTAGTCAGGTTTAGTTACTTTCTGAAACAGTACTACATTGTATGAACAATAATAGAAGTCATATTTGTGCATAGTTTGTGGCTTGACACGTTTGGACTCTGATAACTTTGAAAAGTAAAACAACCCACAAAGCCAGTTGAAAGCAATTACTCAAGACTCTAGCTGCAAAGGAAATGGTTGTGCTTATGTGTCCGTGTGAGGGCACATCCACATTTTCATTCCAGGAAAGTGTGTTTGTGATTACTTCTATTCATCTTTTGCTGTGGAAATGCTTTCTAGTACTCTCAGCACACATATATGTGATAGTACAACCACAGACACCATAGTACGGATTGCATTTCTGTGCACGGGGGGATGGAGAAAAATCTTTATTTCCCCCCCGCTTTCTTTTATCCTGAATGTTGATGGGAAGATTCTTGATCCTTTCTGGGGAGGGGGAGGGGGGAAGAAAAAAAAGAGAATATTCATCTCAAATATGGGAAGAACTGTGGGAGTACAGCAGAAAGGCACTTGAGAATTTCCTTAATGCCATACAGAGGAGAAACGGGATCTGCACTCCTGGTAGTAAGATAGATAAACGGTGTGTTCCTGTTCATTGCATACAACCTTGTCAACCAAACGTTCCTGTGATGAGGACTTGAGTCTTCTCACATAATTGTACTGTAAAACCAAATGACTTCTTATGTGGGAAGTTAAAAAGAAAGAAGAGAATCACTGCTCTTGTTCTCTTGCAGGAGTGGATAAACTACTTCAGGACAGTCCCTCTATAAAGGGTATATAATAGTATGTTTGCTTGTTATGCAAAATTGATGTAAATTTATGTAAATATACATGCTGAATATCTTTGACCCTCAGGCTGGTGGCAGGACGCCAGCATGGCCCTGGGTACTACAGCACTTTGGTGCTCTATATCCTGGCAATTTCCTGGGATTATATTATCATTTGATTTTTAATGTGACTTTTGGCCGCTTAACAGTCTGATGGCTTTCCTTTTTACCACCAACTTTGCTTGTGCAGAAGTAAACAAACATATTTATCACCCCTGGGATCAGTAAGTGCTAATAAAGTTGCTGTTACTTGCATCTTAGGTTTAGTTTCCTGACAGATTCATTGTAAATGGAGTAGTAGTGTGGTACTTGGGCCACATCTCAGCAGGAAAGTAAAGATCTGAGAACAGTACTGTGAGCATTGCAAAGGCTGGGCTGGCTGAGCCTGCGCACGACCTTTATCTGTGAGGGGTTCTCAGTGGCTGGGGGAGCTCCTACAGCTTGCAAAACCCAGCCAGCTTGGTGGCACATCGTGATATCACAGAATGTCAGGAGTTGGAACTCATCTCTGGAGATCATCTTGTCCAACCCCCTTGCTAGAGCAGGCTCAGCTAGTGCAGGTTATGCAAAAAATGCATCCAGATGAATTTTGAGAGTCTCCAGAGAATCATAGAACCATAGAGTCAACCAGGTTGGAAGAGACATCCAAGATCATTCAGTCCAACCTATCACCCAGCCCTCTCCGTAGAATAGTGAGGTTGGAAGGGACCTCAAGGATCATCTAGTTCCAACCCCCTGCCATAGGCAGGGACACCTCCCACTAGGACAGGTTGCTCGAGACCTCGTCCAACCTGGCCTTGAACACCTCCAGGGAGGGAGCAGCCACAGCCTCCCTGGGCAACCTGTTCCAGTGTCTCACCACACTCACTGTAAAGAACTTCCTCCTAACATCCAGTCTAAATCTTCCCTCTGCCATTGCCCCTTGTCCTGTCATTGCAACACCTTGTAAATATTCCTTCCCCAGCCTTCCTGTAGTCCCCCTTCAGATACTGGAAGGCTACTATCAGGTCTCCTGGAAACCTTCTCTTTTCCAGGCTGAAGAGCCCCAACTCTCTCAGCCTATTTTCTTAGGAGAGCTCCTGCAGCCCTCTGATCATTTTTGTGGCCCTCCTCTGGACCTGGTCCAACACTTCCATGTCCTTCCTGTGCTGGGGGCTCCAGAACTGCACACAGTACTCCAGGTGGGGTCTGATGAGAGCAGAGTAAAGTAAAATACATAGAAACACTTTCATGAAGTAGTTGTGAGAGCAAGCGACAAAAAATCTGTTATATCTCATGATGATGTTTCACCTGAGAATACAGATGCCTTCGTTTTGTAGTGATCCTTGGCTCCTGACATTCACCTATTTGCATCATGATGAGCTGCCCTCTAGTTGAGCAACTCTGCTTAAAACTGCTTTCAAGTATAAAACATGAACCTGATCATGATGTGGGTGTACCTCTCTTCCCAGAGGGCTGTCTCAGCTTTTCTTCCCCATGTACATGAGGGATCTGAAGCAGGGATTTTCTAGAATGGTTTGCTGTTATATGGGTTGGTTAGCTTCCGTGAGGCCATATCGTGGCCATGGTTGGTATTTACAATACTGAGATGTCCCTTAAAATGAAGGTTTTCTCTTGTGCTTGGATTGTGTTGCTTTTGTGTGCCTAGGAACTGTAGTTTCGTTGTTATCCTCGAAGATCACTTACAAGGAAGCTGCTGCTTACTTATATTATTGAATGGAAAAGTCTGTCAACAGAAATGGGATATATAAAATGAGAAACCATTAAAAAAAAAAAGTGAGAAATGTATAGTAAGTAGCTTTTGAGCTAAGGATTTTGAGGTTGGTTGATAAGGCAGATGACAGGATCTGTTCGATTTCTTTGAACCTCCTGTTGGGCTCATTATCTTTTCCTACATGTTTTCCAAACAATAATCCACAATGAAATTGAAAACAGTGTGACTGTCAGGCTTTTGGAACTCTGATGCTAACAATGACATCATTGTAGCCTTACATTTCAGAGACAGACATTACACAGAAGCACAGAACAAAAGCCTGTGCACAAAAAGAGAAACCTGCTTTCACTGCTTCAAAATGGTGTTTTACTGTGCTGGACTTTGCTTGCCGTGTCCTGGAGCATACTGTGGGCAATAAGTCCTCTAGTGCTAAAACATCCTTTGCAAATGGACTTTGGTGATATTTTTAATAAACTATTCAGGTTTCAGTTTTGCTTTTTTTTTTTTTTTTTAATATATGAAAGTCACTGAATTTTCTTATTGGATTTAGACAGGTTTGTTACAGGAAAAAAGAGATTATCTTTGTAGGGTTTTTGTTGTTTTGTTGTGTGTGAGAAGGCTTACAGAGGTAAATACTTGTTAAGCAAAAGTGCTCTTTGGAGCAGCGTTGAGCTGAATCAATGATTGTGATGGCAAAGGGATTATTTAGATTAAAACCAAGATGATTCAGTTGTGCTACCAATCAAGGTTGTCGTTGGCTCTCAGAAAATTCCTAAAAAGCTGTTGCATTGATCCTCAACTGTAATGCATGGTCTTGTTCATATGTGATGCTGTGTGGCTCCATTGGTGGGTGATGCCGGTGTACCAGCCACTCAAAACAACACAACTCCCCAAAAGCCTCAAACTCTTGACAGGGAATTTTTGCCCTTTCTCTATTGATTTGTTTCACGGAGGGTTCCAGGCACATCTCCTGTCAGTGGTCTTTGTGTGTGATGTTGAACCCTAGACTTTACAAAACTTTTTTCCACTAAGGATTTCCCCTCCTCCTTCCAGATACTGCTTCCTGTGGCTTCTGTTCCTAGCAGGACAGCATGTGCAGTGCTTGATTCTAGACTCTATTACAAAGCAACACATAAGTTGGCAGTGTTTTCTCTTTCTTTTTCGTATTGATTTGCTTTCATGTCATCCTCTCTTTCAGCAAGTTGTTTTCTTTTAGACTTCACATCAGGGGAATTGCAGAAGAGGAGGAGGAAATGTACTTGTGCTAAAGGCCATGTTTTGCTCTCATCTGAGCATTGTTAGGACCAAAAGTTTTGGTGTTTGGTGGGGAGTTTTGGCCTTGATTTTTAATAGAAGTTTATTTATTTGCAGCAGTGTCCTTGTAATAGCAATGTGTTCATAGACTCCTCAGATTTTAGGGCCTCAATCAAGATCCATATGGAAGTTGTGTTCTTGCTTGATTCATGATTTTGGTGAAGGCCTGCCTCAGTTGTTAGCTACTGGGTCTACTTTTTCACCTGCATGAGCACGATAATTTTAGCATTTACAGAGATTTCCATTCCTGTTCACCTCTACCATGTTGCAGTGTTTGGGCAAGAATGTGCGATTTGATTGTGGGGGACCTCGGACAGGATAGTGCAGAACAGACTGGTGAAAGGGAAACCTAGGGGGCAAAATCACAGAACCACAGAATGTCAGGGGCTGGAAAGGACCTCAAAAGATCATTCAGTTCAATGTCCCTGCAGAGCAGGATCATCTATGGCAAATCACACAGGAACACGTCCAGGAGAGTTTGAATATTTCCGAAGAGGGAGACTCCACAACCGCCCTGGGCAGCCTGTTTCAGTGTTCTGTCACCTTCACAGGGAAAAAATTCCTCCTCACGTTGACATGAAATTTCCTATGCCTCAGCTTCCACCCGTTGCCCCTTGTCCTGTCATTGGACATCACCAAACAGAGCCTGGCTCCATCCTCTTGGCACTCACCCTTTACATATTTATAAACATTGAGGTCACGTCTCATTAATGGGATCCCCTCATTAATGGGATGGTAAAACTTTTAAAAACGGCTGAATAAGTTACCTTTGAAGTCAACAGAATTTCTTTAATTTTGCTATTCTTCATTGTTTTTGTAGATTTCTTTTACCCCCAAATTAATACATGATGATGTGTGTCATAAAGAAGAAAAACTCCAGCATTCATTGTAATGCCTTTGTGGCTACCTTGGGTGTACAACAGTCTGCTTTGGTTTATTTAAAAACCAAATGAAGTATTCGTTGTGAACCACTGGGAAGCTGCTAATTTGTCTTTCAGATGTATGTGTCAGATGGCCTTACAAACAGAAATTCTCACTTTCTGGATCTGTTCAGTTGTAGTACAGAAATATATGTTCTTTAGTTGTTCCTTTCAGGATCACAGAAACACGATCTCATCAATATGCACTCAGGGCTTAAGAGCTCCATGTTGTTACATCTGTGTGATTTAGGAAGTTTAAAATAGGCTTTGCAGATGTTGGAAGTAATGGAGTATGTTGTTTACTTTTATTCATTTCCATCATATGTCACACTCTGTACACGAATAGTCAATCATATTGGAGTATGTCTTCGAGGATTTCCTGCGCTTTCAGTGGGTCTTGTTTATAAATATTTAACTTTCGGTCATTAAATTTGGGTTTTGGCGATGTTTCACAAAGATCTCTTTTCTAAGTGTCAAACTCAAATTAATTTCTTTTGTAGGTACCAAATTCTTGAGTTCTTTGTGGTTTTGACAATATGAATGTCTTGGAATAGTACTGTAATCCTCCTAAGATCATATTGGTTTGGGGGGTGGGGGGGGTGTAAATACATATTGAAACAGCCAGGATACTAAAGATTAGACTTGATTTATGTTGCCGTGATTAATTGAACGTTCAGCATGCTGCAGTTTACATCTGTAACAAAACAACAAAGTAAGAAATCTTAACTCTAAACTGCTAAGTTAATGCTCTTTCTTAAAAAGATCATTTTAATAGACAATTAATTTTGCTGGGCAGTATATCTTTTGCTTCAGCATGGACCCCAACGTGTAAATTAACTTGTATTTATTATGCAAAGACAAGCTATTGTATGTTACTTCTCTTGCATGAGTAATTGGTGCTGTTTTAGTTACTACCTGAATGTACTTTTACTGCTACAATAATGCATTCATCTTTTACATGATTCGCTACTCCAGTGTTTTTTCACCTCTTTCTTTTACATACCTATCTTCTGTACCAAAGAATAACAGCGAGTTCTAATACAGACAGAGACTTGATCTCCAGACTCACGATCTTCTTGCTCCCCTGGTTGTTTTTTCAATAAATATTGTGTCCAATTTTCCGCTTCCCAGTTCAGGAGAGACAAGGACCAGCTGGAGAGAATCCAGTGGAGAGCCATGAGGATGATTGGGACACTTGAACATTTTACTTACGAAGAGAGACTTGAGAGCCCTGGGGTTGTTCAGTCTGGAGAAGAAAAGACTGAGAGGAGATCTCATCTGTGTACACAAATATTTGAGGGATGGACTTCAAATAGATGGGACCAGTCTCTTTTGGGTGGTCAGCAGCAATAAGACAAGGAACAACAACTGCAAACTAGAACATGGAAGGTTTCACCTCAACACGAGGAGAAATTTCTTTACAGTGAGGGTGACAGAGCCCTAGAACAGGCTGCCCAGAGAGGTTGTGGAGTCTCTGGAGACTTTCAAAACTTGCCTGGGTGCATTCCTGTATGGACTGCCCTAGGGGAACCTGCCTTGGCAGGGAGGTTGGACTTGATCTCTGGAGTTCCCTCTCAACTTCTCAGGTTCTTGATTTTGTGAATAAGAAAATTATCCATGTAGCTGTGGGAGAAAAGCTGAAAGGAGGCTGTTGAGCTTGTTGGGTTTTCAAAGTAGTTCCTTTCGATACTTGAGAAAAGAACAAAATATATGTTTTGCTGTATGTTCAACAAAATGTTTGTTGTATGTTCAGATTTTCTATACTGATACCTATACTGCAGTTTGGGGATGAAACATTTTTATAATAGCCAGCTGGAACTGCAATGGACTGTTACTTAGCATTCATTCTGGATTTTTGGTGTCCATGTGTTCATGACCACAAATCTTGTTAAATTAGATCCAGCACTTGCATTTGTATGTGCCATATATCATCTTTAAGAGATAAGCTGTGCTGCATCTACATATTTCATTGTATACTCAGACTTTAGCATATAAATGGTCATCAATGCCAAATTTTACTGGTTGCAGTGTTATGGTCTAGAGTGAGTTTAATCCTTTGGTTAGGTAACATTATAGGTGTTCAGCATGCAAAGGCAGCAATGTTTGGGTCCCATTTCACTCCATATGCAGTACTTCATTCACACATTCTGAAACTAAAATTTTAAGGGGTTTAAAATTTATAAGCAATGTGTTGCTAGGACTTAATATTTTAAACAGGCACAGAATGTAAGTAATTGTTTTATTACCATCAATGTATATCTCTTCATAATTGTTTTGGCTTGTACCATGGGTGAGTTAGGAGGCGGCAACTGTAACTTTTAATGTTCTCATCCCTGGTGCTGCTTTTTCCTTTCCTTTTTAGTACTTTCTCCTTAGTTGCAAAGAAATTTGAGTTCTAAAAAAATTTCAGACTAAGCTCTCGTGTCTCTGCTGTCTCCCAGTTTTTTTGATTGTAATGTGGCCCATTGAGAGAGGAGAAATATTATAAAATGTTAAGTTTTGTTCTCCAGTGTGGAAGACAGCCCTAGAGAAATTAGTGGATGACTGACAGTCTCTTTCCTTATGAAACCCAAAGGAAAACAGCAATGATACCTCTATAGTCAGAGACCTAAGAAGCGAGGGATCACTGTCTTGAAGTTCATACCATAAAGACATCCTAAGTTGAAAGGGGGAGCCCAGTTCTTTGAACTTACCGGGAAAGATAGGGTAGTCTGGGTGGTATGGGCAAAGGAGAGAGTTGTCAGCACCTTTTAGAAATGAGAGATGGTTAGTTATCTTGTGGAGATAACTCTTAATGATACTGTTTTAGTGTTTGATTCTGCCATTGATAGACTTCCCAGTGAAATCCAATAAGCTGGTCTCAACCTGTAACAAATAGTGCTGCAACTTTCTTGTAATCCCTCCCTTTCCCTCGGAAAATGACTGCATGTGTTATCTATGTTATTTGGTAAAGGCATGTCAGCTGGAGAGTGTTTGTCTTTTGGTGTTTGGGTTTTGTTTTGAGTGTGTGAGGACTCTATAATGCTTTGAGCTGTCAAAACCTTTTGTTTTGGAGCCAGTTCCCTATGAGGTTGGCGAGAGTTTGGCTGGTAAGCTGAGAGTGTTTCAGAGAGCTTTAGGATTGGACCAGGGGAATGTGTATGTCATCATGATGAAGCTAATGGTCAAACTGTGTTTGAGTCATGCAATTTCCAATGTGATAGTAAACTGAAGTGATGAAATGTGTGTAATTGAAGCTCATAAAAACTTCTGTAGGAAGTGATATTACAGGGAAGTAAGAGGGGCAGAAGGCTCTGGGTTGACATATTTTGTTAAATTGACTTTTAAAGCCTACTTGGCATGGAGCGGATGCCTGATGTTTCTGTTACAGGCTAGTACTGCTGCTGAAGCAGTGGCTGGCTGACAGTGCCCAGATCTGCTCCAGTAAGCCAGATTGTTCTGGAGGCTGCTGTGGACTTATCCTCTGCCACTGGAGACAGAATGTCACCCTTAATATTTATAATTACAAAGTGCAATAGTGACATCCACAGACAGGAGGCACGGCAACAGATTCGTGTGACAACTACCTTTGCCAGGAGGCAGCTCTGCCCCCAGCAATGGAGAGCAACATAATCGTAGCCAAGACCATCTTCAGCATCTTTCTTCTCTCTCAGGAGGGATGACAAAATAAATATACAGGGATAGCGGTAGCTTCGTAACTATACATGAAAACTATGTAAGTGAGGGTTAGCAATTTTTGCTTTTAGTCTAAATCATGCATCTGAAGATCAAATATTTTTCATGTGTCTTAAAAGTTTATTAGCAGCTGGGGAAACAGTGCAAAAACTCAACTGTGCATAAAACATAATATATGCCATGTTGGTGCTGCTCATTTTGTGAGATGTGGCACGAGTCCTTTAATCACCTATGAGAACTTTCAGGAGTTGTTAACATTTTCTTTCATTTGTATAGCAATGTCGTTCTCTGTTTTTGAAGGAAAGAATAACCCTCTGTTGGCTTATGCAAATAAATCATCTCTTAATGCACATGAAACAGAATGATTCCCAAAGGAAGATGAGTGGCAAATCAAACTGGCTGCAAATGAAAGTAACCTCTCAGACCAGAGTTACAAATGTTTTATTCAGATGAACAAAGTGTCTTTATTTTAGCGCTTTAATCAATTTTCCTTNTGTCAGCCCCAAATGACAGGGATTGGTCATTAAATCACCACTGTCTAATTTGTCTCATTGCTTCTCTGTAGACAGCGCTTGATTGAAAGTTCAGGGCCTTGTGATGGGTATTGCTAACAGGGAATTTTTAAAGCTCTGCCCAATGCATGGCAGTTTTTGACAAAACCCACGAACGGTTTGCCTCTTGGATTTAATTAATTAGCTGTGAAAAAGAATCAATTGTGTGATTTCTAATTAGTTAAGGGACTGCATTCTTACTGTGTCCCACTGTAATAGATTTTTCCTGATTTTACCTCTGCAGTTACTTATTTAAGATTCTGAACATTGCCTTAAACATGGGTAGTTTTGGCAGTCAGTGTTTTCCAAGTCACTTAGGTTTCACTTCTCTATTCATCTGCTATGAGTTATCTAGAAGGCTAATGTTTTGTAAACATTTGTAGAGCAGTGTCTTATTTTTGATGCTATAAGGATGTCCTTGTTGCAGTTAGGAGGGAAGGGGAAAAAAAACCAAAACAAAACCAAAAAAATCTCTACAGCCCACCCCAGTTTTTATTGGCAGATGTTCTCCAGATAAGCAAGTGTCATTTTGTGAAGACACCTTGCTCCAGCTGTCATGAATCATAGAACCATAGAATAGTAAGGTTGGAAGGGACCTCAAGGATCATCTAGTTCCAAACCCCTGCCATAGACAGGGACACCTCCCACTAGAACAGCTCACTCAAGGACTCATCCAATCTGGCCTTGAACACCTCCAGAGAGGGAGCAGCCACAACCTCCCTGGGCAACCTGTGCCAGTGTCTCACCACCCTCACCGGAAAGAACTTCCTCCTAACATCCAGTCTAAATCTCCCCTCTGCCAGTTTAAACCCATTGCCCCTTGTCCTGTCATTGCAAGACCTTGTAAATAGTCTCTCCCCAGCCTTCCTGTAGGCCCCCTTCAGATACTGGAAGGCTACTTAAGGTCTTCTTAATTACTTAATACTTAATATTATATATTTATATCTGCAATATTTAGGACCAGAATTTGCTCAGAAAGGAGAAATGCAACAGGTAACTGTTGTGTTGCTTTTGCTGGTTTGCAAAGCTCAGTAAGATAGGATTGGCTGCTTCTGACTGCTTGCATGAGTGTGTTTTTTGGTTTGTTTGTTTTTTTTCCTCTCCTCCTCTGAATCTTGCTTTGCTGAGTGTATTGGCTGTCTGTTTGCCAGCATTGCGTGCGTTTCCACGTTCAGAAGTATTTTTGATGATCCAGCTCTCAGCTGCCAGAAGCGTAGTCAATGAACTGATGCTCCCAAGGTCACCCGTAATGCGCGTGGGTGTATTTCCCCACTGTAAACTGTGTTCACAGCCATCCCAGGAAATGGAACTGGCTTTGATTTTTGGCTTTGGCCAGAGCTTCAGACAAATCTGCCTCTTGGCTTTCAAGCCAGGGAGAGAGAAAGCTGACAAATACAGGGAGGGAAGACTTAGAAACAATGCAGTTTATGGGGCCAGAGACTTTAATTAAAATTGCTGTGCAAAGTTTACCGAATGTACACTGCAGAGTTTATGCTGAAGTTCAGCAGGAGCACATTCAAGCACTCATTTGTTAAACAGTTATTTTTTTAGGCAAGGGGTAGTTGATCCTGGTAATAGAAAAGATTCATTTGTGTGTCTCTACTGCAGTCAGCAACGCTCATATGCTTTTGGCTTTGTTGGCTCTATATTATTTACTTGTGATGCCAAGCAAAGGAAACACTAAATGTAATAAAGGATTTTAAAAAGTACCTGAAAGCAACAGACATTCCTGTAAATTAAATTCAGTTTTCTGTAAGGCAGAAGAGTACAATCCCTATATATATAGGTGTGTTTGTATATATGTGCATGTAATTTATTAAGAGAGGAACTGCATTATTTTTTTGATGAATGCTCATACAGATGACCTTTATTATTTATTCCTTTTTTTTGTTTTATTCTTCTTTTAAAAGACAAGGTAGTTCTGTATTTTGACATATTGAGGGCAAGCTTTGTGCTTAGTTTTGCATGGGTGGAAGTGGATACCAAAATCATTGTAGTCATCTGGTCTGACTTTGTGTCTGCCCTGTACAACATAGGAAGTGTTTGGGCTGGATTTCCCTGATATATAAAGTCATGTGGTGGAGGGACCACTGTTAACATCAGCTGCTCCACAAAAGAGAGCTTTATATTTGTCTGCGTGTTCACAGTGGGTTGCCTATAATATACAAGGAACAACCTCATCAGCAGGGCACTCAGACACTGGCAAGTCTCGTATATCTCAGTGGTGTTTTGATTACAATCACTTCAACAGTCCAAATTATGTCCAACCTATCTCGTACGCCAGTAGAAACCTTGGTCCAGAAAGTAAAAAAGTGTTGAATGTCCCCAGTGTGAGTCTGTAGTCCAGGGAGACATAACCAGACAGCTGTAGGCTGTTTCTATTGATTTCTTTCTTCTTTAAATTCAGGCCCTATGACCATGCTATCACCCAGTCAGCAGCACAGAGGGACCATGACCTTGTTCTTGCTGAAGTCAATGAGTTTTGTTGTTGACTTCAATAGGAGCACAAGTCCAAGGTGAGAGAACTGACTGCAGATATTTGACAGAAAAAGCCTAATGTGTTTTATTTCTTTTGGTAATGGTTAACTATTTAGGTGTCTTTCCCTGACATCTACATGTTTTTTCCCAGTGGAAGTTTGTTGCAAAACTGAAGCTGAAGTTGTGTGCTGTTCCACAATGTCGCTCAGCTGCTCTTGTATGGACTTTGTTGATTGGCGTGATCATTGTAGATGTTGTAAGTGAAGGATGCAGAGAAATTTTAAGATCTTTTGCAAGTGTTTTTCCCCAGCAGCACAGTGCTAGTTGTGATTTCAAAGATGCTGAGCATTGGTGGTTGCTTACTGTTCCTGATGATCAGGCCCATGTCCATGGCAAAAATGTGAGGTAACCAGATGAACTGTCTGTAAGATACTGCTGTGTGTTGGAGATATGCATCAAGAACAGAAATTGTTTTCTGAAGAGGCTTTTAAAAGAGATTTTTTTTCTTTTTTTTTTTTTTGCCCATGGCAAGCTTACTACTGGTCATTTGTGCCTACAATACAGTGGAAATTTCTTAATGTTTTAACATAGGAGTACTTTTGTATGACCTTGCAGGAGCCTGTTCAGCAGCAAGAACCAAGATATTTTTTTTTTCTTGATAAACCACTGGCAGAGATGTGGCCCATTGAGAGAGGAGATGAGAGCTGGCTAGGTGTTTCAGTATTGCTCTAGCTATGCTGCCAGTTGTTCATTAAGGGTCTAAATATGCCACCTGAGACTTGATAGAATTGAGAGCAGGATAATTAAAAGGAGATCATGATTCATCCTAGGTCCTTATCCTGCTGCTGTGGGGCCACAGATGACTAATTCATGAACCGAGGTCTCGGCTTGCAAATGTTGTTCCTATCACAGGATTTATGTTTTTTCTAATGCAAAATTCTTACTTTGATATTCTGTCTCTTATATGGCTGCATACCGACTCCCTTTCTGAGCTTGTGGTGATGACAAAAATAATTTGATAGAGTCTTCTCTGTCTTCTTGCTTCATTTTTGTTTCATTCAGTGACTTGGTACACCCCTTCCATTGTCTTCGCATTCAACTGGGGCAGGTCCTCAGTGAACAGCCATGTTTTGAGATCCAATACTCTTTAGTATAGTCTACACAGAGGAGCTTCAACAGTCTTTAGGGCCAGTTCTGCATTTGGAGAAGTCAAAAGTGAGGAAAAACCAACCCTGTTGCTCTATGCAGTCCATTCCTTGGGCTTGTGTTTTGAAGATACTAGGTCAGAACAACTAGAACTTTGTTTTCACTAACAAAGGGGGGAAGTGCCTCACAGGACTGTGCTATACATACAAATATGATGTTATTTTTTATTCAAAGTAGTTTGCTATAATCATGTTGTTTGTGACTCAGAAGGACTGTACAAATTGTCAACAAGTATTACATCCTATGAATGCTGACTTGGTCAATAGGGCTTATGAGGACAGACTGAGAGAGATGGGGCTCTTCAGGCTAGAGAAGAGAAGGCTTCCAGGAGACCTGATAGTAACCTTCCAGTATCTGAAGGGGGCCTACAGGAAGGCTGGGGAGGGACTATTGACAAGGTCTTGCAATGACAGGACAAGGGACAATGGGACTAAACTGGCAGAGGGCAGATTTAGACTGGATGTTAGGAGGAAGTTCTTTCCAGTGAGGGTGGTGAGGCACTGGCACAGGTTGCCCAGGGAGGTTGTGGCTGCTCCCTCCCTGGAGGTGTTCAAGGTCAGGTTGAATGAGGCCTTGAGTAACCTGTACTAGTGGGAGGTGTCCCTGCCTATAGCAGGGGGTTGGAACTAGATGATCCTTGAGGTCCCTTCCAACTTTAACATTCTATGATTCTATGACTTGATGCACCATGTTGAGTTTTTCTTTGCTTACTCCTGCTGGTATGTTGAAGAAGGTAAATGCCATTTATAGTGTTCCATTTACTGGAAAAAATAACAGGTGTATGCCGAGTAACCTGCCCAAGTCATGCAATCTTTCTGTTCTGAAGACTAAAACAATAACTTGTTTGTCTTGTATTCTTTATGTGCTTATATTTGTGAAATTTGCTTTTTAAGCTGCATGAAAGGAAATACAGGGCAGGGGTCTTAAAGACTTCTTAATCTGTAATAATCTTTACCTTTTGAGAACTAAATTTTCTAGTTAGTAATCTATCACAGTACCACCAAGGTTAGAAGAGACCTCAAAGATCATCAAGTCCAACCCGTTACCACAGACCTCAAGACTAGACCATGGCACCAAGTGCCATGTCCAAACCCGCCTTGAACACCTCCAGGGATGGTGACTCCACCACCTCCCTGGACAGCCCATTCCAGTAGCCAATGACTCTCTCAATGAAGAACTTTCTCCTTACCTCAAGTCTAAACTTCCCCTGGCATAGCTTGAGACTGTGTCCTCTTGTTCCGGTGCTGGTTGCCTGAGAGAAGAAAGCAACCTCCTCCTGGCTACAACCACCCTTCAGGTAGTTGCAGACAGCAAGAAGATCTCCCCTGAGCCTCCTTTTCTCCAGGCTAAACAATCCCAGCTCCCTCAGCCTCTCTTCATAGGGCCTGTGCTCAAGGCCTCTCACCAGCCTTGTTGCCCTTCTCTGGGCACGCTCAAGCACCATCTAAGAGAATAGAATTAAGAGTAACCTTTTTTTTAAAGCATACTGTTCCTGTGTTTGGTGTCTTGATGTGGAAAGTCTTCTCTGGAAATGCTGGCTTCAGAAATCAGTTCAGTTTCAGTAGCCACAACTTTCCAGTTTTACTTTGAGGATGTGAAATTATTGGCAATCCTACACATCTGTGAAAGGATAAGTAAAAGAATTGTTAAGGAGTGTTGAAAGAAGTGATTGGCCTTGAAGAGTTAGAGAAAATGTTAATGTCACGATTGATAAGGAGGTAATTATACTTCAGTAGCTTTGTGTTCAATTGGTGTTTGGTGGCAGGAAATCTGTAGACTATTTCACAAACCTATAACCTCCATCCTCCTTATTCACATTTTCTATACCTTCTCTGTCTTCAGGTCTTGTTTGTGTCTTTCATACATGCACACTTGCATGCGTATTCTCTTGGAGGGGCTGTTAAAAAAGCTGCAATCCTCTTTCTCCTTTCACAGGATGTAAAAAGATTGTTTCATTCATATTAGAACTGAGTACAGTTCATGAAAATCATTATCAATAATGAGAACAGTACAGGCCTTATGCTGACATTTGATGTGCTTTCTGTTCCTTCTTTAATCTGTGCCTTAAATGGCAGGGCCACGAGGGAAGTTCACAGTTCCAAGTATGCAATGTTGGTGTCCTCTCAACTTGGGAGTGTTTATGAAGGTGTTTGTCAGAAAACTGCATGGGCTGAGCATGTTTCCCAAAAAGTGGGTGGAAAAAAACCAGAGAAGAATGATGGGAATCAGTACAATGGGTTTAGGTTTATTTGTTGGTTTAAATTTTCAAGGCCCTGTGCCTGCGTGTCCAGGAATTCATGCCATGCCGATCATTAACTAAGAAGGGTGACTGTACAGTATTGTGTGTCTGGAAAGGTTTTCTGCAGAGCCATCTAGTATTTCCTTTTTGTTTGGAGCTTTTGAGGTCTTAACTGAGATGACCTTTCACTGGCAAGGTGTGTACAAGCCGGCACCAGTGGCAGAGGAACTTTGGGAGTTGTTTTTAATATATTCAACACCAATATCCATGGCCTGTTTATGGAGAAACCACAGCAGTTGAATCTTGCTTGGGCAGACGATACAGGTAATTCTCTCAGTATTGAGCACACCCAAAATGGTGTACTTGCTGTGCTGTGACCACTGCTTCTGGGAAGCTAAGGAGCAATGGGAATGTCTCTGTGATGAAAGGCTAATTCACATGAGGGACATTTGTCTCAGCTGCTTGCTGAAGTGCAGCAGGTTGGGTAGAAGAGATCCAAGAAGGTCTGTAAAGCTTGAAAACTGAAGAGCAGTTTCTGGCAATGATACCTTCCCTGGCCTGCTGCTACAGAGATTTTTCTGGGGAGCAGAGGGAGGAGCCATTGTTATTGCTATCCTTCAGCAACCAGGCACTTGACTGCTCCTGTGCTGTGTCAGGGCTTACTGTCGGCCTCACTGCCCAGGTCGGCTTCAGTTGCTTCCTTCAATAGTATGAGATCTTTCCCTTTACCTTAGAGTGCAAAAAATTGGCAACAGAGCTGACTTGGGTGTCTGGTTAGTACCAGGACTGCAAAGCCCATGGAGGTAAAGCTGTTTTAAGATGCTTCACCCTATTTAGTATACATCTCTTAAGACAGAGGGTGGCTCTTGCTGTATGAAGTCAGAGCTAGCTAATACAGGAGACTCTGTCCTTGGCCTTCAGGAGCTGGGGTATGAGGGGAAAAAAAAATGCTGGACCGTGCTCAGCACCTGTAACGTCCATTGATGGTGCCAGCAGCTCTCCATAACTGGTCTTACAAAACAATCAGCCAGCAATTTACAGACACAAATAGCTGCAGTGCTAATTTTTAGAGGTGCTCAGCACCATCTGCTCTCACAGGACTCACCTTAGTGAAGAGAAGGTTAAGTGGCTATTTAATCATGGTCTGTAAGTACCCACTGAGGGATAAGATGTCTGGAGCAAAGGACTCTTTAAGCTAGCAGGGAAAACCACATAGTGGCTGTGAGTTCCAGTCAGCAAAGATCAAACAGGAAATACAGGACATATTTTTAAGTGAGGGTAATTAGTCCTTGGAACAACTTGCCAGTGGACGTGCTGAAACCATCCATCACTGCAAGCGTTTAAATCGCATCTTACACTCTGTTGCAGTCAGGAGTAGTTGGGCTGGAGAGGGAGAAGCACTGTGACCTGTGTCACACGGCAGGTCACACAAGGTGGTAACGTCACCCTTTTGTCTGTAAAGCAATACACCTGGGGCCTGGGCTGCACACAAAAAACAGACCCAGAGGTGAATTTCTTGTAGTGTGTCTCAAACTTTCACAATTGGCTTTCATCCTCTGGTGAGCTGCAGAAGTCTCTTTGTGTGCAAAAGATGTGTAAGTCCTACAGATGGGCAGTTAAATTACTGATCTAGGAAAGAAAAACTTGGGTCCTTCATCTGTGTCAAGTAAGGAAAGTTTGTTCTTTTCCATCACAAGCTGCAAAATTAGACAACATATAGGACTGAGTTCAGTCCTCTCATCGCCTTACCTTTTGACTTAAATACTTTAGGTCTACCCCAAAAGCTAGTTTGAAAAAGTATGTCGCTATGGGATATTTTGGCGTTAGTGAAATGTGGTATTTTCAATAACATTTCCAATTAGATCATCTGCCCACAAACTGTGAAAATCAGCTTTGCACGAACAGGAAATGCAACAATCGCATCCTGATTTGGGCCTGAGGAAGTTTTGCCATTTCATTGACAAGATAATGCAGTTCTTCAAGTGGAGGATTAACCACAACAACCTTCTTTGGGGGTGGGAGGGAGATGTTTTGTTGGGACCTAAAAAGGAGGAGGCCAACTGGGGCAGGCAGTCTTTCAGTTGCTGGGCACGCTGTGAATAAGGATGCAGCGGATCACAGGAGAGAGTGTGGGGGAAGGAGGGAGGGAGGGCAAGCCTTGCGTACTCTGCTCTGGCATGCTCACCAGCTGGGATTGCTGGAT
Source organism: Eubucco bourcierii (assembly GCA_013396675.1). NCBI lineage: Eukaryota > Metazoa > Chordata > Aves > Piciformes > Ramphastidae > Eubucco > Eubucco bourcierii. The sequence goes on from VWZE01002917.1 coordinate 154,124, forward strand.
GTGACTTCTCAGGCTACACTATAGATGGGCTCAGGTCAGCACATGCAGCACTCTTTCCAACCAGGGAATATGAGCAGAAAAAGACAGAGATTGCCCCTTCTCAGTCCCACTATGCACAATGCTTTCCGGTAAATCAGTGTGTAATACATTTTTGGTTCACTTGATGAGCTTTGGATTGCTGAGGAAACATTTGCAATCCAAGCTTCCTGAACTTCAAGCAGGAAGGGTACCTTCTGCTTGTAGCATGAGTATTTGTTATCTCTGAGTTGTTTTGATACTGATAGTCTTGCAGATACATGTTTCACCACTAGAAGAGGGGTGTATTTAACCCGTGTATTTCAGCCCTTTGTACTCATGGCTAGCATTTAATCAGATCCAGTCTGATCATGAGTGAAGAAAGGCTGAAAGAACTGAGTTTGTTCAGCCTTGAGAAGAGAAGGCTTAGGAAAGACCTTATTACTGTGTACCAGTACGGAAAAGGTGGCTGCCAGGAGGATGAAGATTCCCTTTTTGCAGGAAGTCACATTGAAAAAACAAGAAGCAATGGATACAAGTTACTCCTGGGGAGATTCCAGTTGGGCTTCAGAGGAAAATTTTTCCCCCATGAGAACAGTTAGACAATGGAATCATCTCTGAGGGGAAGTAGTGGATCCATTACATAGAACAGTTTTAAGACTCAGATTGATAGGATGCTGGGCTGCCTCATTTCCACTCTACTATTACCTAGAAAGGTTGGACAGATGATCCTTGGGGTCCCTTCCAACCTGACGTTCTGTGATTTAGTCAGTGGGTTGGCACTGCCTAGCATCTGTCATGCAAGGTAGTGCCCATTTTCCACTTACCCTTCCCAAGAGGTGATGTGAGGCTGGAAAGACAAGTTGAAAAGGAAAAGAAAAGCCTATATTGGGCTCCTCAGTGTTTAGAGTCTGTCAGTTACTGCTAATTGCTGCCCATGGAGGGCTTAGCTCCACAGCAAAGCATTTTCCTTATCAACATTTCCACAGAGGACAAGGGCTTTCTTTAAAGCTTTAAAGAAAATTGAGGGTTTTTAGAGATGTAAGCTTTTCCTAGAATCGACTGTCACTTGTATGGCACACTCTTAATACTAATAAGTTAATACTGAATATGCCTGGAAACAAATACTTGTTCATTAATACCGAGAAGGTCTGGAGGCTCTTCAATTTGTATGCTTGCTCCATGAAAGTACAATCTATCAGTGGTCAAAAGGATGTTGCATGGTAATTTATGCAACACTCGGGGCGAATCACAGAGCTATTTTAGCTGACATGTGTGGCAAAATGAGCAGCTGCTACAGTATTTTGGGTTTTTTTACTTTGTCCCTGAAGTATTACACTGGGTTTGATTTTTGCATGGGCAGTTTAGAACTCAAATATTTAGATATAGCCTTTTGAAGGGTTTGGTATGTCTCTCTCTTTTAATGTTTTCGTCATGTCTAAAACTGTTGCAAACTTTACAAGGCAATCTAGAAACTGTAGCATAATAAAAGTCCTGTGAGGAGTGGCTGAGGGAACTGGGGATGTTTAATCTGGAGAAAAGGAGGCTGAGGGGGAGACCACATCGCTCTACAACTACCTGAAAGGCAGTTGTAGCAAGGTGGAGGCCAGCCTCTTCTCCCAGGTAGCAAGTGATAGGATAAGAAATGACCTCAAATTGCACCAGGGGAAGTTTGGATTGATATTAGGAAAAATTTCTTCACTGAAAGGATTGTCAGGCACTGGGACACAGAATCACGCAATGTCAGAGGCTGGAGGGGACCTTGAAAGCTCGCACAGTCCAACCCTGCTACCAGAGCAGGATCATCTATACCAGTTGGCGTAGGAATGTGTCCAGCTGGGTTTTGAATATCTCCAGAGAGGGAGACTCCATAACCCTCTGGGCAGCCTGTTCTAGTGGTCTGTCACCCTCAGAGGGAAAAAATTTCTCCTCACAATGCCTAGGGAGGTGGTGGAGGTGTTTGAAAGACATTTCTATGAGGAGTTCAGGAATGTGGTCTAACAGTTGTGTACAAGGAGGTGTTAGGGTGATCTTAAGGTCTTTCTTAGCCAGGTGATTCAATGAAAGACATAACCTTCAGTAGTGGAAGGATATTGGACAGCAATTTTTGTATGTGAGATTTGTCCCTTAATAGTGATAGAGGAGTCACAGATATTCACTCATCACAGGAGAACTCTGTTGCAATCTTGATGTCTCATCTGAACCAGATTTGGTCAAATCTTGTGGCTTTTCAAGAGCAACCACATTATTTATAGCGGCATGCTACTTTGCCTCCTGTATGGACGCAATCTCACATAACAAAATGAGAAGATCAAAAATCATGTCTTCAAAGCTTGCACTGAAAGCCTCCAAAGAGATCTGCAGTCTTCTCCCTTCCATCTCCCTTCTAAAAACAAAGGTTAAAATAAATTGTTCAAATAAACCGTTCCCTGGGGAAGAGGGCATAGGCGGCTTCACATCAAAGAAGGGTAGACACAAATAGACATGAACGAACTCGTTTGTGGTCAGGTAACCACAAGTAATTTGGACTAGCATCTGGCATTTCATAAGTATGGGCTTCAGTTGCAGCTATTATGATCAGGGGATTGGGGTGGGAAGGATGGGAGGGAGAAAGGGCTGGACTTGATTGGCTTCTGTATTTCGGCTAAGAAGATTTAGTTTTTTTGTGGGAGACATCTGCTTTATTTTACAAAAACAAAAAGCAGCTGTGGCAGAGGATATAAAGCAGACCACAGTAAGGTGCAAGGTTAACAGGGCTAGCTGTGTCTGCTGGTGAGGTACCTGTGTGTTTGAGTGAGATAATAAACAATTAAAAGAAGATGTGATGACATTTGTGTTCACTATCAATGATGCAGCTGTAGTAGTTCTAATATTGCCGCTGTGCCATGTTTACCAGAGAAGATTTATGTTTGCTGACGTACGTGGCAGGGGGGAAACTGGATCAGCAGTAACAGGATAAATGGATCTGTTTTGAAATATATGAAAAAATACTCTAATACTGCCAGTGGCATCAGTTTGGTGGATGTTTCCATGTTAAAGCTGACTGGGTGAGAGTTCCTTCTGCCATCAGATGCTTGAGCAGACTTAACCCATCCCCTTGCAAGCCTCAGAGCTGGACTTGCTTTGCTGAAGTACCCTGGGCTTACCACCACCACTGTCAAAATAGCTCTTCTGTCTTGCTAAGTGAACAATCTCAGTGAACTTTGAGAGCTTTGGGCTAAAGTTTTGTTGATGTTATTCCAGCAAGAATTTTCTCTAGTTTGGGAAAGAGTAAGGAAGGGATTTCTAACTCTTTATATATCACAAGACCTAGGAAGGCAGCCTTCGAGGTGATTCTTGGACTCCATGAGTTAAATGAGAAGCAAGCAGCTGGAGTCATGCTGTCAGGATGCCAGGCCACATACAGTATTGGAATGACTCAAAGCAATGAACAGTCAGTGTGGTAATAATTTAAGTTTGGATGATTTGCATGTTCATTTCAGAAGGATCACTCAAGTCTTAACTGTAAAGCCCTTGTGGCTTTAGACACAGTTTGGAGGAGCTCAGAATATCAAGATTTCACAAACATTTGAAATAATAGAATCATGGAATGTTTTGAGTTGGAAGGGATCTTTAAAGGTCATCTAGTTCAAGTCCCCTGCAGTGAGACTTCAACTAGGTCAGGTTGTTCAAGCCAACCTTGAATGTTTCCAGGGGTGGGGCTGCTACCACCTCTCTGGGCAGCCTGTGCCACTGTTTCACCATCTTTGTTGTGAAAAACGTCTTTGTTATCTCTAGTCTAAATTTCCCTCTTGTAGTGTAAAACAGTCACCTGCTGTCCTGTCGTAACATGTACTGCTGAAAAAGGCTGTCCCCATTTTTCATTCATAGATACTTAGAAATGTTTGGATTGGAAGAGACCTTGAAGATTATCTTGTTCCACCCCCCTGGGATTGGCAGGGACATCTGCTAGACCAAGTTGCTCAGGATCTCATCCAACCTGGCCTTGAACACCTTCAGGGATGGGGCATCCTGTGAAATTGTTAGAGGCCACATAGGGAAAGCCATAGTAAAGTCTGTCCATAGCTTTCTCCAGTCTAAACAACCTCAACTCTCTCAACCTTTTTTCCTCCTTCCAGAAGAGGAGTTCAGTGCTCTGATCACTTTTGCTGGTGTCTCTAGGACTGGATGCGGTATTCCAGATGAGGTCTCGCCAAAACATAGTAAAACATCAGAATCACCTTCCTCTAACCTACTGCCCACAGTCCTTAGAATGCAACCTGGGACACGGTTGGCTTCTGGACTGCAAATGCACATTGCCAGCTCATGTGGGGGTTTTCATCCACTGAAATAACTGAGGTGACGTAGTTTCTGAAAAAAAAAACCCAAAACAACAAAACACTTATTTTGCAGGGTAAGTGATCCATAAGGTTACATACTTGCTTATATGTTGTCTGGAGACGGCCCTAGTGTAGCTGTACTCAGTAATTCCATATGGTTCCTACAGCTAAGCCCATGACAGAGGTACAAATCCAACGTTTCTATACGTTGGTCACCTCCAAGACCCAACTTAGCAGCATTTTCAGACTGCTCCAAGTCCCAAGTGGAACACATCAGCTGTGTAAGAATATCAGGGATAGAGGAGAGAAATATCCTGATGGTTTGGTTCTTTTTTTTCGGGCATAGCTGGATTCTGTCTGGTCCCTGTTCAACTGCTAGTACCCAGCTGCACAGAGCACTCTTCATCACAAAACCTATAGGTGATCTCTTTCATTGAAACTGCAAAGTTATGTCCCCAAATGCAAAGGAAGAACTTAAGTGAGGCTTGGTTATCTCCAACCAGGTGTAACAATCACCTATTTAAAAAGCACGGTACAGGTTTTACCTGCAACGGTGAAATCCTACCAGTGCCCTAGGCAGCTGAAGTCACTGCTCAGAGGTTTTTTGGCAGCCTGATGTTTTATTACTGCTTTTGCAGAACTTTAATGGGAAACATTCAGTGTGAACTTCTTGCATTATGTTTGCTCAGTCATATGCAACAAGGCTTTTTGGAAGAAAAGCTTTGTCTGTCTTCATAATAAATGTGTTTGTGTGTGCGTGTGGTGAAGAATGAAGGCACACATAGAGGCAAGCACCCAGGCACGTACATATGCATATATAACTTTTCTTTTGTGTTCTCATATCATGATACATTTTTGGAGGACATAGACTTGTGGGGTTCTAGACTGATGTTTTCGTTTTGCTAACATCCTATGCATATTTATACATGTAGTCACTGCATATATATATATATATATATATATTTAATATTATAGCTATTTATTTCTATGTTTACTAGCTTTTTATGCACTGGACCATTTTAACGTAGATTTTCTTCCCATATATATGTGCTTGGCTATTCCTTTTCAAGAAAAATGAGGAGTTAAAATATTTTGTATTCTAAAAAAATGGGATCTGGTGTGTGTGTTTGGATTTGCTTTGTTCTGTTTCCCCTCTAGTCCTACCATTGACTTCAATTTCTAATAAAATGCAATTGTCTCATTACCAAGTTCAGTGTGAGAATTAGGTATGAATATGACCTAAGAGCCTTCAATTCAAGATGAACTTAAATAGCATCTGTTTTTAACAGCAATTGAATCAGCATGTTTCCATTGGCATGCAATACTTTGTTGACTTTTTTTATAACACGTGTAGGTTCTTGGTACTTGTAATTTTAAAGTAGTATTAAGTATATTTATTACTAACAGGAACGAAAATCTGAAATGTTTCGAGAGCAAACATCTCAGTGCTGTGGGAGCCTTTGGAAAAAGCAACCAAATTTCTTTTTAGGCTTTGTAAATTTCAGAGTGGCTGAATGTGCAATGCACGCTGACAGGATATCTAAAGACATTTTTAGTGGTGGCTTCTAATTTCATTTATGTTGTAACAGCTAAATTATAAACCTAGGATGCAGTTCACGTTAATTATGTCTCTGTTCAAACCCCAGCTCGGGTATGAGTTGTCAGGATGACAGTAACAAATAGAGTTTGTGCTTTCTGCATTAAAATCTTTGTTGGACTCTAGCTGCACAGGGAACTTGTATGTTAATTCCTGAATCACACCTTTGTAGCGATAAAAATAGATTCTGTACACGTGGCTTTTTTAAACCTGAGAATAAACTGTTCAATGAAAAGTCAATTTGGAGCCTGCCAGAAAATCCTGTGGGTCTGGGGAGAGAGAAGGGAGCAAAATGCTGTTGGAAGGTGGCACGGGTGAGGAGGAGTGATCTCAGATAAAATTTTTTTTAATGTGTTCTCTACTTATTATGTGTAAGGCATTATGTCACTAGACCGGGCAACTAAAAAAATTATTTGCCAGTAGGAAAAAAAGACCAGAATTACTGAATGGGAGTGAAAAGACTGTCATCAAATTAATCTAATTCTGCACAACACAGAGTGCATTCCCTTTCAGGAGAATTCTGGAAACTGGCTTTGTTTCAAGCTATGTTTTAATGCAACTTTTTGGCCGTGTGCCTCCTCAGAAAGTCAAGGGTCACTGCTCAATAACTGAGTATAAATACAGTCAGTTCAGCAGGCTTTCATTTCAGTCATGCAGAACCAATTTTTAGTTTGATGGTATCACTGTTGCATACTTTTAATTGAAACTGTTGTGAGAAACACTGACATAAACCTCATTATTATTCTGTTTTTCCTGTCATCTTATGGTTTGTCTGACTTTGTTTGCTGTTGCTGTGATCACTGGCACTGATATTCAAACCTAGGTGTATCCCCAAGTTTGGCAGTTGGGATAAGAACTAATTTTGGTGAGTAAAACCAGAATACCTGTGTATTCATTAACATGTTAAGTCCTCCTAATGCCAGTTGTTATAAAGATATAATAGGTTTAATATGGGGCTGTGGCAGTACCTAGCAGCCCTTAGTTGTCTTATTGAATCTCAATGTTCATCCTGGCATAAAGACTCAGTGTTCATTCCCTAGTGATCACTTCCCCCTGCTCCCCAACCTGAAACAGTGTATCTGGTGTATGTTAAGTATTTCCCTGAAAACGGTAGTTTTAAAATAATAAGAGCTTTGTCTACTTTTCTGCCTTGTTAAAACTAACAACTCCTGTTAACAATCATCTTTACATAATTATGTATCTTTTATAAAGAGTTTTTCCCCTGTAACAAAACTGGAGTTTCAGAACTGATGCAGAGCTGTCAATAGTTGGCTTTTATGCTCACATTTTGGGTCATGTCCCTTGTTAAACCGATGTTACTGTGTCTGCTTAGAGCAGATCCGATTATTCCCTTCAATCTGTAATACTGTAGTAAATATTTTTGCCACCTCCTACTGCTTCTCCTTTACTCTAAATATAATTTAATATACTAAAATCTACCTGTAGCTCTTTACCACTCTAGTCACTTGAAATGGTTGACAGTCCCTTGTTGAAAAAGTAAATTTCCAGGTATCTTTGTGTGCTCAGTATCTTGTTAAATATTTGACTGTTCTCAATATTTAATCACTTAGTTTTTTCAAAGGCACGCAAAAAAAGCTGACAATCCTTTTGTTTGTTTGTAAGTAGTAGGCTCAGGTAGGGTGATTATATATTGTGTCAGTAGCAGCGCAAAAGGAATCTTTGGGAAGACTCTGAAATGTAAATTTGGTGAACAGCCTACTGGGAGGGAACAAAGGTAGGGATTATAGGAAGGAATTTGCAAGTAAAGACAGATTAGAGGGACTTTGTTTTTCTCATTAGTTTCTGTTCCTTCAGGAGATCAACTACAAATCACCCAAAAATCTTGAGAGTCCACTTGCAGGCTCTGTGCACATGAAACTGTGTTGGATTTTCCGCCTCTTACCTCTCTCTTCAATACCAGACTAATTGGAAAGAAGTCTGTCTGCTGTGCCCGTGCTGATGGATAGTATAGATCTGCATGCTTTATGTAGCACTAAGTTTTTAGTTGAGTCTTCCAATCTAGAGATTGTTCCGCCGTGGGGAAAAATCAGATCAAACTGTACTCAGGCCTCTGTGAGTTTAGCCCCTATCTGGGGTAGTGTGTTTCTCTGAAATGTTAACAGCAAGTGGCCAAGACAGTATGTACTGATGTGAGTGCCATGGACTGGCTCCATTTCTAAAGCAGGAAAAGCAGTGGCTTGCAGTGGTTGGGATCTTGCTGTCTCTTCTACTTCTGGATTCTTGGATACCCCCAGACTGGGAAGCACATGAACCTTCTGCACTCTGTGTGGATATAAAGTCTTAAATTGGGCCAAGCTTTACTTGTAAAATTATCCCTTTATTCCCACTGAAGCCTTTGGCAAAGATCCCCGACGTCTGTAGGCGATGCTAGGTCTATTTTCTAGGAAGTGTTGTAAGCAGCTTAGTTAATGGTGCGAGGAACAAATTTTGCTTCTAGCTTCAAGGAGCTGGAGAAATCTTTTTTGGCACAGAAAGGGCACCAGGCCTGAAATCCCCTTTCCAGCTCAGTGTAGTCACCAGGCAAAGCCCTCTGTCTATCACTGAAGAGCAGCCAATTACAGTGCAAATTTCCTAATTCCGTCAAAAGTAATTTATCCAATGGCCTGGGCAGCAGTGTAATTGCAGCTTGAGATTCACATGAGATAATCTGAGCAGACAGGTAGAATAAATTAAAGAAAAAAAAACATGGTAGAGTGGAATAGGTTGGCAGAGTGCAGTTTGCTGCTCCCTCATTTCCCCTCTAACATCAGGCTGAATTTCTGTGCTTTCGTCAGATGCTGCTTGGCAAGTAGTTGTTTGGACTCCTCAAAACCTGATCTGTAGGAAGACCAGGGCTTAAAGTTCATTTCATTGGTGATTGTTTTTCAGTCACAGCATCAGAGAATAGCAGAATTTGGAAGGGACCTCTGGAGATAATCTATTCCAAACACTCTGCTAAGGCAGGTTTGTCTAGAGCAAGTTGCCCAGGCAAATTTTAAAGTCAGCAGAAAAAAACTCCACAGCCTCTTTGGGCTGACTGCTCCTGTGCTCTGTCATCCTCAAAATAAGTAAGTACTTCCTTATGTTTAGGTGAGACTTGGTCTGTTCCGATTTGTGCCTGTTGCTCCTAATAACTGATTCTTTTTGCCTGGTGTGTGGCATGCCCCTGCTCTGCCTCTTGTGGTTCTTGGTTTCTACTGAGATGGTAATTCTCCATTAGCAGAGGAATTGCAGATTCCTTATTCTGAGTTAGATATAGAGTCTACCAGATGGAGAAGTTCCTTTTAGAAATGGTACATTAATGAATTTCACATGGACAGTGCTCTGCAACAAATCCATATTCTGAGTTTTGAGGTTTTGCACCATTATTTTAACTCACAGTGCTGTTTGGATAGAGGAAGGTCTGCAGTCCTGTGCAATGCACACACGTGCAAAACCTCTTGTGTATTACTGTACTTGGACACATGCAAGATACTCAACCTCTGTTCGGTGGAATGTGCTTATTTTCTGAGCAAGCTTTGAAATTTGTGAGGCATAATTAACTCCTTTTAGTTTCTGTGTTATCAAATTACTGCAGCTGAATTTACTATAAATGCAAATGAAGTTTCTGTTGTAAGATATGTGGCAACTGAACTTGGTATTTCGATTCTCTGCCTTTGGCTGTGTAATGTAAGAGATAAAGAATACATGATAGAATATCCAGAAGTAATACAAAGGCCAACTGAAGTATTTGAGTCTTTTCTTGAATGAAGAATACAGAACAGCAGGATTTATATCTTAAAGGACTATAGTTCAGCTTACAGCAGTCATAACATGCTACAGTTTTCTTTTTCATGATGTATTGTTTGTGGAATACCTTGCTACTTTGCAGTAAGCAAAGGAAGATGAGGTAAATATACTATTGTGCTCGTCGGAGAAACACAGCTTAACGGAAACTAGACTTTGTAGAGGTTGACAGATTAAGTATTGAAAACAACTCAACAGTCCAACATTTATTTTGTTCTGGATTTTTTTTTTCCCTAGCTTACAGTAAGATTGGCTTTTTTTGGGTCCTTGTGCTTGAAATAAAATGCCTTCTTAACTCAAAATACATAACGCTGGCTTTCAAAATAATGGCAACTAAAACCAACCAACCAAAAAACCCCCAAACAAACAAGAAAACCTAACCTGCTATGAAGATACTAACTTGTGACAAAAAAAGAAAATAATTGTGCTGTTAGATGCTCAAAAAGGTTACCCATAGTTTGTCTCAAGCGTTGCAGTTTTCATGCACATTCTTTTCTATTGAAATTATTAATCAATTATATAGACTTTATGCCTGCAAATTATACGTTTTGCTGGTAGTCGTAGAATAGTAAGGTTGGAAGGGACCTCAAGGATCATCTACTTCCAACCCCCTGCCATGACACCTCCCACTAGTACAGGTTACTCAAGGCCTCATCCAACCTGACCTTGAACACCTCCAGGGAGGGAGCAGCCAGAACCTCCCTGGGCAACCTGTTCCAGTGTCTCACCACCTTCACTGTAAAGAACTTCCTCCTAACATCCAGTTTAAATCTCCCCTCTGCCAGTTTAAACCCATTGCCCCTTGGCCTGTCATTGCAAGAGCTTGTAAATAGTCCTTCCCCAGCCTTCCTGTAGGCCCCCTTCAGATACTGGAAGGCTACTATCAGGTCTCCTGGAAACCTTCTCTTCTCCAGGCTGAAGAGCCCCAACTTGTGTAGCCTGTCCTCATAGGAGAGCTGCTCCAGCCCTCTGATCATCTTTGTGGTCCTCCTCTGGACCTGTTCCAACAGTTCCATGTCCTTCCTGTGCTGGGGGCTCCAGAAGTGCACACAATACTCCAGATAAGGTCTGACGAGAGCAGAGTAAAGGGGCAGAATCCCCTCCCTTGCCCTGCTGGCCACACTGCTCTTGATGCAGCCTAGGACTCAGGCTACATGAATTCATAGAATTGGGGCACATGAATTCATAGAATCTGCAAGGAGGAGACATATTTGGAGGCAACAGTGCCATGCAATGCTTCAGTATTCCTTGTAAAAGTAAAAGCTAAAAATCAAGTAATTGCCGAGTATGATAATGTATCAGTCTAGGGTAAGCCTAGATTTGGTTGGACATGTTTTCTTTGATGTCTAAATCCTAACCGAATCTCGGTTGTTCACAACATGGTGTTTGCTTGTTGTCGTGGAATTTATAAGAGAAGTGTGGGATTGGGTCAGGACTTAGATGCAGAGCTCATAAATGCGGCAATGTTATTGGAGTTTTAATTGCGTTGGCACTTAGTGGAGTTTCTGTGCTGCTGCCACAGTGCCGCTGGGCACTGAACTTGCAAGGGCACTGTCTTTTATGTGTGATATCTGAATTGGAGAGGCTGTCTTTGGCATTAGTGACTCTTGACATTTTTGTCTGTATGCGTGCATTGTTATGGTTGTATTTGAAAGCTGCTCTTGGGATTTCAGTTTGCGCTGTGCTTCAGGACAGAGTAGCCAGCCAGTTTCTCCACAAAGCTTTTGCCATTTTGAAGTACGTAACAAGCCTGTTCTGTGCTTGCTGGGTTCTTTCAGAGTAAACCGGCATTATAATCAAATATCATGATCATCCCTCTAGCTACAGTAACAGGGTTTGGGGGATCTTAACATCTGTTGTCTAACTCTTCCCAATAATTCTGGCATCGAGGGCTCTCTACTGAGCAGAAACATAGTGCAAGACACCAACATAATCTGTAATTGTGAGCCATCCAGAAAGCCTGGCATCTAAGTCATGCCAGAGCTATCAGGGACTGTAGTCATTACTTGTTCCACTTATTCTTGAAGTATGTTGTCTTAGCTTCAAGGCATATGTGCTGGGAATGTCCTCAAAACTTCTTCCAATATGGGCAGAAGAACAAGCTCTGCACTTGCACCAAGGCAACTGTTCTTCTAAATTCGCCTTTCATAGAAATGCTTTGAGTTTTGAAATGGAAATAAAAACTCTGCTCCTGACAGCAGGCAAGTGTACTCTCTGGTAATGGCTTGAATACTCCTGGAGCCTACAGCTGTGGTTGGGTGAGATGTGGGAGTGTTTCTAAATGCTTCTGCTGAAATCAATGCTGCTGGTGCAGCGTTTCATTTTAACGTGATATAAAGTGGTAGCCAATAGCTACCACTCTAAAATCTTGCACTGAAGGAGTATCTTATTTTTGTAGGAGGAAATACTTCTTTTCCCAAAATACCAGTCAGGTTCTTTCAAAGAGATAGCGAAATTATGGGGAAAATAATGATCTTCAAAGACATGATAGCATAAATACCTGCTTCTACTGAAAGTCAGCAGATGCTTAGCTCTTCCCCAATACCAGATGTTTTCACAAATGCTTAACTGAAGCTGGAGAGGGACAAATCCAGCTCTGCTTCTAAATGGCACACATTCACAACATGGGAACACGTGAATTCGTATAAAGAGTGCTCAAAACCAGTGACATCTGGCAAAAATGCTGCTAGAAAGCCAAGGAGTAATTGGTACAGAATTGAGCTGAGGCTCCCATGCTTCAAGTGATCCCAGCTGTGACATGGGCATGATGATAAATCAAAACATTTTCTGTCATTGGTCATTCAGTCTGTGATTGAGCAAAATGCCTCAGACCTTTTGAAAAGAATGAAACTTGTGATCACAAATCTCCCCTAAAAGTGAGGGAAAGAAACTCTTGTCTTTTGATCATAGATGGTTTCTATGATGGCAATTTCAAATACTGAATAAGTTTACTGGCAACCTTGGTCAGTCCCTGATGTCTGAACCTATAGTTCAGCATCTGTCAACCCTGGAACCATGTCCTTGTCTCTAGGATGGCATTCTCTTTCATTTACTTTTTTTTTTTTTTAAATCTTTATATTTCATTCTTCTAACCATGTAGTCCTGCTTCTTATCATAAAGTTGCCCAGTGATTATTCATAATAGCTATAAATGTTTTCAAGTGCAAGGTCCTGCATCTGGGTCAAGGCAATCTCAAGCACAAATATAGTCTGGGCAGTGACTGGCTTGAGAGCAGCCCTGAGGAGAGGGACTTGGGGGTGCTGGTGGATGAGAAGCTCAGTATGAGCTGTGGGTGTGCTCTTGTAGCCCAGAAAGCCAACCAGATCCTGGGCTGCCTCGAGATATATGGCCAACAGGTCGAAGGAAGGGATCCTCCCCCTCTACTCCACACTGGTGAGACCCCACCTGGAGAACTGGAGTCCCCCTGTCATAAGAGGGATATGGATGTGCTGGAGCATGTCCAGAGAAGGGCCATGAGGATGATGAGAGGGCTGGAACTGCTCTGCTATGAGGAGAAACTGAGGGAGCTGGGGCTGTTCAATCTGGAGAGGAGAAGGCTCTGAGGTGACCTTAATGTGGCCTTTCAGTATCTTAAGAGGGTCTACAAGAAAGCTGGGGAGGGACTTTTTAGGATATTGGATAGCAATAGGACTGGGGGAATGGAACAAAACTAGAAATGAGTAGATTCAGACTGAATGTTAGGAAGAAGTTCCTCACCATGAGTGTGGTGAGACCCTGGGATGGGTTACCCAGGGAGGTGGTGGAAACCCTGTCTCTGGAGGTGTTAAAGACCAGGCTGGATGAGGCTCTGGACAGCCTGATGTAGTGTGAGGTGTCCTTGCCCCCACAGCAAGGAGATTAGAACTAGATGATCCTTGTGGTCCCTTCCAACCCTGACTGATTCTGTGACTCTAAGAGGACATAAATGCACAAGAATTTTTAAAAAAACAAGAGTTTTATAAATATCCTCAGTATATTTGGAGAGACAGCGGCATCGGGACAGCTCCGTTACCGAGACCAGCTCCGGCGCTTAACGTCACTGCTTT
>VWZE01002918.1:22372-37040 GCA_013396675.1 Eubucco bourcierii
AGTGACCTATCTATCTGCAAAACAAAAAACATGTAAAGCAATTTTTCTTCTAACCATTCCTGTGCCTCTAAAGTAGAATCATAGAATCATCGAATCATAGAATGGTAAGGTTGGAAGGGACCTCAAGGATCATCTAGTTCCAACTGACTCAGTTGTGGGAATTAGCAAGGGAGGAATTATAAAATCTGCAGTTATTTTATTTCCAGAAAGCCCTGCCCACAACTAGATATAAAATTAGTTAGATGGGTTCCGAAATTTGATCAGGAAAATCTTTCACAAGGATGCTTACAGGGAATTTAGTAAGTCAGAGAAAACAGAAAGCTTGGAAGAGGTTTACCATAAAAAAAAAAGCTTTGCCGCACTTACGAACAAAGGTAGCCTAGAGCCCTAGGGAACGCCTGCACTACTCACGGCGGTGGAGTAGGAATTCGGAGATAGTCCCTTGGCTCCTTGTGGGCAGTCTGTGCGGCAGTGCCTTGAAGTGCAGATCGTGGGGCAGCACCGGGTAAAGCTCAGGCTGCTCACAGTGTACCCACGATTACAGCAGAGGCAGGTCCCTTCAACAGTTCTGGCACTGGCAGTCCTGGGTAACAGTCCATGGCTGGCAGTCCCTCTTAAAGCCTTCTCAAAACCCGACGTAGCAGTCTCTGCAAAGGCCTCTCAAAGTCCCCCAGATGATGTGTCCCGTTACCATATATGTATATATGCTGGGGCAATTTGCTCTCCCCCATTCAAACCCATGGGGATGCAGTAAGGTACTTAGCGCCTACTCCTTTCACATTCCAAATCCCCTGAACCAGCGGTTGGGGGGAGCAGAACAGTTCCACGCCCTATTCAAACCTTCTGTGGGGCAGGCACTCGGGTGTGCCCCACCACACCAGCCCCCTGGCATAGGCAGGGATACCTCCCACTAGTGCAGCTCATTCAAAGCCTCGTCCAACCTGGCCTTGAACACCTCCAGGGAGGGAGCAGCCACAACCTCCCTGGGCAACCTGTGCCAGTGCCTCACCACCGTCACTGCAAAGAACTTTCTCCTAACATCCAGTCTAAATCTCCCCTCTGCCAGTTTAAACCCATTGCCCCTTGTCCTGTCGTTGCAAGACCTTGTCAATAGTCCCTCCCCAGCCTTCCTGTAGGCCCCCTTCAGATACTGGAAGGCTACTCTAAGGTTTCCTGGAAGCCTTCTCTTCTCCAGGCTGAAGAGCCCCAACTCTCTCAGCCTGTCCTCACAGCAGAGCTGCTCCAGCCCTCTGAGCATCCTCGTGTCCTTCTCTGGACCCACTCCAACACTTCCATGTCCTTCCTGTGCTGGGGGCTCCAGGACTGCACACAGGACTCCAGATGGGGTCTGAGGAGAGCAGAGGAAAGGGGCAGAATCCCCTCCCTTGCCCTGCTGGCCACACTGCTCTTGCTGCAACCCAGGACTCTGTTGCTGTCTGGGCTGCATTCACACTGTAGGGTCATGTTGAGCTTTTCAAGTGCTGGTAGAGGAAACAACTAGTTCAGACTACCTGTTCCAAACTGCTGAATTTAGATCAGATGGATTCCATCTAGCATTAGGTAGGTTGGGTAATACACATGAAGAGAAATCTCTAACAATATAGAAATTACATTCATTACCTCAGGATGAGACTTGCTTTCTCTCCTGAGGATCAGCCTTTTTTATAGTAAATTCCCATGGAGTATGATTAGAAACCAAATGAGAAAGAACTCAATATGAGCAAACTGTGAGCCCAGGAGGAAAGGAAAGTCAATGACATCCTGGTTTGGATTAGAAATTCTGTGTCCAACAGGAGCAGGGAGGTGGCTGTCCCCTTGGACTCAGCTTGGTGAAATCACTCCTTGAGTATTGTGTTCAGCTTTGGGCACCTCATTACAAGAGAGATGTGGAGGTGCTGGAGCGAGTGCAAGAGGAGAGCAATGATACTGGAGAACAAATCTTGTGAAGAGCAACTGAAGGAGCAGGGGATGGTTAGTTTGAAAAAGAGGACACTGAGGGGACAACTCATTGCTGTCAACAGCTACCTGAAAGGACCTTGTGGAGAGAGGTTGATGCTGATCTCACAGGTAAATAGTGATAGAATAAGATGTAAATAGTGATAGAAAAAAAGGGAATGTCCTCAAGCTCAAATTGTGTTCAGTTCTGGGGCCCTCAAATTCAAGAAAGATGTTGAGGTGCTGGAAGGTGCCCAGNGCTGTCCCCTTGGACTCAGCTTGGTGAAATCACTCCTTGAGTATTGTGTTCAGCTTTGGGCACCTCATTACAAGAGAGATGTGGAGGTGCTGGAGCGAGTGCAAGAGGAGAGCAATGATACTGGAGAACAAATCTTGTGAAGAGCAACTGAAGGAGCAGGGGATGGTTAGTTTGAAAAAGAGGACACTGAGGGGACAACTCATTGCTGTCAACAGCTACCTGAAAGGACCTTGTGGAGAGAGGTTGATGCTGATCTCACAGGTAAATAGTGATAGAATAAGATGTAAATAGTGATAGAAAAAAAGGGAATGTCCTCAAGCTCAAATTGTGTTCAGTTCTGGGGCCCTCAAATTCAAGAAAGATGTTGAGGTGCTGGAAGGTGCCCAGAGAAGGACACCAAGGCTGGTGAGGGGCCTGGAGCACAGCCCTGTGAGGAGAGGCTGAGGGAGCTGGGGGTGTGCATCCTGCAGAAGAGGAGTCTCAGGGTAGACCTCATTGCTGTCTACAACTACCTGAAGGGAGGTTGTAGCCAGGTGGGGTTGGTCTCTTCTCCCAGGCATCCAGTGACAGAACAAGAGGACACAGCCTCAAGCTGTGCTAGGGCAGGTTTAGGCTGGATGTTAGGAAGAAGTTCTTGACAGAGAGAGTGATTGGCATTGGAATGGGTTCCCCAGGATGGTGGTGGAGTCCCCATCCATGGAGGTGCTTAAGAGGAGACTGGATGAGTCACTTTGTGCCATGGTTTGGTTAATTAGAAGGTGTTAGGTGATAGATTGGACTCAATGATCTTGAAGGTCTTTTCCCACCTGGTTAATTCTGTGATTCTGTGGGTAGCTTTAAACTGGGCATTAAGAAACATTCTTTCATGACAAGAGTGGTCAGGCATTGAAATGAGCTGCCCAGGGAGGTGATGGGGTCCCCAACCCTTGGATGTGTTTAAAAATTGTGTGGATGTGGTGCTTGAGGATATAGTTTAATGGTGAGCTTCGTAGAGTAGGGGTAACGGTTGGACTTGGTGATCCTGGGGATCTTTTCCAACAAGAATGTTTCTGTGATTCTGTGAGTCCATGGAGTGCATCTTCCAAAATTCATCTGCCTTTTCAGCAGACTGAGAAAGCAGTGGTCAGTGAAATCATTCTTCCTGAAGTGTAACCACCGAAGTATTAGCACTGTGTAAGCTGAAGTAGTATCTGTAGCATCTTGGCACTTAGCAGCAAAGACAGTGTTCACTTCACTCAGTTTGCATGACGTTATCTTAAAAAGTGTATCACTGGTTTGGACTCTTTAGCTTCATAGATTACATCAGACCACTGGGCAATGCTGATTGTCTAATTCCTTAATGAGACCTCCCCACAAAAAAAAAAAAAAAAAAAAAAAAAAAAAAGAAAAAAAAAGNAAAAAAAAAAAGTGATACTAAGAGGGGAGATTGGAGTAATTGTGTCAATTCATGTCTGTATGCAGGCAGGCAAAGAAAGTAGGCAATGGTGTCCAACCAGTGCACTCCTCACTCAATCATGTGAAGGGAAACAGAGCTGAACAGGACATTTGGATATGAAAACACAAATATAGAACCAATTGTTCCTTTTTGTGTTAACAGATAGTTGCACTAAGACACAGTGTATTTTCCTGATAGTTCAGAGCCCATTCCACTGTCATACACTGCTACTTTACAACAGAAGTTCACGACATAAACACATCCTTTTCTCAAATGCTTTGGGTTGTGTGTGATTTAACCTTTAACTCCTGCTTGTTGTTATAGGTGAGATGTCAAATATTTCTTGTGAGCCTTTGGCAAGGGTATGGGTATGTTTTCACCACTCTTTCCCTAAATAATGTAGGTTTCAGTTGCAGAAGCATTGAAGAGAGGGCTCCCTTCCCCCATTCCTCTGGCCACTTCCTCCAAGCTCAAACAGGAAAGTGCAGACAATGCAGAGGGACTAGCCACGGGCTCATAGTAAATCTACAATTCCTTGAAGTGTCACTTCCTGTTTTTGAAGCCTACAGAAGAATAAATACCCTTCCAGGCTGTGCTGCAAACCTGGGGTGAGGCCTTGGCACATGCACTGCTGTTGCTGTCAGGGCTGGGAGCAGTGGTGACACAGAGCCACACTCCTCAGCCAACCATCCTGAAACTTCTTTACAGACCATCTAAATACTGTTTGAAGTGTGTAAATTTGATTTATCCTAACTAAGCCTGCTACTTTTTCCTTATGAAAATGGGCTTTAGCAGTTTATACACATTGGAGATCTATTTTCACGGTCAATTTCTATGGAGTTTGCCACAACTCTTGGGCTATAACAGTCCCAGTCACTTTGTCCTTTGCTGCCACTCCCCATCCCTTGCCCAGTACTTCCCCTAATGCTTGGGGTATGCAGCCTTCAATTTGATTTATGACATTAACAGTCCAAAGTGGGTTTAGGCACAGGTTGCAGAAGAGGCAAGAATAGGTTAAGTCAACACTAGCTTGACAAGAAAGCTTGTTACAGAACAGTGGTGTTATTGTAAAGGATATTTTAACTCTGTAAGTAGTGTCCAAGCTTGCAAATAAGAATTCACAGTAAGTTTTTGCATCTCATGAGTGTTTTTCCAACCCCATCTTTCTGTAGACCAAGTCCTGGGTTTGGAGAACGTGTGAACAAAATCCCATGAAATCATAGAACCACCCAGGTTGGAAGGGGCCTCTAAAGGTCATCTAGTCTAACTCCACTCTGCTAAGCATCCTCAACTACATTAGGTTCTCCAGGGGACCATCAAGTTCCACCTTGAGTATCTCCAGGGATGGGACCTCAACCATCTGTCTGGGCAACCTGTTCCAGTGTTCCAACACACTCATCATGAAGAACTTTTTCATAACATCCAATCTAAACCTACTCTCCTCTTATATCAATTAATTTCCCCTAGCCCTACCACTGCAGGCCTTTGTAAACAGTCCTTCTCCAGCCTTCTTGAAGACCCCACTCAGATACTGGAAGGTGGCAATTTGGTCTCCCTGGAGAATTCTCCAAATTGAACCACCCCAGGCCCCTCAACCTGTCTTTGTAGCAGAGATGTTCCAACCCTCTGATTATTTTTGTGACCCTCCTCTGGACCCTCTCCATCAGGTCCATGTCCTTCGTCTGTTGAGGGCTCCAGAGCTGGATGCAGTACTTCAGGTGAGGTCTCACCAGTGCAAACTGGCAGAATCTCCTCTCTGGATCTGCTACCAATGCATCTTTCGATGCAGCCCAGGATGAGATTTGCCTTCTGGGCTTCAAACTCCCACTGCCTGCTCATGTTCAGCTTCACACCCCCAAGACCTTTTCCACAGGCTGCTTTTTATGACCTCTTCCCCCAGCCTGTAGAGATGGTTGTTTTAATCCAAGTGCCGGACCCTCCTTATTGAACATCATGAGGTTCACCTGGGTACACCTCTCCAGCTTTTCCAGGTCCCTCTGGATGCCCTCCTGCCCCTCTGGGGTATCAACAGCCACAGTCAGCCTAGTGTCACCTTCAAATTTGCTGATGGTGCACTTGATCCCACTTTTTATAGCACTGTCAAAAATATTAACCATTACAGGTCCCAGTACAGACCTCTGAGGGACACCACTTGTCACTGCTTTCCATCTAGACTCTGAGACATTGAACACTGCCCTCTGGATGCAACCATTCAGCCAGTTCCTTACCTACTGAACAACCCACTCATCAAACCTGTATCTCTCCATCTTGGTGAGCAAGATGTTGTGGGAGACAATGTCAAAAGCCTTGCAGAAGTCCAGATAAGTCTCATCTATAGATTACCACTTATCCACTGACATAGTCACTTCACCACAGAAAGCTTTACCAAAGAAAGGTTGGTCAGGCAGGATTTGCCCCTAGTAAAGCCTCAGGAATATTGTGGCCAGCAGGAGCAGGGAGGTCATTCTCCCCCTGGACTCTGCACTGCTTAGGCCACACCTTGAGTCCTGTGTCCAGTTCTGGGCCCCGCAATTGAAGAAGGACATTGAAGTGCTTGAGATTGTCCAGAGAAGGGCAACGAGGCTGGGGAGAGGCCTCGAGCACAGCCCTATGGAGAGAGGCTGAGGGAGCTGGGATTGTTTAGCCTGGAGAAGAGGAGGCTCAGGGGGGACCTTCTTGCTGTCTACAACTCCCTGAAGGGTGGTTGTAGCCAGGGGGAGGTTACCTTCTTCTCTCAGGCAAGCAGCACCAGAACAAGAGGACACAGTCTCAAGCTGTGCCAGGGGAAGTTTAGGCTGGAGGTGAGGAGAAAGTTCTTGACTGAGAGAGTCATTGACTGCTGGAATGGGCTGCCCAGGGAGGTGGTGGAGTCAGCGTCCCTGGAGGTGTTCAAGGCGGGTTTGGACGTGGCACTTGGTGCCATGATCTAGTCTTAAGGTGTGTGGTAATGGGTTGGATCTGATGATCTTTGAGGTCTCTTCCAGCCTTGGTGATACTGTGATACTGTGAAAGTCATGCTGGCTGTCTTGCATCACCTCCCTGTCCTTCATGTGCCTTAGCATGAATTCTAGGAGGATCTGCTCCATGATCTTCCCAGGCACAGAGGTGATGCTGACAGGTTGGTAGTTTCCAGGGTCCTCCTTTCTGCCCTTTTAAAAAATGAGTGAAATATTTCCCTTCTTCTTCACACATCTAAGATTCAATTCGTAAAGCATTACATGTTTGATTTCAACCCATTATCTCAGAATATCAGATTAGATGTGAAGAGGAAGGCAGCTCTCAATGGGTTTGAATGGCTGTCAGGGGAAAAGATTGCCAAAGTGAACAGATATTCAATAGCACCAAGAACTGTTCTGCAAAGTATGCATCACTCACAGCTTTAAATGGTTTCAGAGAAACCATACTGCAAGAAAATTGCTTAAAGTTCTTCATGGGTTGCCCAGGGAAGTGAGGTGGTTGAGGCCCCATCCTTGGAGGTGTTTAAGACCAGGCTGGATGAGGCTCTGGCCAACCTGATCTAGGGTAGGGTGTCCCTGCCCATGGCAGGGGGGTTGGAATTAGGTGATCCTTGTGGTCCCTTCCAACCCTCACTGATTCTATGATTATATGAAAATTATTTTAAAACACTTCCTAGATGGTGTTCCTGAAAGAACCCCATAAAGCCATCAGAATATTTTTTAATATGTTGTTGTTTCCTGTATTCATCTTTACCACTCATTGTTGCTGCTTTTATCTAAACAGATAAAGAAGGAAAACAACTACAGGGAACATATAAAAGATATGAATGATTTTTTTGTTGTGTTGTTCTTGTTAGAATGCAATTGCTTTTCTCATATAGAAATGGTATATACAGGATTATGAGGCAATCAGGATTAATGAGCATGCATTTATCATGGAATCATAGAATGGTGAGGTTGGAAGGGACGTCAAAGATCATCTAGTTCCAACTTTCAACCCCCTAACATAGGCAGGGACACCTCCCACTAGCAAAGGTCACTCAAGGCCTCATCCAACCTGACCTTGAACATCTCCAGGGAGAGAGCAGCCACAACCTCCCTGGGCAACCTGTGGCAGTGTCTCACCTACCTCACTGCAAAGAACTTCTTCCTAACATCAAGTCTAAATCTCCCCTCTGCCAGTTTAAACCCATTGCCTTTGGTCCTGTTATTACAAGACCTTGTCAATAGTCCCTCCCCAGCCTTCCTGTAGGCCCCCTTCAGATACTGGAAGGCTACTATCTGGTCTCCCCAAAGCCTTCTCTTCTCCAGGTTGAAGAGCCCTAACTCTCTCAGCCTGTCCTCATAGCAGAGCTGTTGCAGCCCTCTGATCATCTTCGTGGCCCTCCTCTGGACCTACTCCAACAATTCCCTGACCTTTCTGTGCTGGGGGCCTTAGGAAAGGCAGATCCTGTTTAACTAACCTGATCTCCTTCTCTGACCAGGTGACCTCACCTGGTGAATGAGGCAAAGGCTGTGGATGTTGTCTACATGGATTTTGGGGAAGTCTTGGACACTGTTTCTCACAGCATTCTTCTGGAAGAACTATCTGCTCATGGGTTGTGTGGGTGAAGTCTATGGTGGGTAGAAAGTTGTCTGGATGGATGAGCCCAGAGGGTGGTGGTCAGTGGAATTAAATTCAGGCAGCAGCCAGTCACAAGTGGTGTTCCCCAGTGCTCAGTATTTGGGACAACTCTCTTCAATATGTTTGTTAATGATCTGGATGAAGAATTGAATGCAGATGAAACTAAGCTAAGTGAGAATGTTGATCTGCTTGAGAGTATGAAAGCTCTACGGAGGGATCTGGACATGATGGATCAGTTGGTTGAGGCCAGCTGTGTGATCATGTTCAACAATGCCAAGTAGCTACACTTGAGTCACGACAACATCATGTTACGCTGCAAGAATGGCTGAAAACCTACCTGGCAGAAAAGGACATCTGGTTGAACATGAGCTAGCAGTGTGTTCAGGTGGCCAAGAAGGGAAACAGCATCCTGGATTGCATTGGAAACAGACTGGAAAAATGTTTGTGTCCTTGTACTCAACACTGGTGAGACCACAACTTCAGTATTGTGTTGTTGGAGTCCTGACTATAAGAAAAATGTTGAGGTGCTGGAGACCATCCAAAGGAAGGCAATGAAGTTGATGGAGGGTCTAGAGGACAAGGTTTACAAGGAATGACTCAGAACTGGGATTGCTTAATCTGGAGAAAAGGAGATGGAGGGGAGGTTGTAGCAGGGTAGGTGTTTATATCTTTTCCCAAGTAAAAAGAAACAGAACAAGACGAAAGAGTCTCAAATTGTACCAGAGGAGGTTTAGACTGGCATCGGGAAAATTTTCTTCGCTGAAAGAAGCATCTCTGGAGGTTTTTTAATTACATGTAGAATGTAAGGCTTAGGAGCACAATTTAGAGGTGAACTCAGCAGGTTTATGGTTAGATTTGATGAACTTAAAGGTCTTTCCCAACTCAACTGACTCTGTAATTATATAAAAGTTGACACTAAAGCAGTTTGTTTCCTATTTGAAGGAAACCTAAGCAGGACTATGAGAAATTCATTCCCATTAGGCAGATGCTGGGTCGTATCCTGACTCCTCCCAGCTCACCTACCCAACCTGCAGAAGCCCAGTTAGTTGCTTTCCAAGGCCTCAGAGATGACAAGTTCCCAAAAAGAGATCTCTGCTCTCTGAGAGCAGCCTGGATAGACTTCCTGGTGAGAGATGGCAAACTGGAAGCTGAAGGGACTGTGAGAGAAGCAGGACTGTGTCCTTGCAGCTTCAACCCCATCCCACAGTATCCAGACAAAACAAGTAGTGAAGGTTTATGTGCAACTTAGGAAACTCAGGCCTTCAAACACAAACTTCAATAAAACCCACCTAGGCATATTTCTCTACAACCTGATACAGGTGAACCTGTGGTAGCACAAGAGTTGGACTAGACAATCTCTGGAGGTCCCTTCCTACCTCTACCACTCTGTGATTCTGTAGTAATAGCAAGAAACCAGTGTGCTCTGTAGATGTGTGAAAACTGAGGCTGGTTGGATCATGCAGCACATGCAATATAATGTAAATACTAATGTATAAAGTCACTCAGAGTACTTGAAAGGATTAAAGGCAGGATCTGAATTTTTCATATCCCTCCCACTAAGCATGAATCCCATACCTGACTTCTGCATTAAATCTACAAGCTTTGTAAAATCTGAAAACAAGAAATAAAGTGTACTTTTATGATACAGATTGTAATCCTTTGCACAAGTGTCTTTGGAAGGCATTCCATTTCTCACTGCATCTGTAATAGCTAGATGTGTACAATTCAATGAGAAATTAAAAGTCTTTCAACATGTCTGTCTTTTTCACCAGTCTACCCCACAGGTATTTATAACTGGGAGGAAATCATAGAATCATAGAATAGTAAGGTTGGAAGGGACCTCAAGGATCATCTAGTTCCAACCCCCTGCCATAGGCAGGGACACCTCCCACTAGTACAGCTCACTCAAAGCCTCCTCCAATCTGGCCTTGAACACCTCCAGGGAGGGAGCAACCACAACCTCTCTGGGCAACCTGTGCCAGTGCCTCACCACCCTCACTGCAAAGAACTTTCTCCTAACATCCAGTCTAAATCTCCCCTCTGCCAGTTCAAACCCATTGCCCCTTGTCCTGTCGTTGCAAGACCTTGTCAATAGTCCCTCCCCAGCCTTNCAAAGGGGCAGAATCCCCTCCCTTGCCCTGCTGCCCACACTGCTCTTGCTGCAGCCCAGCACACAGTTGCTGTCTGGGCTGCACTCACACTGCAGGCTCATGTTGAGCTTTTCATCAACCCAGACCCCCAGGTCCTTTTTCCTCAGGGCTGCTCTCAACCATTCACCACCCAGCCTGTATTTGTGCTTGGGATTGTGCCTACCCAGGTGCAGGACCTTACACTTGGCCTTGTTGAATTTCATGAGCTTGGCCTGGGCCCACCTCTCCAGCCTGTCCAGGTCCCTCTGGATGGATCCCTGCCCTCTAGCAAGTCGACTGTGCCACACAGTTTGGTGTCATCTGCAAAATTGCCGAGGTTGCACTGATTCCTGTGTCCATGTCACTGACAAAGATGTCAAACAGCACTGGTGCCAGCACTGACCCCTGAGGGACCCCACTTGGCACTGGTCTCCAGGTGGACATCAGTGACAGTGAAATGCAGAAATTTATATTTAGTCAACCATTCATTTCCATGAGTTTGGTCAAATTTGAGTTCATACTTTCAGATATTCCATTCAGAATATAATGTGATCACCTTTCAAAATCAGATGATTTAGGATACTTGATGATTCAAGAGGCTTACTGCTAATTTGCTGGAATACAATTGAGCAAGGAGAGATACAGATTTAGGCATGCCTGCGGGGCTATGATGTCATTTGCTTCACTGAGACAGGGGATTAGATGGGTATAAATGCTTTAGGAAAGCCAGGCAGGGGAGAAGAGGAGGGTCTCTAATCAAAGATCAGGTGGACTCCACGGAGCAACACCGTGGCATACATGAAAAGGAGGCAGACAGCATATGGGTGAGGATTAAAGGGAATGCAAGGGAAAGTGACATCACACTGTGGGTCTGCTACAGGTCCCCTGACCAAGAAACCAGGTGCATGAGGCCCTCTATAGAAGCATAGAATGGTAAGGTTGGAAGGGACCTCAAAGCTCATCCATTTCCAACCCCCTGTCATAGGCAGGGACACCTCCCATTAGCAAAGGTCACTCAAGGCCTCAAACAACCTGGCCTTGAACACCTCCAGGGAGGGAGCAGCCACAACCTCCATGGGCAACTTGTTCCAGTGTCTCACCACCCACACTGGAAAGAAGGGCAGATAGTTACACATTCACAAGCACTGGTCCTCACAGTAGAGTTCAACCACCTTGATATCTGTTGGAAAGACCACACACAGCAGGGCATCAGCTACCTAAGAGGTTCTTGGAACACATTGATGACAGTTTCCTCCTCTAAGTGGTAAGGGAACCCACAAGAAAAGGTGCTCTGCTGGACCTTGTCCTCACCAGCAAGTAAGGGTTGATGAGCAATGTGAAACTTAAGTGCAGGCTTGGTTGCAGCCACCACAAAATGATAGAGGTGTTCAAGGCCAGGTTGGATGAGGCCTTGAGTGAGCTGTACGAGTGGGAGGTGTCCCTGCCTATGGCAGGGAGTTGGAACTGGATGATCCATGAAGTCCCTTCCAAACTTACCATTCCATGATTCTATGACTCTATAAGGTCCTCAAGTGGTCAAAGAGGATGAGAAGTAAGCTCATTACCCTGGATTTTAAGAAAGTAGACTTCACCCTCTTCATGAATCTGCTTGGCAGAGTCTCATGGGATAAAGCCCTGGAGGGAAGAGGGGCCCAAGAAAGTTGACCAATATTCAAGGACCATCCTCTCCAGGCCCACTCCAAGAAGGAGTAAGACAGGGAAAAGTGTCAGAAGGCTGGCATGGATGAGCAAAGTGCTCCTGGACTTACTCTGGGGGGGAAAAAAAAAAAAAAAAAAAAAAAAAAAAAAAAAAAAATTTTAAAAAACATCTTATTNAAAAAAAAAAGAAAAGTGATTCTATAAGCAATGGAAGTGAAAAAGTGAAATTATATCTGAAGCAGTATGGCCAAACTTCTGATAGATGAAGCTGGCCTTTTTGCAGTATGGCTTGTCTATTCGGCATTACTTTTCACACAAAGAAAAATCAAACTCCACCCGGAATTCTCCATAAGAACTATATTACCTTCCCACTTCATTTGGGCTGCTAGCTAGGTGATACAGTAGTCCTTAATTCACTTGATAACTTACTTCTGTAGGCAAAGCAACCAGTAAAATGAGAATTACCAGCCAGGACAAAAGTTTGACAAGTTCTTGGCGGGATGGAGTAGGAGGAAGCCCTCATGTGATGCAACTCGACATGGCTCAGTTGAAATTACCAGCTGAGAATCTTTTATAGCTTGGCAAAGAATTAAAACACATGTCCCATAATAAACAAAAAAAGTTTATGCAGACTTCAGTAATATAAACTTGCTTTTAATATGGGTTTTCATTAAACATCTTACCTTATATTAATGGATGTGCATGCTTGGTTGTTTTTTTTTCCAGGCATGACAAATGTCTCTTTCATAGTTACTTGAAAGGCTTCAAGGAGACCTTAGAGTAGCCTTCCAATATCTGAAGGGGGCCTACAGGAAGGCTGGGGAGGTACTATTGACAAGGTCTTGCAATGACAGGACAAGGGGCAATGGGTTTAAACTGGCATAGGGGAGATTGAAACTGGATGTTAGGAGGAAGTTCTTTACAGTGAGGATGGTGACATACTGGGACAGGTTGTCCAGGAAGGTTGTGGTTGCTCCCTGCCTGGAGGTGTTCAAGGCCAGGTTGGATGAGACCTTGAGTGAACTGTACTAGTGGGAGGTGTCCCTGCCTATGGTAGGGGGTTGGAACTAGATGATCCTTCAGGTCCCTTCCAACCTTTACCATTCTATGATTCTATAAAAATACTGAAACCTCACTCAGTCTAATTATGAATCTGTTTCTGTTATGTGTATATCTTTCAATGAAGGTATGTTGCAGGTTCTACCACTGTACTACTTCAGCCCTAGCTCACTGAACCTCATTTGAGAAAACATAAAGGGTACAGCACCCTGCAACCCGTTGCTAGCAGCATGTATGAAAACACTTGGGACAAGAATGGGGTTTCCTGGGCTTCAAATTGCTCCAAACAGATGGTCAGATCTGCATGGAGAGATGTCCTGCTCAGCAAAAGAGAAGAAGGCTTAAAAATATATGGTCTATTTATTGCAGATTTTGTTTCCCCTGTCATTGGTAATATTCTTCAGGAAACTGCATGATGTCATTTGCTTTCTACAGACAAGTTACATACATGCTGGAACACAGACACTTCAAACAGCTTTCAAACAGATGGCCGAGGGTATAAATGCCAGAGAGTGAGAACAGCCACTTGCAGTAAAAAATGTTACCCCATACATGGTGTAATGTTTATTTTATAACCCCTATTACAGCCTTACGTGGCTCATTCTTCTAATTTTTCCAGGTATAAATCCCTTAGGAAGTGGCTGTAGAGTACCAAAGCAAAATAAATTTAAATAATTTAAATAACATAACTTGAGAAGAACAAAACTTAATGTCCCAATAGATATCAACTACAACAGGTAGACCTCAATATCCAATGTTTGGTTTGTTTAGCTACTCCAGGGCTGAACTTTGAGTAGTAAAACAGTGAGACTTAAGAAAACACAAATCATTTGAAAAGCTTCATAA
Organism: Eubucco bourcierii; assembly: GCA_013396675.1. Classification (NCBI taxonomy): domain Eukaryota; kingdom Metazoa; phylum Chordata; class Aves; order Piciformes; family Ramphastidae; genus Eubucco; species Eubucco bourcierii. The sequence continues at coordinate 36,276 of VWZE01002918.1, forward strand.
AGCGTGGTGAGGAAGTGTAACTGGACACTAGGTAGATGAATCCCTTGAAGGGATTAATCTATTTTTACTCTAACAAAAGAAAACCAGTCAGTAAGACAATGCCATACTGCCATAAAGTGAGGAGGAATAAACAGAGTACCTAGGTTCTCAGAAATACAGCCATGAGGACAGAAACCAGCACTGCCATGACTGATCTTCCTGAAAAGCTCATGCACAGGACTGTGGGCAGCTGGGAACTACAGTGGTACACATCAGAACAGAGAAAGAAGACAGACCAAGGGAAGGGACTGTCACAGAGATAACCAGGTTGGAAAAGACCTTTGAGATCATTGAGTACAACCTATGCTGCAGGACATCCTGCCATCCATCCCAGCAGACCTACAGCCAGTGCAGCTGCTGCAGGTGACACTGCTCCTGTCTTTCTTTCACATGTCCCTCTTCATATTTGACCATAGTAGGATGACAAGCCATCAGTACTAAGGGGTTCAGCTGCAGCTCTACTCTTACGGTGTGAGGAAAAGATTCAAGGACAAAAAGATTCAAGGACACCCTGAAGGGATAGGACTCATGTTAGGGAGTCAAGGAGTCCGCCTCTGGACATAGTATTTTTATCAATGATATAGACAGGGGGATCAAGTTCAACATCAGCAAGTTTTCTGCATTCAGCTCTGGAACCCTCAACACAGGAAGGACATGGAGCTGATGGACTGAGTCTGGAGGAGGGCTGAGAAGCTCACAAGCACAACTCCAGGCTGGGAGGTGAAT
>VWZE01002919.1:1685-17699 GCA_013396675.1 Eubucco bourcierii
CCAAGCCTGGATGGGGCACTTAGTACCATGGTCTGGGTGACTGGCTGGGGCTGGGTGAGCTTGGAGCTCTCTTCCAACCTGCCTGATTCTGTGGTTCTATGACTCAGCACCCAGCCCACGTTCACCTCTCTGCCCACAGCAGCTGGACTGTGCAAAGGAAGGAACCCTGAACCTTTTATCTGATCAGCTGCATCTTGCAAACCAATTCCTGTGCCCCTGAGTGTGAGGGATGAAAGTATGGAAAATATCTGTGAGGCAGAGGATTAACAGGGAAGAGTTCAAAGCAAAACCCACGGATTAGAGAGAAAACCAATCAGGAATCAAAATGAGTGACCTGATGCAGCTGATGTGAGGCTGAGCTCAACACAACTAATTTAGTAATTAACCTCCCCAGACCTCCAGAGGAAGCACTTTCATCTCCACTGGCCCTTATCTGCACACCTGGGTGGCTCTGGAGCATTTCTGCTCCCCTTAATCTCCTCTCACAAAGGTGCAGAACAGCTTGGAGAGCAGAAGTGCCAACAGGCAGCTCTGGAGCAGGCCTGACCAGATTTTGGGACTGGGTGGGGAAAGACCTCTCTGAGGGTCACTCTCTTACTGAAGCCACCAACAGCTCCTAGTGGCACAGAAGCATCAGGGGTCAGGGCTGGGCATCAGCTGAGTGCCAGAGGCTCTCCAGCAGCCTCTCTGCATCCCCAGAGGGAAGAAGGGAGAGAGGCTGCTGGGCTGGGAAAGAAACTCAGGCAGCTGGGATGGGAAGCAGAACAATGCCATGGGATAGAGACACAGACACAAAGCAAGAGCCAAGCCAAGCCCTGGTGGCAAGGAGGGCACCACTGGCACCACTGATGCTGGGGGCAGGCACTGGGCAAGGCCCAGCCTGCACTCAGCAGCAGATGGCAACAGGATTCAGCAGCTGGATGCTGGAAGGGGGTTCAGGAGCAGAGGGCTGGGGATGGAAGGCAGAAGGGAGAGAGTCCTGCTGGGACACAGGCAGGGAAGAAGAGGCTTGGCCCTGGGCATCCCTCAGCTGGCTCCTGAAGATTCATGGAATGGTTTGGGTTGGAAGGGACATTTAAAGGCCACCTGGTTTCACCCCCACATGCTTGCAGGACAATTAAAAGGACATTTCCAAGGGGATATTGTGACAAGATCTGCAACATCCAGACAGCTTAGGAAGAGAACAGCTCTGTGCCAAAGCAGCTGACCTCTGGGGATGGTGCTCCACAGCCTCCTGAGATAAAAATCAATAAAGTCTTGATCAAACTGTAACAGAATCCCTGCAGAGCTGCTCCAAACCCGTGCAGATCTAATAACAAACAGCAACATCCTCACTGATTGCTCTGCTCTGCTCTAACCACCCTCTGCATTCTCAGGAAGCAAGCCAGATGCCCACGGGGGGCAGCTGCTGCAGCAGGATCTGCTGCTCACCAAGAGAAGCAAGGCACTGGGAAGGGGGATGGAGGCTCAGGCCAGCTTTCCAGTCACCCCTTACTGGTCTCAAGCACTGGGCACCTGCCTGCTGTGCTGCAGGCCACAGAATGGATTTGGTTGGAAGGGACCTGAAAGCTCAGCCAGTGCCAAGCCCTGCCATGGGCACCGACACCTCCCACCAGTACAGCTTGCTTCAGGCCTCATCCAGTCTGGCCTTGAACACCCCAAGGGAGGAGACCTCCACAGCCTCCCTGAGCAGCCTGTGCCAGTGTCTGCCCACCCTCCCTGTCCAGAATTTCCTCCTCCTCTCCAGTCTCAGTCTCCCCTCTCCCAGCTCAAACCATTGTCCCTCCACCTGGCCCTGCCAGCCCTTGTCAGAGCAGAGCCCTCCCCAGCTCTCCTGCAGCCCCTTCAGGTACTGGAAAGCTGCTCTAAGGTCTCCCTGGAGCCTTCTCTCCTCCAGGCTGAACAGCCCCCTCAGTAATCAGTTACTTGAGAAGCCCTGTCCTGATCAAGAGGGTGCTGGGGCTGGGAGCACCTCGCTGAGGGAAGCAGCCAGAGCTGCTCAGGGCTGGGAGGCATCACAACACTTGCACCAGCCTGGACTTCTCCATCCCTCTGAGTGCTTGGGGTTGGGTGTTTTCCTTTCTTTTCCTTTCTCTCCCTCTTCTTAAATAGATCTCCTCCCTAACTGGATCCTGGAGTGGAGAATAAATGAACCTGTTAGGTGGCATCCCCTGTCTGTGTGCAAGAGGAAGGATTTAATCAAAGCACTGTGGTTTAAAATGAGAGACTTACTGGCACTTGTGAGCCCTCCTGAGAAAAGGACTCCCTCTCCCCCAGGTATCTGAGGGGAACCTGAAATCTCACAGTCTAATTGTGTCTCCTAGAGGTATTTCCTGCAGGAGAGCTCACTCTCTGGAGTCTGATCTCTGGGGAGCCCTGGGCAATCACTACATCTTGTCACACAAGGGGAGCTCTGGGCCACCTACAAGGGTAAGCAGAGATTATTCTGACTTTTGCAGTTCAGAATCCAGCTTGTGGGGGTTTGGCTTTTTTGGCTTGGGTCATTTAATTCCCTGAGCCCCTGACCCCCAGAGCTCTTGTGTTTAGCAGTAGACATCTTAAGTTGTCTTCATGTCTCCAGTTCACACAGATTAAGCTTAAGCACAGGCTCAAGTCTGTCGTTATCAGGGAGGACACAGGGGCCCTGGATTTCAGCTTGGGATGCTTAGGAATCCTGCTAATCCCCCCCAAAAAGCATCTGAAATTAGCCAGACACTGAAGGTGTCCTCCTGACCCAGAGCCTCTGAGGACAGCTTGTTTGTGCCAGCTGGGGAGAGGAGAAATGGGCACTGGCAGCCCAGCAGGGCAGTGCAGCCTGGGCTGCAGCAGGAGTGAGAGCAGCAGCACAGGGAGGGGACCCTGCCCCTCTGCTCAGACCCCCTGCAGCACTGCCTCCAGCTCTGGAGCCCCCAGCACAAGAGGGACCTGCAGCTGCTGGAGAGGGTCCAGAGGAGGTCACAAAGATGATCAGAGGCTGGAGAAGCTCTGCTGTGGGGACAGGCTGGGAGAGTTGGGGGTGTGCAGCCTGGGGAGGAGAAGGCTCTAGGGAGACCTCAGAGCAGCCTTAAGGGGCTGCAGGAGAGCTGGGGAGGGACTTGTGACAAGGGCTGGCAGTGCCAGGAGGAGGGACAATAGCTTGGAGCTGGGAGAGGGGAGACTGAGAGTGGAGATGAGGAGGAAACTGTGGGCAGGGAGGGTGGTGAGACACTGGCACAGGCTGCCCAGGGAAGCATCCAAGGCCAGGCTGGATGAAGCCTGAAGCAAGCTGTGCTGGTAGGAGGTGTCCTTGCCCTGGCAGGGGTTGGTACTGGATGGGCTTTCAGGTCCCTTGCAGCTCAAGCCACTCTGTGGTCCTATGAAACTGGGAACATCTCATCCCCAGCTGCAGAGCTCTGCACCTCTCCTATTTCTCTGCTCCTTTTTACTCTGTGCCTCTCGGGGTCAGTCACTCAGCATCCAGCCCTGCCCCAGCCACACTCCCAATCCTCCAACCTTTGGGATCACCTCCCCAGGGAACTGGTGCACTCCCCTGCACTGGACAGTGTGAAGACTCACCTTGAGAGGGAGCTGGACCAGCTCCTTTCAACCCTACCATCACCTAGAAAGGTTGGAGCAGATGAGCCTTGGGGTCCCTTTGGCCCTGCCACTCTGTGATTTCCATCCCAGAACCCCCAAGTTCCCTCTAGATGAGGACATCGTGAGGGAAGGAGGATACCATAGGATGACAGAGCCAGGAATGCTTCAAAGAGAGCTGATTCTCACCCAGAAGATGAGACTGGCTGGCTTGTGGCTGCTTTTGACACTCAAAGCCCCAGATGAGTTATTCCTGGCATTAAGTCTGCATCTCTCCTTCCAGTGGAGGTTGCACAGTGCCCATTTTCTGCCTGAGAGCACAGTGCTCAGCTTCCCTGCCAGGAATGGCCCAGGGGGTGAGACCTGCCTTGGAGAACACACCAGGCCCCAAGGCTAACCATGACTCTGCCATGGGCAGCTGCTGCAGAGGGGAAAGAACGACAGGCAGGGTCACAGAGAAGACATCCATCATGGGGAAGTGTCAGGCACACGGATGGGGAACCCTGAGAGAGTCCAGGGCAGGCTGCAGAGAGCCCTGGGGCTGAGAGCCTGCACAAGAGCAGCCCCAGAGGGCAGCTGAGCAATGCTCAGCAAGAGACAAAGGAGCTGTGGGGGGCAAGAGCCTGGGGCCAGGCTCTGCTCAGTGGTGCCCAGGGACAGCACAAGGGGCAGTGGGCACAGAATGGAGCCCAGGAGGAGAAAGTTGTTTGTTGTGAGGGTGCTGGAGGCCTGGAGCAGGCTGCCCAGAGAGGCTGTGGAGTGTCCTTGTGTGCAGAGCTCCCAAGGGCAGCTGGGCACTGTGCTGCTGGGCAAGCTGCTGTGGGTGCCCAGAGCTCCCTTCCCACCCTCCATGCCAGGGTTCTGCGAGGCAGGCAGCAGGTGAGACAAACCCAGGTGCACCAGAGGGGTACCCCAAAAGAGCTCTTCCTCAGAAAGCCAAAGATTACAAGAGAGGCTGCAGCAGCGAGGCCCCCAGCATGGAGGTGCAGGCTGCAGTGTGGGCAGGGGCTGGGGGAGCAGCTCGGTGGGGCCCTGCTGTGGGCACAAGGCAGCAGAGAGCTTCTAGGGGAGATGCAGATGAGGAGGGACTTGTGTCACTTCTTGTTTGCCAGCCCCTGGCACAGGCTGAGCTGCAGCTGCTCTATGTGTCAGCAACCACTTCCAGGGCTCTGGGGTTAGTTAGGAAGGAAAATAATTAAGCCTCATTAAAAAGACAAAGTTGGTGACCTGCTGCATTCCTCCTGTGCCTGCAGTGTTTTCCTCCCCTGCCCACACGCAGTGTGAGCTGACACAAGACACTGAACCAATTCCACAGCACCAAAGCCCCCAGCACCATCCAGCCCAGCCAGCAGCACAGCCCCACCATGGCCACCAAACCACAGCCCCCAGTGCCATGGCCACAGGGTTCTGGAACACCTCTGGGCATGGGCACTCCACCACCTCCCTGGGCAGCCTGTGCCAGTCCCTGACCTCTCTGGCAGCAAAGAAATTGTTCTTCAGCTCCAACCTGACCCTCCCCTGGCACAATCCCAGGCCATTTCCTCTCCTTCTGTCACCTGAGAGAGGGAGCAGAGCCCAGCCCCAGCTGGCTGCAGCCTTCTCCCAGGGAGCTGCAGAGAGCAATGAGCTCTGCCCTCAGCCTGCTCTGCTCCAGGCTGCACACCCCCAGCTCCCTCAGCTGCTCCTCCCCAGCCCTGCTCTCCAGACCCTTCCCCAGCTCCCCTGCCCCTTCAATTCAGAGCAATTTTAGCAATTCAGAGCATTTTTACTGCTCTCTGTTCTGTCTCACTAACAGCCTCCAGCTCTGCCCCTGATTTACCCAGCCAGCCACTCAGCCCTGCCTGTCATGGCTGCTGCCACACCAGTTGGAAGCAGCCACTCCAGCAATTTCCTGATTTTAGCAGCACTGGAGCCAAAAGAGTTTAATTTACTGTCATTAAAGGCAGGCTAAAAGCAGTAGGTGTGGAATGAGATGATCAATTTCAGACCAGCTAGTGCCTTCTTCAGCTTTTATGTTGCCCAAGCATGATGTTATGGAGCTGTTGTGATAGCCTACAGACACCTCCTTGACCTCCTGACTCAATAAAAAGACCATCACATGAAGTGATTTTATTAACTCCCCTCCTGCTATAAAATCCTCTTTCAGTTGTTTTCTTTTTTAAGAGCTGCTGCTTACAGCAGTGATTAAAAAGGGGCAGGGTAGTGGCTGTGACATCTGCCACAGGCTCTCGGCACAGAAAGGACTAGGGCCTGATGGAGCAGGTCCAGAGGAGGACACCAAAACCAGCAAGGGGCTGGAGCAGCTCTGCTATGGGGACAGGCTGAGGGAGCTGGAGATGTTCAGCCTGGAGAAGAGAAAGCTATGGAGAGACCTAATAGCAACCTGCCAGTACCTGTAAGGGGTGCAGGGAGGCTGCAGAAGGACTGTTCCCAAAGGCCTGCAGGGACAGGATGAGGGCAGTCATAGAATGGGAAGGCTGGAAGGGACCTCAAGGCTCAGCCAGTTCCAACCCCTTGCCATAGGCAGGGACACCTCTCACTAGCACAGGTCACTTAAGGCCTCATCCAACCTGGCCTTGAACACCTCCAGGGAGGTCGTGGAGCACAGAATCACCCAACATGATCAAAGATCAAAGATCACATTGGGTGATTCTCTGCTCCACAACCTCCCTGGGCAACCTGTGCCAGTCTCTCACCACCCTCACTGCAAACAACTTCCTCCTAACATCCACTTTCAATCTCCCCTCTGCCACTTCAAACCCATTCCTCCTCATCCTCTCAGCCCTCTGAGCATCTTGGTGGCCTCCTCTGGACTGGCTCAAACAGTTCCATGTCCTTCCTCTATGGATTGAAATAAGAGCAGAGCAGATTGAGATTGGATGTGAGGAACAAGTTCTGCAGCAGGAGGCTGCTGGAACACTGCAGCAGGGTGCCCAGGGAGGTGGCTGAGGCTCCATGCCTGGAGATAGTGAAGGTGAGGCTGGAGAAGGCTGTGAGCAGCCTGCTCTGGTGGAGGATGTCCCTGCTGAGTGCAGGGGGTTGGGCTGGATGCCCTTTGGAGGTCCCTTCCAGCCTAACCTACTGCATGACTCCAATGACATCAAGCCTGTACAAAGGACATCAGCTTGCCAGCCTTGGGGCAGATGTGGCCTTTCATGCTGTGAGCTGCAGCCCTGGCAGGGGCAGGCTGGTACCATGGGGATCACTCTGTAAGGTTCTGCAGCTGCCACAGCAGGCAGGGCCTGGCCCAGGCTGTGCCCAGGCAGCACTGGAACAGAAGTGTGTATCTAGATGGAGATTATTGTTCCCTGTCCTACAGTTGGGTGCCCTCAGGCACTCCCTGCTGACAGAGAGCTCTCATTTCCAGCAGCAGCAACAGGAGACAGCTCTGCACTCAGCTCTCCTTTCAGATCTATTTGTTCCATTGCAGCTCAGGCTCCTCCTGCTCACATGGAACCTCCTGGGCTCCAGTCTGTGCCCATTGCCTCTTGTCCTGTCACAGGGCACCACTGAGCAGAGCCTGGCCCCTTCTTGCCCCCCACCCTTCAGATATTTACATTCATCCGTGAGGTCTCCTCTCAGTCTTCTCCTCCCCAGACTCAACAGCCCCAGGGCTCTCAGCCTGTCCTCATGAGAGATGTTTCTGTCCCCACAGCATCTCAACCACCTTTGTAGCCTCTAAGGGGACCAGAACTCCTCTAAGCTCCCCCAGCCCCACCAAGGCCATCAAACCATGGCCCCAGGTACCATGGCCACAGCTTTCCTGCACACCTCCAGGCATGGGTTCTCCACCACCTCCCTGGGCAGCCTGTGCCAGTCCCTGACCACTCTTGCACCAGAGAAAATGTTCCTCAGCTCCAACCTAACCTCCTCTGGCACAACTTGAGGCCATTTCCTCCTGATGGACTTGAAGATCTTAGGGACCTTTTCCAACCAAAACAATCTCTGATGCCATCACTTGCTCCTTTGGAGAGGAGACCAACCTCCAGCAGGCTCCAGCCTCCTTTCAGGGAGCTGTAGAGGGCAAGAAGGTCTCCCCTCAGCCTCCTCTTCTCTACACTCAACCACCCCCACAGTCACCACAGCTCCCCTGCCTCCTGCAGGGATATTAATTTGCTGCTTGCACACAGGGCAGCTCTGCTTGCATTTCACTTTTATGAAAGCCCCAAACCTGCTCATTTTTGCTTTGCTTGCAGGATCCTGAAGTCCTCTTTCTTTCTGGCTTGCTAATAAAGAATGAATAAGTCACAGAGGATTTCAGAGGCTCATTTGAAGTGGCCTGGAGAGAGGCTCTTTGTAAGCTGCAGTTATTTTAATTTTTTTTTGATGCAAACAAATAAGCCTTGCAGGAAGGGCTGATGAGTGAGGGCTTGGTTCCTTCCCCCACCTTATGGCACAGGCAGATTGAATTTGTATTCTCTGCTTCACTGCCCCCAGCATCAGTCCCTGAAGCTTCCCAAACGAAACCACTCCAATAATTGTGGAAGACAAGAGGTGGGCACCTGGGATCCATGGCCCTGATGCCACAGTCCTCACTCAGACCTCCTCCTTCAGCCCACACCCATCACAGGCACGAAGAGACACCAAGAGAGAGCCTCACTCCTCCTGCTCAGACAAGGGTCAGGGAACCACAGAAGTGCTTCAGCTGGAAAAGGCCTCCAGGATCCTCCAGTCCAAGCAGCAGCACAGCCCCACCATGGCCACCAAAGCATGGCCCCCAGTGCCATGGCCACATCTTTCCTCAACACCTCCAGGCATGGGCACTCCACCACCTCCCTGGGCAGCCTGTGCCAGTCCCTGACCAATCCTGCAGCAAGGAAATTGTTCTTCATCTCCAACCTATCCCTCCCCTGGCACAATCCCAGGCCATTTCCTCTCCTTCTATCACCTGAGACTGGGGAGCCCAACCCCAGCTGGCTGCAGCCTCCTCCCAGGGAGCTGCAGAGAGCAATGAGCTCTGCCCTCAGCCTGCTCTGCTGCAGGCTGCACACCCCCAGCTCCCTCAGCTGCTCCTCCCCAGCCCTGCTCTCCAGACCCTTCTCTGGAGCCGCTCCAGCCCCTCAATGTCCTTCTCAGAACAAGGGCAAATGCTTTGATGCTTCAAGTGTACTATGAGAACACCTCAGCTGCACCTCCCCTGAGTGGCTCCTGCTCCTCTCTGCAGCAATGAGACACTCACACAGCTCCCTCCTGGGACATCCTCTCAGCTTCTGCCATTGGCTGGGTTGGGTTAAGCAGGCAAAGCCAACATGGGAGCTGTGACCTGGCACTGGTGCCAGCACTGCTCTCAGAACCTCTTTTCCTGACTTCTGTTGCTGTGCCCAAGCAGAACTCCAAGCTGGAATGTGACATTTTTCAGAATTCTTCATGACCCAAACTCTGCTGCAGCTGCCCTGAAGGAGCTCACTCATGTGGGGTCCAGAGAGCTCCCCTGAGCTTCCTCACTCATGTGGGGTCCAGAGAGGTCCCCTGAGCTTCCCCAGCTCCTGGAATTTCTCCCAACTTGCCTAACAAACAGAAAATTAATTCCTACTTGTATCTCTGTGCAGAAGCAAGGAAGGAGCCCAGGACCTCCCAGCCTGGAGAGGCTGGACAGGAAACCCTCCCTTCTGCATGTGCTGCTCTCCAGCCCTCCCAAGACTGGGAAGTTTGGTTGCCAGCCCAAGCTGCCCTTGCAAAAGGGCTGGGAAGCAGCATTTGGCTGCCTGCTGTGTGAGGAGGGAACCCTCCCTGTGAAGCTTCTCCAGCCTTGGACACCCATCCACGGCTCCTGCCCGGGGCGCAGCCGCCGAGGAAGGCTTGGAGGCTCCCAGCAGCTCCCAGGCAGCTCAGGAGCTGGCACTCAGGGACAGCAGGCTTTCCAAAATTAAATCCCTCCCCTTCTGGATGGAAATTCTCTGCCCAAAACGTGTCCAACAGACAGCTCAGACGGCTTCAGGGTTAGAACACAGAGAAGTTTATCCTTCAGACGATGCAATCCCCAAGCAGGGCCCAGCGCTGCGATGCATCTGAACGGTGACCAACAGCCGAACGCTGCCCTCTGCATCCCCTCCTCCCACAGCAGGAACCCTGCCACTTGGTGTCTGTGTGCACAGCTCCCTCTCTCACAGCAACCACCCCCACACCCTCCTGTGTCCTGAAAAAACAGCAGTTCACTGGGAACAGCAAAGAGGAAATGCCAACACAGGCCCCGGGAGCAACAGACAGCAGCCAGGAATGAGGAGAGACACCCACGGGCCCCCGTGGAGGCAGGGGCAGGAGAGGTTCAGGGCTGCTGCAGGTTGGAGCAGCAGATCCAAGGACACAGAGAGGAAGCTTCCTAAGCCTTCACTTCACAGCCCTTCTTCATGCTCCAGTTAGAGTTCAGAGAATCACAGAATGGTTTAGGTTGGAAGGGAGCTCAAAGCTCAGTCAATTCCATCCCCCCTGTGCCATAGGCAGGGACACCTCCTTCCAGCCCATGCTGCTCAGGGACTCATCCAGCCTGGCCCTGAACACCTCCAGGGAGGTTGTGGAGCACAGAATCACCCAACATGATCAAAGATCAAAGATCACATTGGGTGATTCTGTGCTCCACAACCTCCCTGGGCAACCTGTGCCAGTCTCTCACCACCCTCACTGCAAACAACTTCCTCCTAACATCCACTTTCAATCTCCCCTCTGACACTTCAAACCCATTCCTCCTCCTCCTGCCATTCCANGACTCCAGGTGGGGTCTCCACCTAATTCCTGTGTTCTGGAGCAGCAAAACAACTGCTGCAGCCCTTGGTACTGCCCTGGGGGTTATGAGCTGAGTCCTGCCTGGAGCAGCAGCAGGTACATCACTGTGACACCCTGCAGAGATCACACTGTCAGGCTGAGCAATGTTGGGGTTGGAAGGGACCTCTGGAGCTCAGCCAGCCCAGCCCCTGCCCAAGCAGGGCACCCACAGCAGCTTGCCCAGCAGCACAGCACCCAGCGGGCCTTGGAAGCCCTGCACACAAGGACACTCCACAGCCTCTCTGGGCAGCCTGCTCCAGGCCTCCAGCACCCTCACAACAAACAACTTTCTCCTCCTCTTGAACTGGGGAGTCCAGAACTGGATCCAGCACTTCAGGTATGGCCTCATCCAGGCAGAGCAGAGAGAAAGGAGAATCTCCCTTGACCTGGTGGCCACACACTGTAGCCCCAAAAGAACTCCAGTATGTGCACACCACAATGCAGACAGCAAAGAGGCTGCATTTTGGGCAGCTCTGCATGGAGCTGCTGCAGAAGTTCACTGCTGGGGCTGGGAGTTTTGTGGGTCTGCTGCTTCCCAGGAGCTGAGGCTGGAGTGCTGCAGGGAACTGCCTTTGAGCCTGGCAATGCAGGGAGATTACAGCTGGGACTCAACTTCTCAGTGACTGAAGCTTGTAGGGAGCCTTAAACAAAAGGCAAAAAACAAAGCCAGAGGCTTCAGAGCCTTCCTTTAGAAGACAGCCACAAAACCAAGGCTGATTTCACAGGGCACAGGGAGCCTGGTGCTGAAAGAGCTCTGTTTGTGCCTGGCAGTGCTGCCCTTCAGCTGCCACCCCTCTGAACATGTAAAGCTCTCCCCAGACCCTTCACTCCCACCCTTTAAAGTCAAGCACAGCACTGCTGCAGGTACAGCTCTCTCCCAGCCCTCTGTCTGTCTGTCCTGGAGTGAGCCAGAGCAGAGCTGGGGCTGCCCAGCTCAGTCCCTGCTCATGAGGCCCTTGCTCAAGTCCAGGGCAGCTTGGCACAGCCAGGGGCTGCTGCTAGCAGGGACAAGCTGATGGTTTAATGCTGCCCAAACAACCACCACCCAGAGGCAAATCAGCTCTGCTCAGGAAGGAAAGCAAAGCACTAAGCCCACCATTCACCTTCCCTTTGGAAGACAAACAACTGCAGGCCTCGAGGACATTGATGTTGGTTTGCTGAAGAGCTGAGCACCTCCTGGTGCTGGCCCTGAGCCATCCTTCAACCATGGAACTGAGAGCTCCAGGAGGCTGCAAACCCCAGGGGCAGCCACAGCTGCTGGAATGGAAGCACTCAGCTTCAACAGGCTCAGAGAATTATGGAATTGTTTGGTTAGAAAAGTTCTCTAAGGTCATTGAGCCCAGCCAGCAGCACAGCCCCACCCTGGCCACCAAACCATGGCCCCAGTGCCATGGGCACAGCTTTCTGGAACACCTCCAGGGGTGGGCACTGCACCACCTCCCTGGGTAGCCTCTGCCAGTCTCTGACCACTCTTGCAACAAAGAAATTGTTTCTCAGCTCCAACCTAACCCTGCCCTGGCACAATCCCAGGCCATTTCCTCGCCTCCTATCACCTGAGATTGGGGAGCAGAGCCCAACTGCAGCCTCCCCTCAGGGCACTGTAAGCAAGAGACAGCAGAATGACCAACAGCAGGTTGAGGAAGGTTCTCCTCCTCCTCCCCTCTGCCCTAGCCAGGCATCATCTGGAATACTGGGTCCAGCTCTGGGCTCCCCAGCTCCAGAGAGACAGGGAACTGCTGGAGAGAGTCCAGGGCAGGCTGCAGAGCTGCTGAGGGGCCTGGAGCAGCTCTGGGAGCAGCAAAGGCTGAGAGCCCTGGGGCTGAGAGCCTGCACAAGAGCAGCCCCAGAGGGCAGCTGAGCAATGCTCAGCAAGAGACAAAGGAGCTGTGGGGGGCAAGAGCCTGGGGGCAGGCTCTGCTCAGTGCTGCCCAGGGACAGCACAAGGGGCACAGACTGGAGCCCAGGAGGTTCCATGTGAGCAGGAGGAGAAAGTGGTTTGTTGTGAGGGTGCATTGTGCATTTGGGGTGAAGGCCTTGGAGCTGCAGTGCCCTCTGCTCCCAGGGATCTCCACCAGGAGCCACAGACCCTACTGAACACAGAGGAAAGCAAAGGAGAAGGAGATGCTTTTGAGGAGTACAACCAGAGCAATCTCCTCATTCAGGAGTGATAAAGCAGCTCTCACAGACCCACTGAGCATGCAGCTGGTGGTGAACTGCTGCCCTGCCCCACATCCCCACAGCCTGCATGGGGAGCAGCCTGGGAGGCTGGGCTGCTGCTCAGGCCATGCTCCTCTGGGGCTAATTGAGTTCCATTCTGCTAATTGAGTTTGTTTCCATTGATTTATAGAGGAAATCAAGGCTTCTTATTTCATGGAGTTGATGTCATCATCAAAAGCAATGCATTAGGAGATGTTGGGAAGCAGGAGGCTCGTTGCTGGATGATAAAAGGAGAACGTTCAAATGCCTGCTCCCAGCTCTCTTGGATCCATGGCCAAATGCAATTACCACAATCACAGGGAGAGAAGAGAAACAAAACAACCCACAGCAGGCTAAATGCAAGGCAGGCAGACAATCCATACGGATAACAGCCTTGCTGAGCACACTAATGCTAATTCCTGAGGATTACTTACTCCTGGAAGCCACAGGCTGCACTGCCTGCTGCTCTGGGGGGGAAGGAACCATAACTGGTGTGGAAGGGGAAATGCTGAGCTCTGGACACTCCTGAAGCCACAGGCTGCACTGCCTGCTGCTCTGGGGGGGCAAAGGAACCAAAACTGGTGTGGAAGGGGAAATGCTGATCTCTGGACACTCCTGAAGCCACAGGCTGCACTGCCTGCTGCTCTGGGGGGGCAAAGGAACCAAAACTGGTGTGGAAGGGGAAATGCTGATCTCTGGACACTCCTGAAGCCACAGGCTGCACTGCCTGCTGCTCTGGGGGGGCAAAGGAACCAAAACTGGTGTGGAAGGGGAAATGCTGATCTCTGGACACTCCTGAAGCCACAGGCTGCACTGCCTGCTGCTCTGGGGGGGCAAAGGAACCAAAACTGGTGTGGAAGGGGAAATGCTGATCTCTGGACACTCCTGAAGCCACAGGCTGCACTGCCTGCTGCTCTGGGGGGGCAAAGGAACCAAAACTGGTGTGGAAGGGGAAATGCTGATCTCTGGACACTCCTGAAGCCACAGGCTGCACTGCCTGCTGCTCTGGGGGGGCAAAGGAACCAAAACTGGTGTGGAAGGGGAAATGCTGATCTCTGGACACTCCTGAAGCCACAGGCTGCACTGCCTGCTGCTCTGGGGGGGGAAGGAACCAGAACTGGTGTGGAAGGGGAAATGCTGAGCTCTGGACACTCCTGAAGCCACAGGCTGCACTGCCTGCTGCTCTGGGGGGGAAAGGAACCAGACTGGGCCCAAAGGAGGAAATGCTGAGCTCTGGAAAACTGCTCTAGAAGAATGGGAATTTGCTGTGTGCTCTTCCCCATCCCTTTCCTCCTCCTCCTCCTCAGAGGCCTGAGCAGATGGTGGCTACAGATGGCAATTAGGGATGGATGAGCAGGACTGAAGAAGGTAAGAACCAGCCCGAACCTTCCAGAGCAGTCAGAGGAGCCAGGAAACATTTGCTCCTGACAGTTCCACCGCTCCACTGGGCTGCTTTGCTCTGCCTCTCCTTTCACACCCAGGCCAAGGCCTGCTGCTGCCTGAGGGGCTTCCCCTCTCTGGGAGGTAAGACACAACCCAGGGACCTCAAGACAGGTATCTGCTGGGTGGAGCTGCTCTTGGAGAAGGAACACAATGATATGGCCAGGCCAAATGTCACTCCAGCCTGGAGCAGGCTGCCCAAAGAGGCTGTGGAGTGTCCTTGTGTGCAGAGCTCCCAAGGCCAGCTGGGCACTGTGCTGCTGGGCAAGCTGCTGTGGGTGCCCTGCTTGGGCAGGGGGTTGGTGATCCCCAGAGGTCCCTTCCCACCCCACCATGCTGGCATCTTTGTGTGGGATGCTTCTGCACACATCAGCACCTGCAGCTGGTATTTAACTGACTCCCTCCACCTGAACCCTCCACTTTGTTACCACCACTTCTGGTGTCCCAGAGCACAGCTCCTGCTTCCCTCCCTGTCCCTGGATGTGTAATGGAGAAGGAAAACATTGGAAAACAAACTCGGGAAGTCGCTGCTTTCTGAGTGCTTTTAGCAGCTGTTTTGTTTCCGTGTCAGAAACCCTGGGGGATGAATAGAGTGTGAAGAGACTATAAAAGCCTCCTGCTTTGCAGAGGGAGAAAGCTTCATTGTCTATCAACTTTACCTATTTATGGGGAAATAAGACAGGAAAATGCCTCCAGGGCTTAAGAAACCTAAACGGATGAAGCATATCAGGGACCTGAGGAGAATGAGTGATGAGGGGAGACAGAGGCACAGGGAAGGCAAAGGTTTGGTGACTGGAGACACCACAAACACAGCATGGCATGGAAGGGACCCTGAAGATCACCCAGTGCCCACCCCTGCCAGGGGCAGGGACACCTCCCTCCAGCCCAGGCTGCTCAAGGCCTCATCCAGCCTGGCCTTGGACACCTCCAGGCAGGGCACATCCACAGCCTCCCTGGGCAGCCTGTGCCAGTGTCTGCCCACCCTCACGAGTTTCTCCCCAGTCTCCATTCTCAATCTCTCCTCTCCCAGCTCCATGCCATTGGCCCTTGTCTTGGCACTCCAAGCCCTTGCCACAAGTCCCTCCCCAGCTCCCCTGGAGCCCCTTCAGGCACTGGCAGCAGCTCTGAGGTGCCCCTGGAGCCTTCTCCTCTGCAGGCTGCACCCCCCCAGCTCCCTCAGCCTGTGCTCACAGCAGAGCTGCTCCAGCCCTGGGAGCATCTCTGTGACCTCCTCTGGCCTCACTCCAGCAGCTCTGTGTCCTCCTTCTGGGGACCCCAGCACTGGAGGTGAGCAGAGCCAAGGGGCACAATCCCCTCTCCTGCCCTCTGCCCACACTGCCCTGGCTGCAGCCAGCACACAGCTGCCTGCTGGGCTGCATGAGGGCACTGCTGGCTCCTGGGGAGCTGCTCAGCACCCAACAAGGCTCTTTCTTCAGGGCTGCTCTCAGCCCACTCTGCAGCCAGGCTGGATGTGAGCCTGTGCTTGGCCTGCCTTTGTGAAGCACCAGGCAACAGGGATAAAGAAAGGGGGCTTGATCTGAACAAAATAAAAAGTGAAGCCAAGTTTAACTGGAGATTGCTGATTTCACAATTGCATTTGTACTTCTGCAGGAGCAAACTTTCCTGCTGCTTGAGAGCTGATGCCTAAATTGCAGATTATTTTCTCTTGCAGTGTACACAGATGATGTGTTAAGATGTTTTTCATTTAGTTTCTATTAAGTGATAAAAGCCCTGTCACATCACCATGGCTTAATACCAGCTCTGGGATCTTGCCTCTAATAAATAACTCCTCAGCTCTGCTGGGAACGTGGAGCCTCCAGGTGAGCAACACAGGCAGGAAGGACTTTGCTCTGCTCTCCTCAGAGCCCACCTGCAGTCCTGTGTGCAGCTCTGGAGCCCCCAGCACAGGAAGGACATGGAAGTGTTGGAGGCAGTGCAGAGGAGGCCACCAAGATGCTGAGAGGGCTGCGGCAGCTCTGCTGTGAGGACAGGCTGAGAGAGTTGGGGCTCTGCAGCCTGCAGAGGAGAAGGCTTCCAGGAGACCTT
>VWZE01002919.1:26108-36910 GCA_013396675.1 Eubucco bourcierii
GGGGGGGGCAGCCAAGGTGGGGGGCAGCCATAGGGTGGGGGCAGGTTCACCCCCTCCTCACCTCCACTGCTTTGTTCCCTTCCCAGCACCTGGCTGCTCCTGAGCAATCCCTCCCGAGCCTGCCTTGGCAGAAGCAATCTCCTGCAGCCTCCCCTCTGCCCACCCAAGCCTGTGTGCTCTGTGCCAGGCCTTGATTTGTCTCCTCTGCCTCGTGGAGCTCCGCTCTGTAATTTAGGAGGCTGCTCAGTGCTTTGATGTTCTTGCAGAGTTATTTTACCCCTCCCTCAGTAATAATGATGCCACCTCTGGCTACTGAATCATTACAAACTGCAAGCTCAAAATGAGCTCTAATGATGAAGCTTTTCCAGCTACAATTTGGAGTGTTCCCAGCTCCTTAAAAAGGAACAAACCCACGTTAGGGCTTTTCTTTTTGCTCTCGGAGGGGTAACACAGAGCTGGAGCCTTGGCTGCCAGGGCAGGTAGAGACTTGTCAGGTCCTCAGAGAGCAAGAGGACAGTAGGGACACAAGAGCCAACCTGCATGGGCAGGGAGCAGGAGGAGAGAGCTCCTAAGCACACTCTGGGCTCATTTTTCTGCCCAAGAAGAGATCAGAGCTTACAACAGCAAACAGCTCTTTTCGTTGCTGGGCTTGCAAAGCTTCCCCAGCTGATGAGGCACATGAAAAAAGACTGATAGGAACTGGTTCAGTCTTGGGCCACTCACTCTGAGGAGGACACTGAGGGGCTGGAGCAGGTCCAGAGAAGGGCAGTGAAGCTGGGGAAGGGTCTGGGGAGGAACAGCTGAGGGAGCTGGGGGTGTGCAGCCTACAGAAGAGGAGGCTGAGAGCAGAGCTCATGGCTCTTTGCAGCTCCCTGGGAGGAGGCTGCAGCCAGCTGGGGCTGGGCTCTACTCCCTAGGCTCAGGTGACAGAAGGAGAGGAAATGGCCTGGGGTTGTGCCAGGGGAGGGTCAGGTTGGAGCTGAAGAACAATTTCTGTGCTGCAAGAGTGGTCAGGGACTGGCAGAGGTTGCCCAGGGAGGTGGTGTAGTGCCCACCCCTGGAGGTGCTGAGGAAAGCTGTGGTCATGGCACTTGGGACACGGTTTGAGTGTGGGGTTGGGTTGATGGTTGGGCTGGGGGATCCCCAGCCCTCTTCTGGGGAGCTGCTCCCTCATTAGCACAAATTGTTCTGCTTGCTGCTTTCCAAGTTTAACTGAAGCTCTCAGAGCCTCTCCTCACAAAGCTCTGCAGAACCACAGGTCCCTTCCCTGTGGAGATCACACCAGCAGCCAGCAGCCTGTGGTCTAACTGCACCAAGAGAAGATTCCACCCTGCTTAGCAAAATGGCATCACAGAGGTGCAGCTCCCACAGCCCTGTGGTGAGCAGGGAGCAAAGCTCTGCCTCACTCACACCCTGCTCACCAGCACCCAGAGGCACAGGCCTCTCCAGGTCAGCCTGCAGGTGACAGCTTAGGTCACAGAGCAAGCCAAACATGGATTTGTTGGGGTTGGAAAAGACCTCTCAGGTTATCCAAGGCTTACCCCAGCACTGCCAGGGCAGCACCAAGCCATGGCCCTCAGCACCACATCTCCACAGCCTGGAAACCCCTCCAGGGATGGGGACTCCTCCACTACCCTGGGCAGCCTGGGCCAGGGCTGGACAACCCTTTTGGGGAAGAAATTGTTCCTCATGTCCAACCTAAACCTCCCCTGGGGCAACCTGAGGCCACATCCTCTTGTCCTGTCACTTGTTCCTTGAGTGAAGTGAGAGGTGGAGGGTTGAGGGGCACCTTTCAGTGGCGACCTGGGTTAATGGTTGGAGCTGATGCCCTTCCATGTCTCTTCCAACCCAAAACTGTGCCCTTGCACCTTTACCCTCAGCCTGGGCTTTCTTTACTGGTCCTGGCTAGGTGGAGTGCCAGGTGGTGAGCTGCAAAGCCTGCTGCAGCAGCTCCTGTGGGCACCCTGGGCTGAAGAGGTGTGAGGGCTGCCATGAAGCACACACAAAGGACACGGTGCAAGGATCACTTTGCCTTGGAAAGCAAAGCTGTGCCCTGCAGGCTTTGAAGCACAGGCACAGCCTAGCTCCTGGTGTGCCTGGCTGCTGCTCTCCGACCAGGGTTTGCCACACCTCACACAGCAACCTCATGAGTGCTGGGAGCAGGCTCAAGAGCTGGCCCCTGCCCAGCAAGTGCATTTCAGCTCTGTAATCCCATCCTGGCCAGCCACAAATCTGGATGGGCAGCTTCAGGGGCAGCAAAAGCTTCCTCAGCACAAAATGTGCCTGACCCAGCAACTGGGAAGCCACCACTGCTCTACAGCCTTCTGCACTGCCTGCACACAGAACCCTGGCAGCTGGCTTCCACCTGCCTGGACCCGAGTCACTGCAGCACAAAGCTCTTCAGACAACCACAGAATGCCACCTCCAGAGATCAGCCAGCCCCACTCCCCTGCCACAGCAGGGTCACCTGCAGCAGGTCACACAGGGATGCATCCAAGTGGGTCCTGAAAGCCTCCAGAGAAGGAGACTCCACAACCCCTCTGGGAGCCTGCTCCAGGCCTCCAGCACCCTCACACCAAACAAGTTTCTCGTGATGCTGAGGTGGAACTTCCTGGGTTCCAGTTTGCATCCACTGCCTCTTGCCCTGGCCCTGGCCACCACCAAAAAGAGCCTGGCCCCTTCTTGCCCCCCACCCTTCAGGTATTTGCAGACATCAATGAGGTCTCCTCTCAGCCTTCTCCTCTGCAGGCTCTCAGCCCCAGGGCTCTCAGCCTTTCCTCCTCACACAGCTGTTCCAGGCCCCTCAGCAGCCTCATCACCTCCACTGGACTCTCTCCAGCCTATCCCTGTCCCTCTTGAACTGGGGAGCCCAGACCTGGACACAGTCCTGCAGCTGTGGCCTCGCCAGGGCAGAGGGGGAGGAGAAGCTGCCTTGGCCTGCAGTCTTCACTGACTGTTCTCTGAAGAGGCTTTTCAAGGACCAGCCTGCTCAGGACAAGGTTCTGCTCTTCATTTGGTGCTGGGCTCCAGAGGAGCAGGCAATATTTGTCAACGTTTAGACTAGTTAATGGCACAAGGGAGGGTGGCTGCAGAAATCATCCCTCCAGGAAAGTCCACACCACCCTGCAAAGCACCCACAGACACCATCAATCTGTAAAGCCTCCACTTCCCTGCCCACAGCTGGAGTTAGAGGCAGAGAGCAGGAGAAAGGCAGCAAAGCTCCTCTGCCTTCAGAGCAGAGGGGGGCCAGGCTCCTCTTCTCCCTTTGCTGCACACAACAAACAGCCCAAACTCGAGCCCTGGGACTTGTGGGTATCAAAACCTTCCAGGCTGTGGGAAGGGATCTTGAGAGCTGCTGAAAATACTTAGCAGGAGGGACACAGGGGAGAGGGGCAGGAGGGCTTCTTCACACCTGGAACTTGCAGGCTCAAGAGAGAGACTTGTTAAAACCACTGAAGCGGAGTCAGAGAGTGGGGTGGGATTGCCCAGGGAGATCAGCCAGTCCCAAGCCCCTGCCATTGCCCCTTGTCCTGTCACTGGAGTCCCTTTCTGACTTACCTGGGGCAATGCCTTTGAGCTGACAGAGGGCAGATTGAAACTGCAGAGGAGGAGGAAATCCTGGACAGGAAGGGTGGGCAGACACTGGCACAGGTTGCCCAGGGAGGCTGTGGATGTCTCCTCCCTGGGGGTGTTCCAGGCCAGGCTGGATGAGGCCTTGAGCAGCCTGGGCTGGTGGGAGGTATCCTGGCACTGGGTGAGCTTTCAGGTCCCTTCCAACCCAGACCATTCAATAATCTCTGAACCTTCCAAAGCCTGCACTAAGGCAGTGACCATCTGACTGCAGGAGCAGTGCAGCAGACACTTCATATTAATGTTATTAACCTGAAGTTCATTTTCTTGTTAATTAAGGTTATTTGCATTAATTGAATGTTCCTCTCATTACCACCAGGAGCTCTTCTGCTCCTCCAGGAGTGGCTCTCGCATGGAGGCAGACCTGGAGACTTCATCAGCTCTTGTTTCACAGCCTGAGCAGGAAGAGAACTCAGTGCCAGGTGTGGCTGAGCTCTGCCTCCTGTGGTCCCACCTCACTGCACTGTGCCCCCAGACCTCTTCAGGCTGCAAGCTAAGGGAGAGTGAAAAGGCAGCAAACCTGCTTCGCAGCAAGAAAACCTGGGAGAGTCAGGATGGTTTGGTCCTCTGGTAGCAGGACTGCTGGTTCTCCAGTCCCAGGGCACTGCTGGCATCTCCCAGGGCAAGGCTGGCATTGCCAGAAGGGATAAACTCCAGCTAAGAGGGACAGCAAAGTGCAGGTCATTGATGATGAAGCAGCTGAGTCAGAGAGACTCGGAGATCACAGATCCAAATGTGGTGAGGGACAGAAAGGACCTCTGAAGATCACCAGTCCAACTCCCCTGCTCAAGCAGGGCACCCACAGCAGGACCACAAAGGCCTTTCTCAGACCATGGCAGAGTCTCTGCACCACTGAAGGGCAGAGGAAAGCTGCCCACATGATGGGCATCAGCCCTCTTGAACCTGCTTGGCTCTCCACACTGCTTTGGCTGTCCTGGAGGTGGCTCCAGAGCTGCCCAGCTGGTACCTGCCTGCCACCCGCCGTGAGTAACTCCACCACACTCCAGCTCCTCAGCACCAGCTTGAGTTGGCTGTGCTGAAGCACTTTGTTGAGTCATGACTCTTCCTCTCCACCCCAGCCTGATTCCCCAGGCAGTGTCAGTTCTCCATTTGTTAATCCATATTTAATTTCTAAATCACAAAACACTGTGGCTCTCCAGATAAGCTCTGCAAATGCCCTCCTACACAGAGTCTTCCTGGCTGTCTCCTGGGATACTGCTGATAACAAGCACGAATTGTCTGCTTCAAATATTAATGAGGAAGCTGGAGGGCAGGTGATGAAGGAGTGGAGATGGGGTGGGAACCAGACCCAGAGAGGGAGGAGGTAAGGAGGAAAGAGGATGAGGCAAGATGGAGGCTTGCAAGGGTCAGGTAAGGACTGAAGAAAACAGCCCTGAGAATCCTAGACTGGGTTGGAAGGAAACTTCAAGCTTATCCAGTGCCAACACCTGCCACGGGCAGGGACACCTCCCACCAGCACAGGTTGCTCAAGGCCTCATCCAGCCTGGCCTGGAACACCTCCAGGGAGGGATCCTCACAAGCTCAGGGAGCAGAGGCAGCTCTGATCTCGTGGATGGGGATGAGACACCCACAGCATGAAGGTCCCCAAATGTCTCCTTTGAGGGACCAGAGAAGAAGCAGAACTAACCTCCAGCATCTTGGTTTCTCCTGCTTGGGAAGCCCCTGGGACACACAAGCAGTTCACATTGTGAGGTGAAACCCTTCCTAAAGCAAAAAATCCCAGGGTGCCAGCTGCCTGCTCAGGAGGGAACAGGGAACTGCTGGAGAGAGTCCAGGGCAGGCTGCAGAGCTGTTGAGGGGCCTGGAGCAGCTCTGGGAGCAGCTCTGAGAGCCCTGGGGCTGAGAGCCTGCACAAGAGCAGCCCCAGAGGGCAGCTGAGCAATGCTCAGCAAGAGACAAAGGAGCTGTGGGGGGCAAGAGCCTGGGGCCAGGCTCTGCTCAGTGCTGCCCAGGGACAGCACAAGGGGCAGTGGGCNACTCTGTGATTCTTTTGGTTTTGAAGATCTTTTCTTTTTAATTACCAGGTCTGGCTCATTTGCCTCTGCCTTTCATCAGGGTTGAGGTCACTGTCACCAGACACTTTTGTTTTCCAAATATCAAACCAGAATTATTTAATTCTGAGCTCCTTCATTAAAAAATCAATATTAATTTGCTAGGAGGAACAAAAAGAAGCCTTCCACCCCTTCAGCTTGTCTGCCAGGACACTTCTGTTTGGCTGTGTCACCTGCTCACCCTTCAATCACCTCTGGAAAACAGGGATGCATTCATCTCCCTCTGCCTGGAATCTCAAGGCAGTGACCTGTAGAAGATCTGCAAGGCAGGATGGCACTGCCACACCTCACAACTGGGTGCCTGGAACCACCATGGCACAAAGAATCCCATCCAGACTAGGACTCTGCTGCTCCTGCCGCCCCCAAAGCCAGGCAGCCAAGCTGGGCATCTCCCTGGCACCACCTTCCTGCAGCAGCAGCCAAGCCAAGCAGATGGGCTGGAAGGGACCACTGCTGCCTCAGGGGGGAGGGATCAACACTGACACTCCCCGAGCAGGGCACCTGTGGGGCTCCAATTGCTGCTGCCCTGGGATCTGAACAACAGTGACTCTGATGTCCTTCTAAGCACCATGCTGTAGCTGTTCTCCCAGGTAACCTGTGACAGGATGAGGAAACAGCCTCAAGCTGCAGCAGGGGAGCTTTAGGTTGGGCATCAGGAGCAGTTTCATCACACAAAGTGTGGTTAGGCCCTGGCCCAGGCTGCCCAGGGCAGTGGTGGAGTCCCCAGGCCAGGCAGGGTGCTGAGGGATGTGCTTTAGTGGTGGAGCTCTGCTAGGTTAAGGGTTGGACTCCACGATCTTGGAGGTCACTTCCATCCTCCATGATTCTGTGGTTCGTGGTCACAAATGAGATCCAGGACCCCAAACTAAACTCAGGCCAGCATCAGGTGACTCATTAATGCCTGTTCAATCGCTCATCAACGTCTGTGTCTGCCCTGCACACTGCCAAAGAAACCCCAGAGCTGGCCAGGAAGGAGCCCTTCTGCCTGGCACCCTGCAGGTCTGTCCCTGAAGAGCTCTGCATAGGGGTACCAGGACAGCAGGGGGATGGAGTGGTAAGAAGGTGGCCACATGAAAGCAGGTCCGAGAACCACAGCATGGTTTGGGTTGGAAGAGGCTCTGAGATCATTGAGTCCAACCTTCTACCCAGCCCCACCATGGCCACAGCTTTCTTGCACACCACCTCCCTGGGCAGCCTGTGCCAGTCCCTGACCACTCCTGCAGCAAAGATGTTTTTGCTCATCTGCCACCTACCCCTCCCCTGGTGGGACTTGAGGCCCTTTCCTGTCTCATCCCACCCACCCCTGTAGCCCTCAGTGACATCCCCATCCCCAGATCATCTCCTTGACAAACTCAAGGCAAGGACTGAAGGATCCCAGAGATTTTCAGCCATGCTTTATGATCCCTCAGGACTGTGGACACTCTCCCCTTGCCCTCCCCACAGACTCCCACATCAAAGGCTGCTGCTTCCCACTCTGATGATTTTGACTTCATTCAGAACTTTAGAAACATGAAGCACTGTTTGCTGCTTCCAGCAAGTGCAGAGTTCAAAGCTGTCCATGTCCTCTGACTGGGCTGAGGGAATATTGATGCAGTCTCTGCTTCAAGGCACTGAGCTTGGGGAGGAAAATCCTTTCATTTTTGGCCACAATTCAATAATGCAATGAATATTCTCACAGTTGTTTACACAAGTGCAGAGGACTTTCTATTATTATAGCAGAGCTAAGATCACTCAGTCCAGCCAGCAGCCCAGCCCCACCATGGCCACCAAACCATGGCCCCATGGCCACAGGTTTCCTGAATACCTCCAGGGATGGGGATTCAAACACCTCCCTGGGCAGCCTGTGCCAGTCCCTCACCACTCTGGCAGCAAAGAAATTGTTCCTCAGCTCCATCCTAACTCTCCCCTGGCACAACCCCAGGCCATTTCCTCTCCTTCTATCACCTGATCCTAGGGAGCAGAGCCCAA
This sequence comes from Eubucco bourcierii, assembly GCA_013396675.1. Lineage (NCBI taxonomy): Eukaryota > Metazoa > Chordata > Aves > Piciformes > Ramphastidae > Eubucco > Eubucco bourcierii. The sequence continues at coordinate 33,779 of VWZE01002919.1, forward strand.
CCCCAGCTGGCTGCAGCCTCCTCTCAGGGAGCTGCAGAGAGCAATGAGCTCTGCCCTCAGCCTGCTCTCCTGCAGGCTGCACACCCCCAGCTCCCTCAGCTGCTCCTCCCCAGCCCTGCTCTCCAGACCCTTCTCCAACTTTGTTGCCCTTCTCTGGACCTGCTACAGCCTCTCAATGTCCTTCTTGTAGCGAGGACCCAAAACTGTACCCAGTACTTGAGGTGTGGCCTCAGCAGTGCTGAGTCCATGAGGACAAGCAGCAACCTGCTCCTGCTGGCCACAGCACTGTTGATCCAGGCCAGGATGTTGGTGGCCTTCTGGGCCACCTGAGCACACTGCTGACTCACTTTCAGCCAGGTGCTTTAAGACAACCTTTGTGAATGGGGAGCAGAGTCAGAAACATTTTTAAATCCTTCTACGCTCCTAAACCACCGAAGGCACAGGGATGCTGCTGGCAACAGGAGGAGAAAGCTCACAGCAAGGATCCCATTTCCCAGCTCATCATTACCTGCCCATCCCACTGGATAGCAGCAGCTGCTGGAGCATTGTGTCAGCAGGAGAGGAGGACAGGAGAGGTTTAATCCTCTCCACTGCTTTGCGTCCTGTTCTGCTTCGTCATGGGGAGCTGAGTTGTGCTGCAGCACAGCTCCCAAGGGCCTGCTGCGGGGCCACTGCCCCTCCAGCGAAGAAATGGAGCCCTCCCAGGCAGGGTTCAGATGACTCCTGGCCAGGAAGAAGGAGCATTAGCAGGAGGATGTGATGCTGCCACGCTCCAGCTCCTGTTTCTCAGCATCCCCTGACTGCAGCACCCCTTGGAAGCTCTATCCCAGCTCACCTCTCGGATGTCCTCGGTAATTCCACTGGAGTTCATTAGCAGAGGAAAAAGCTGGCAGTGGGAGGCAGAGTGTTTTGAATTCGAAACACAAGCTACTCCCAGCCTCTCTCAAGAGCCCTGGCAGCTCTGCCAGTGCACTTGGTGAAGATGAACAAGTGGAGTTTCATCCACTATTGATCCCCCTGCTGCTGCTGCGGGCACCGCTGCGGGCACCGCGCCGGCACTCAGAGCGTCCCAGCCCCCTGCCAGGCCCAGCCACAGCCCTGCTCCAGGCATGGCAGGGCAGATGGCAGCAGGTTGCCCTGGAGTTTGGGTTGCTGCTGCTGTCTCTCATAACTAAAAGACGAAGCAGCAGAGCCGTGGGAGGCCTGTGTGGGTCTAGCGAGAGGCAGGTTGCTGTGTGAACCGGCGGCTCTGGGAGCAGCTGCAACGGGAGGCACTCGGAACGGTTTGTGCCTGCATAGCCTTTAGGGCACTGGGATCAGGCTTGGGTGGGAAAACCTCCCTAAGATCATCCCACCCCATCAGCAACCCAACCACCATGGCCATTAAACCATGTCCCCAAGTGCCACAGCCACATCATCCCTCAACACCCCCAGGGATGGGCACTGCACCACCTCACTGGGCAAAGCAATGAAGAGGTTGTTGGACAAAAGCCAGGAGCAGGTCTGACTGCACCGTGTCAGACAGCAACACTGGCCTGAGGAAAGGCCTCCAGCACCCTCACAACAAACAACTTTCTCCTCCTGCTCACATGGAACCTCCTGGGCTCCAGTCTGTGCCCACTGCCCCTTGTGCTGTCCCTGGGCAGCACTGAGCAGAGCCTGGCCCCAGCCTCTTGCCCCCCACAGCTCCTTTGTCTCTTGCTGAGCATTGCTCAGCTGCCCTCTGGGGCTGCTCTTGTGCAGGCTCTCAGCCCCAGGGCTCTCAGCCTTTGCTGCTCCCAGAGCTGCTCCAGGCCCCTCAGCAGCTCTGCAGCCTCCTCTGGACTCTCTCCAGCAGTTCCCTGCAGAGCCAAGAACTGGACCCAACACTCCAGCTGTGACCTTCCTAGGGCAGAGCAGAGGGGGAGGAGAACCTCCCTGGGCCTGCAGGCCACACTCTTCTTCATGCACCCCAGGAGACCTTCTAAGCCCTCAGGGCACACTGCTGGCCATGGTGAACTTGTCCACCTGCCCTCCCAGGTCCTTCTCTGCAGAGCTGCTTCTCAGGAGCCAGCTCCTCCCTGTGCTGCTGCAGGGGGTTGTTTGTGGCCTTATTTCATAAAGCTTTGTCTCAAACTCAAGATGAAAACGAAATCTGTACTCTTGCTGTTGGTAGAACCTCACATAGCTGCCTACAACCCCCTGATAACAACGAGAGAGACGTGGCAGGGGGGCAGGGCCTCCTGCCACAGTGCCAAGAGAATGGGCAGGACCTGCTGCCAGCTGTTGTCAGCCAAGCTGGGAGCACATTTTTGTGCTGTTTTCCTTCCTTCCCCCTGCAGGAGCAGAACCCCAGAGCAGAGCACAAGAGCACAGTGGGGGGAAGCAGGAGTGCAGAGGCAGCTGAGATGATCACTGCCCAACCCCAGCCCACTGCCCAGCACTGCCAGTCCCTTCTCTGCCAGCCAGCAAAGCAGCAGGGCAGCATCCTGGCTGTGGCAGACCAGCTCAGCTCCACACACAACCTCTTCTCTCACCTTACCTTCACAGGAGGCTTCACCAGGGTGAGGAGATGACTTCTGGAAATTAATTTTCCCCAGGAGAACCTTTTCAAGTAGAAGGCAGCTAAAGGGAGCAGTTTGTCCTCCAGGAATACCAGTTACTGGGATTATCTTCATCAGGGAAATTATCCCTGGCAGCTGAACATTTTCATCTCATGCTGCTTCATCAGGAGCTGCTCCAACAGGGCTTCCTGCCTCCCTCCCCTCATGTCCCCACCATCACCTCCCTGCTAGGAGCTTGCCATCTTCAATCTCCAGCCTGCTTCCCCTTAGGAAAGATCTGCTAGAAGAGAACACCAGGATAATATCATCACAGAATCAGGAAGGTTGGACAAGACCTCTAAGGTCATCAAGCCCAACCTTCAACCCAGCACCACCATGCCCATAGAATGATTAAGGGTGGAACAGACCTCTAAGATGATCAAATCTAAGCACCAATCCAACACCAGCATGCCCAAAGACTCACTAAGGCTGGAAAGGCTTCTAATCATGAAGTCCAACTGCCAACTCAACACCACCATGCCCACAGAACGACTAAGGATGGAACAGAGCTCAAAGATCAGCAGGTCCAACCACCAAGCCAGCACCACCA
>VWZE01002921.1:7011-18311 GCA_013396675.1 Eubucco bourcierii
TGCCTGCTCCCAGTCCTTACTTTTACCCTCTGGAACTTGGACATTGTGGTTGGAGCCCTTGCTGTTGAAGACTGAGGCAAAGAAGTCATTGAGAACCTCAGCCTTGTCCATATCCTTTGTCAGCAGCTCTCCATTTTTCTTCTGTAAGGGTCCCACATTTTCCCTAGTTCTCCTTTCCTCACTGATATACCTGAAGTTCTTCTTGTTCCCTTTAATGTCCCTGGTCAGATTCAATTCTAGCTGTGCCTTAGTTTTCCTTACCACAGCTCTGGCTGCACAAACAGTATCTTTGTACTTGTTCCATGTCCCCTGTCCTCGCTTCCATTCTCTATAAGCTTTCTTCTTGCATTTAAATTCCTTCTAACCTTCCTCCAAAACATCTGATCTTCTACTAAATTGAGGTTGGACTCCAGCCTACTCTGTGAAAGTGAATATGCTTCATACAAATGACTACTTCTAAACTGCTAACTTTTCCTTCCTCTTGCAGTCTTTATATAATTCCTTGCATGTGGACGTCTTTTTCCATACACCAATGCAGTGGTGAAATTGCCTTTTCCTTCTTGGAATGGTAAACTGTATTAAACATTGTCAACTCTTTAAAGAGTGCTTGGCTGTTATTAGGTCTCCTTCTGGTTGTTTCTGTAGTATCTTCTGGAGTGGTTTTTTTTTTGTTGTTGTTGTTGTTGTTTGTTTGTTTGTTTTGTATGGTTTTTATTTTTCTTTGTTTTTCTGTTTAGCTGGCATAAAGTCTGTACTCTCACATGTACATTTTAGAATTCAATTCATGCCATTTTTCTGTGGGGAGAGTGAAGCAAGGAGCAGGTTCTTTTCCCATCATCCTGTGACAGAGTGGGTTTTAACTACACAACAGTATTTTGGGGAGCAAAAGAAAACAACTAAGCAAAGAAAAAAAAACAAAACACAAAATTCAAGTAAGCCCTCCAAACCAAATAAATAAAAAGAAAATCAACCTTCCCCCAAACACCTTGAAAAAAAAATTCCCAAAAAACAAACCCCCCCCAAAGAAAAAAAAAAAAAAAAAGAAAAAAACCCCAAACAGGTAGCCAATGAAAGGAAGAGTTTTTCATCAGAAACAAGGCAACATTTTATCCTAGAGGCATTTCTTTACCTGCTACTATTGGTGGAGGAGCTCTTGCTGGATTTTGTATGAGCAGGAATAAGGCAGAAGCAGCTAAGTGGGCTTCACTCTGCGAAAGCTATGGGTAACTTCTGTGGGTCCTACTAGGGGGCATCTGGTTTGTGAAGACTGTCTTCAAGGGGTGTGAATCAGCTCTATTTTCTTTTGTGAACCGAAGGATGTTGCGTAATTCTGCAAAACAAAAGGGAATGCTTCAATTATCCTTCCACATTCTAGAAATCAAAGGACTGATTGAGTGACTTAAAGAAAGAAAGGTAAGATAAATAACATGTCTACCCTACAAAGATAACTGTGTGTCCTCCTGTAGTGATCAACAAATGACCCTATTGATACCTGGGGCCCACACACCGTGGTTCAGAGACGGCTGAATCATATTCTATTTTCTAGCACTTTGCCTTCAGGCAATCACTTTTAAAATCCTGATTTACACATTTGCTCTTTTGATATTGGAAAAAAATTATCTTGACTTCAAAATTTATGAGTCGTGGTTGAGGGCAAAGGACACATTGCTACTGTACTTCTCCTCTGTTGCCATGCATAAATGCATGTCCTCACCACCACTCCTCTTCTGCTAGCCTCTCCCTGCACTGTGTTCACTCTTACCTGGTGTAATCTCTTTGTGTACACAGCTGATGGAAGAGTTTGCCTTTGTATAGAAACCATATGAATCAGTAAGTAGATTTATGTACAAACCAACATGGAAGTAAGTTAAGAGACTGTGATGAACCTGTTCGAGTCATAGTGCTTCCTCTACACAAACAAACAACAAAGAGAATAGCAAAAAAAATTTTGGCAGCCTTAGCTGATGGGCGTTCAATGAAGGCTTGCATAGTCATCCAGAGGTACTGGAAGTTGAGTGTAAGATGAAAGACATTGTAGAAAACAAAATACAATTCAAGGATTTGTATTCAGCAGGCAAAATTAGCGAACAGCTAAGGGAAGAGAAAGCTTTTGGAATCAGCTTAGATCTGAATATTTCTGACTTCTATGTGACATAATAACTTCTGGTACAGAAAACCTAATGTGCATTACACGTATAGCAGATAAACATCATGTCTAGCATGGGTGCAAACATAGAATCCATATGGGAGTATCCATGCAAAAACAGAAACTGTAGTATCTGCAAACAAGCAAATATGTTCCTTAACATCCTTTAAATATTCTGACAGTTTGCTTCTTATAGATGACACTACCTTTGACTGTAGGTGTGGACACCTTGTGCATTCACTAGAAAGCTGGGGGTTTTTTTTGGTTTTTTTACTTTTAAAGATAGAAGTACAGCTTATAGGCTTTAGTAGTTTTAAGTATCTTGAAGATACGGTCTGCAGTTTGTACAGGAAGAAATACTACCCTAAACTAGCATGAGACTAACATAGAATCGTAGAATGGTTTAGGTTGGAAGAGACCTCAAAGGTCTTGTGCCCATAGGCAGGGACACCTCCCACTAAAACAGGTCACTCAAGGCCTCATTTAACCTAGCTTTGAACACCTCCAGGGAGGGAGCAGCCACAACCTCTCTGGCAATCCGTTCCACTGTTTCACTACCCTCATCGTAAAGAGCTTCCTAACCTAGTTTAAATTTCCCCCTCTGCCAGTTCAAACCCATTACTCCTCGTCCTGTCATTACAAGACCTTGTAAATAGTCCCTCCCCAGCCCTCCTGTAGGTCCCTTCCAGATACACGTGTAAGAGGGAAGAGTTGGTATGTGTTTGATCAGAAGTTACAACCGGCTGATAGTCATCAGGTTACTAAAAGATAAGACCTGAGGGAAATGCGGATTGCAAGTATGTGCATGAGCAGTAGGGAAAGATGTTATGTAACTGATTCCAAAATAAAGGAAGAGTTCTGTTCTCATTCATTTGACCTTCTGGGATGTCCTGTCCATATGTCACAGAATTCCGAACCCATGTATACTGTTAACCTAGGTAGCTGCGTTGGAGCAGCACCAGTCCTACCACCATGGTGGTGCAGTTCCCGGTGGGGATACCTGCCTCAAGAGGATGAGTGCCTGCCAGCTCTGCAATCTATGCATCGCAGGAGATTTGTTGGTCAGTTGGATAGGCTGAGTATAACCTGTTCTTTGATCAATAGAGTTACTTGGCATTCTTTGTCATATACCTTTCTCTCTATGATTTTAGTATTTGAGCTACAAGCATTGTTTCCAGTATACCAGTATACCATAGTTTCCAGTGTATATTTCTCTCTATAGTTCTAGGATTTGAGCTTATAATGAAGTGTAGAAACTGTACCCAGAGTGGGTACCCATGTGTGCGTGCACCCCCTGGTCCCCAAAGAACCCACTGGAAGAACATGTTACTCTTTCAACGCTGGACATGAACTTAGAATCATAGAATGGTAAAGTTGGAAGGGGCTTCAAGGATCATCGAGTTGCAACCCCCTGACATAGGCAGGGACACCTCCCACTAGTACAGGTTACTCAAGGCCTCATCCAATCTGGCCTTGAACACCTCCAGGGAGGGAGCATCCACAACCTCCCTGGGCAACCTGTTCCAATGCCTCACCACACTCACTGGAAAGAACCTTCTCCTAACATCCAGTCTAAATCTCCCGTCTACCCATTGTCCCTTGTCCTGTCATTGCAAGACCTTGTCAATAGTCCCTCCCTAGTCTTCCTGTAGGCCCCCTTCAGATACTGGAAGGCTACTATGAGATCTCCTCAACGTCTTCTCTTCCCCAGTCTGAAGAGTCCCAACTCTCTCAGCCTGTCCTCATAGCAGAACTGCTGCAGCCCTCTGATCATCTTCATGGCCCTCCTCTGGACCCACTCCAACACTTCCATGTCCTTCCTGTGCTAAGGGCTCCAGAACTGCACACAGTACTCCAGGTGGGGTCTGACAAGAGCAGAGTAAAGGGGCAGAACTTGGAAATACTTAGTCAGAATTGGACAGAACAAATTTGTTCCAAAGTTTCCACCTAAGGTCTAGAAGTTAGAACTGTATGGAAAAAATTTATGAGTAAAATTTAAAAGGCTTTTATTCTGTACATATTTTTAAAGCTAACCCTGGCAAGTGTGAACTGCTTATACTGATGCAACAATGCCTATGCAAAAGCAAAAGAGCATTTGCAAAACCAAACCAGAGCCAATGAGAGGGCAGAAAGATTATCCACCTCCACCAACGCACCAGATTAACTTCTTGCTTTGAGTTTAAATTTATGGGTGGCAAGAGACTGGCAGGAGGTTGGACATAACACTTTATAAAACCTGCCTTCTCTGTTAAAGATTCATGCTTCCTTGACCTGCCTTTTCCTATGAGTTTGTAACCTGAATTTGTTGGCAGGAAAGTTGTTATTTGTAGCTCCACAACAAAATTTCACACACATAAATAAAATACAGACATAAATATTCATAAATACATATTTGATATATAAATAAATGTAACATTCACAAATATATAAGTGGAATTTTATTAGTGATTTAGTTTCATGTTCGACAACAACAGTGCAAATCTTCACACTGTTAACAGGGATTCGTATGAATGAAATATTGCATGTTTGAAATGCTGCCTTTGGTTTCCTGGACAGTGAGAGAGGCATTCACCTGCTGGTTACATGCAGTGTGCAACCTGAAGACTTTTTTAATTTCCATGTGGACATATTTGGCTATTGCTATTTTAGTATTTTAAGGAAGTGGAGCTCCTGGACAACAAAGTCCAGCAAGTCTTCAAGTACACGGCTGTCAGCATGGTGTGATACAGCCCACTTTGAGATAGAATTTTAGGGGAACTCAGGTGTCTTTTACATAGCATAGTACTATTGGAAAAAAAAGAAATCACTTTGTGCTGTGCAATTTAGCAAGGATCTAAATGGAAAGTACAGGCTCCTGATAAACATATCTAGATCATCTGAGACGTCAATCTGATTACAGGTGCCTGGATAACAATAATCTTACTAAAATAATTGTTATATTCCCCTCACCACAACAGATGCCCTCCAGGTTACAGAGTAAGCTAGATATTTGACTAAACAAAAATATGATGTGAAGCACCACTGTCTTCTAAACGTGCTGATTGACTATTTTGTGTGTGATGTTCATCACCAATGACCATTTTTTGTTCCAGAAAATGTTGTCAAAAAAAGTCATGAGGAAAATATGTCACCTAGCAACCAAAGCTTGAAGAGAAGTTCCACACTGACCAGCAGAGAGAGAGCAAGCTAGAGTTGGGAGGAGGCATGAACAACGTGTTAAAAGACTGATAGTCTGCTGTTCTGGTGCTGACCCCAGTCCTGTTATGGTAGGTGATCTAGGCACAGAGTTGATCTCAAAGTAAGCTTGGAGTTTTTGCCCGTCTTGCTTGTACAGAAATTGGCTTGCAAAATAGGACTTTGGGTTACTTTTTCCTGACTTTCAAATAAGGATTTGAAATTTATTAAAAACTCAAATCATGATGGGGGTCTACAATTAAAGTTTGTAATGGTAAAAAGTGAACTTGAGGGGAAATTATATTCTCTATTTATCTTGTTTATCTCTTTTATCCTTTCTTCCAATTAACGAAGGCCAGGTTAGCAGATGCTTCTTATAAGGCAGAAGTAAGGCCTTTGAGAAATCATGAGAGCTAAGATTTCTTGCCTGCTCTGGGTATTGTAAGGAAGCTAGGAAACAGTAAGAGACAGATTTGTTTATCGGGGGGAACAAAATATCTTGGAAACACCAGGAGTACAATGTCTAAAAACAGGCTAGTGGATTATGGTTGAAAATCAGAGGACAACACTTCTGCCACTTTTGCTGCACAGACTTGCACACCATCCATTTTACTTCCTCTGTGTGCTTGAATGGCAGTATGAGCATGGAGAGGATGCCTGCCGGGGGCACGGAGAGGATGCAAGTAGGATTGATCTGGCACACTGCATGCGAGGCACATGCAACTGCTGCTGTTTTATTTCACCACTACACCAACAGAAATTGCCCTTATACAGACACTTCTGGCTATGGTTTTTACAGGCACGGATGTAAAAATACACTTAATTCAATTCCAGGTGTTTCATCATCTGTTAACAGTGCTATTTCAGCGTGGCAGTTTTATTTCCTTATGCCTTCTTCAATTACTACGGTTGGAAGGGAAGTTTGGCGGGGGTTTCTGGGGTTTTTTTCTGTTTTTTGGGGTGAGTGCGTGGGCTTATTTTTGGGGTCATATGTCAGTCTTTTCCAGCGCCGTTTGTCTTGTTCGGTCTCTTCCTCCACACCCTCCTCCCGAAATTCATAGCAACCGCCGAGACAGAAATTCTGNCCTGGTAACAGATCCCAGATCTGGAACAGGCAAAATGGTGCAGCATAACCGGATGGCGCTTCAACCCGCTACGGGCAACGCATCCTGCTCGGCCCCACCGGCGGCAGGTCCACCTCCGGCGGCCCGGCACTACCAAAACCCGCCGCCGTCCCTCCTGATGGGTTTGCCATCTCTCCCTTCTGTAGGTTGTCCCCCTGTGGCGCTCGGTGAGGGCGGCAGCGCTCCCGGTGACCACTCGTGCCAAGATGCTTTCAGTGAGGCCACTGGGCGCCCGCCGTGCCGGGCCGGCCCCCCGGCAAGCACTACCAGCGAGAAGCACCCACTTCCCCGGGGCGGGCGTCTGTCGCCCCTGCTGGACCCGACGGTCCACGAAGGGAACAGCAGTCTTGCGACCCTCGCCCGGCAAGTCTCCTTCGAACCGCGGCGACAGCGGCCGCGGCCGTACCCGCCCACTCATTTCACCCCTCCGCGCTCCGCCCCGCCGGTGCCTGCGGGCCCGCCCAGGCGGAGGCTCCCCTACCACCCCTCCGGGCTTGGGGAACCTGCTGCCGCCACCGCTGCGGTCCGGCGCGGCCCGGCGTGGGGGGGAGAGGGAGGAGGAGGAGGAGAGAGGGAGAGAGAGGGAGGGGAGGAAGGAAAAAAGAAAGGAGGGGAGGTGAGCTGAGGTGCCGTGCCGTGCAGTGCCGCCTCCGCTGGTCGCCTTGTCTCTGCTTTCCGCAGCCGGTGCGGAGGCAGCCCCCGGCGGGCATCCCGAAATGCTGAAAGTCACCATGCCCTCCTCTTCATCCTCCTCTTCATCTTCCTCTTCATCCTCTTCCGGCTCCTCGACCGCCGGCCGCCCCGGATCCGCCACACCCGACTACTGGATCGATGGCTCCAACAAAGACACCTTGGCCCACTACTTCGAGCTGGAGTCCGAGCTGGGACGGTAAGGCGGCGGCGAGAGCGGGCGAGGCGGCTGCGGGGCTTGGGGTTTGGCGGCCGCGGCGCTTCCCCAGGCAGAGCGTCAGGGCCCGTGCTGTTAGGGCTGGATCCCCCTGGCCGCGGCACTGCGTCGCCTTGGCGAGAGCCGCAAAACTTTGGTTTGTGGGGACAGCGTCGGGAAAGCGTGCAGGCTTTCACGGCGTGTGAGCTTTCGAAGGAAAAGCACACCGCCTAGGAGCCAAGCTCTGCAGGTCCCAGAAGGAAAGGAGTGGTTTTCAGGAGAAGGTACCAGCGCGCTTCGACAAATGCCGGTCGGCATGAGCAGCTTTGCGTTGGTCGGGTTACCTGTGTATTTGCGGACTCTAGAGCAAGTATCCAGTCAGGTGAATGGTAGATGTCAGCTTATTTGCAGCTTCAGCTCACACGAGACTCTTTATTGTTACTACTATTGTTAGCACCTAAAAGTGACAACTTTGGCTGACAAAATTCCCACCTGAGAGAGGAGACTCTGAATAGGCCTCTGTAAACAGAGTCCTTTCACTGGAGTGCTGTGCAGATGAGTGATCTGCTACCTCTTCATCATGAATCCTGCACTGTTGCCCTGATGCTGCTCCCTGGCAGCTCAAAGGTATTAAGTGTTCAGTTTTTCAAAAACAGAAGCCCGATGTAAAATGTTGTTGCTGTTATGCAGAAAATAAGTGGATAGAAAATAAGTGTAAAAAATTTCAAAAGAGTAATAGCAGTTTTTTTTTTTTTGTTGTTGTTGTTTTTTGGGGGTTTAAAAGGGCTCACAATAGATTATTTAAATCTGTGAGCAGGTAATAAATACTAATAGGTAATTTTGCCAGTGATGGAGTATTCGAGTCCTGGATGACTGGAAAATTTACAGGTGATAACATGGTTGCCTTGGTATGGTATTTTTGCAGGAGAGGCATTCAGTGAAAGTTAATGCTGCACAGTATACCTGTGCTTGCTGTAAAGTAACTGATAGGGGCAGGAAAAGCTGTAGAAATACAATATAATACCATTCTTGGCTAATCAGATAGGTCTTAAGCATCTAATGATACCTTTTTACCACTACTGCCACTCAGGCTAGCCGCATTTGAATAGTCATAGGTTTTAGTACATTTAACATATTCATACTTGACTTTGCTGCACATTTATGAAGAAACATAAAAATGTAAAGCAGGAAATAACATTGTGTCAGGTTTGTGTCCAGAACTGCCAAAAAAACCCTCAAAAATGTGTACTGCTGAATAATGGCAGTTGACACCAACACTGTCACTTGGGTTAATGCTGTCATGTGTGGTCTGTCTAGAATCCTTTCAGCATGTGTGCTAGTGACTGTGGATGTCATTTAAGAATAGCCTATATTGGTGATACCTTATTGCATAACTTGGGAAGGAGCTTCAAAGTGTGAACTCTGTTCTCTGAGGAAGGAAGAGCTAAATGAAAGCTGAGGTGCAGTGGGTTGCAAGTGCCTTGCAAGATGAGACGGCAGTAGGTACTGAAAACGACAGTAGGTACTGAGAATGTACCAAGAGATCTGAAGAAGATAACCACACCCAACACATGTAGAGATGTAAACCGCTAAACCTGCTGTGCTATTGGGTAGAAGTAGAAAATAAGATATAAAATAAAAGCAGAAAGAAAACAAGAAGTAAGAATCATCTTAATCCCATTGGGTAGGTGAGCAAGAGAGAACAACTTGAATTGCTGGATGTTCTGAAGGAAAATTTCATACCTATTAGGTTAAAGCAGAGATCTCTGGAGACCCTTGTGGCATGTATGGAACACCTGGGAACACCTGGTTAGAGGTGCTTGTTTGCTGTTTTCTTTGTTCCAAGCTCTGCAGGGCATCCAACAAAGCTACCACGTAAAAAAAAGAACAGCAGGTAAGGACTTTTCAGTGCAGTTGTGTAGCAAAGTGATCGAACTCTGGGCCACTGCATACTATGGATGCTGAAAGCTTACAAGGGTTTGTTGGGCAGCTAGGCAACTTTAGATTCAGGAAATCCACTAATACTGATTAAATGTGAATATACTCACAATTGAACTCTAAGTTGCTGAATGTTATGAGAATATTCTTTGACGGTATTGATATTATTATATTATTGAAACATCTGTGTTTGGCCACTGTTAGAGTAACTGTTCTGGGGTAGACAGGAAGCAAGCATTTATTCTGATTCAGGACAGCTGGTTTTATCTTCTGCTGAATTAGTTATCTGTTAGTTCATGTTTGTTTTGGTCTGCTGAATTAGTTATCTGGTTAGTTCATGTTTGTTTTGGTCTGTTTCTGACAAAAGCATTTTGTGCCTACCATGTAAGTGAAGTTCAAAATGCTGTAAAGATGTTTTGATCTTCACGTTGCGAAGACTGTCTTTTCCATCTTCGAAGGTTGTAACATTGATCAATGGTGGAGTGTATTTTGAGTGTATTTCATCTAAAAGCTTATTTTCTAAACTTCCTTGGAAAAGGGTGTTAATTATTTTAGGGTCTATGTTCTTCTATGTTCCTTAAAGACTAAAACCTTTTGTTAGCCTTGTACAATTCATACTGTATCTTTTGATATTTTTGAGTTTGGGATTGATCTAAAAATAGTATTTGAGTGAAGTGAAAATTCAGTAACAATTACTTTGATACTCTTCAATATTATGAAAAAGGAAATTTTCTTGTCATTGTAGTTATGGAATTTTATTCTGTGCTAAACTACATAACCATTTGAGTTGAAACTGTCTAATGTAGGCATGTTGCAGATCTATTAAAAGGTCAAGACCACCTGTAATTTCCAACAAAATTCCTTTCCATTTCAAAGGTTAAATAAAATAGTAATAAAAAAAACAACAAAAAAAAAACCAACCCCAGAGAAGTTAAAGACATTTTTCTTTTCTACAAGAATGATAAAGCAGGATCTTCCAAGGTTAGCTGTTGCTTCGTGGGCAGTCTTTGAATTGTGTGATCCTTGCTGAGGCCCTGAAACAGAAAGATCCTTGGTACTTGCAACTTAACTTGAATTGACAGTGTGAGCTGAATCATAGGTGGTTTCTGTCCTTGAGTTCTTAGCACAGGGAGAATTTAAATCCCATGTGTGGTTTGAACTCAGATTTTCAGTGTGTGAAATGATGCCTTGTTCTGTCAGTCCTGTTTTTGAGTGCTGTCATAGTTGCATCTACTTTTGTAATTCCAGCAATAGATGAAATCAAGTAACTCCTGTGTATAAGCATAATGTTACAGAAATGAATTGGTTTTGCACTTGATGTTTTTTTTCAAACTGGTTTTGCTTTGCAAATATGCCAGTTAGTTTTCTTTCCATTCCTTCATTAAAGAAAAATAAATGGACTCTTTTTGGTGTGAATCTCACACAGGCTGTTTGCTGTGTTTATTTTAAAAACCAACGTGCTCGTTTTGTTTTGAGGGTTATTTAAAGAAGGTCACTTCCTCCTTCAGAAGGCCTTTTACTTGCTTGCTTGTAACTTCTGGTACTGGACTTTCAACGAGATCATAGAATCATAAATCATAGAATCAACCAGGCTGGAAGAGACCTCCAAGATCATCCAGTCCAACCTATCACCCAGCCCTAGCCAATCAACCAGACCATGGCACTAAGTGCCTCATCCAGTCTTTTCTTGAACACCTCCAGGGACGCTGACCCCACCACCTCCCTGGGCAGCCCATTCCAATGCAATCACTCTTTCTGTGAAGAACTTCCTCCTAATATCCAGCCTATAGCTCCCCTGGCACAACTTGAGACTGTGGCCCCTTGTGCTGTTGCTGGTTGCCTGGGAGAAGAGACCAACTCCTACCTGGCTACAACCTCCTTTCAGGTAGTTGTAGACAGCAGTGAGGTCTCACCTGAACCTTCTCTTTTCCAGGCTGCACACCCCCAGCTCCCTCAGCCTCTCCTCACAGGGCTGTGCTCCAGGCCCCTCACCAGCTTTTTGCCCTTCTCTGGACACATTCCAGTTCCTCAA
>VWZE01002922.1:1482-17817 GCA_013396675.1 Eubucco bourcierii
ACTCGCCCTCTCCCCCTCTCCCCCTTCATTCTTTAGTAGCTTCTCCATTTGAAGACCTGCAGTGAGAGCATTGAAGTCATGCCTGCAGCTCCAGCCTCAGCTCTCCCTCTCTTGTCTCTCCTGCCCTTGCTTCTCCCCCTGGGCAGCCCTCAACACCCCATTAGGTAACTCTGGGCAGTCAGATGCTGATTGCTCTCTGTTATTTCAGACATCTCCAGTGCTAAGCAGCCATCAGTATTTACCCACCTGAACCTTATCTCCAGGTGCACTTAGCAACCTGCCTTCATTTGCCCTCGTGTAGATGTCTCTCTGTGTGGTTGACACACTCCTTGTGCAAAGACAACCACCCCAAATCAGCCTCTTAGAGCTGCCAGCTCCTGGGGCATCCCTGCTGAGCAGCCTGAAATCAGAGTGTTTGCACTTCGAATTTGCTCAATTGGTCCTTTTCCATTATTCAACCTGGATGGCTTCTCTCCACCACCCTTGGCCTCTGCATTAACTGTCTATTAGCTTGTTTACCCTGCTGGTGTTAAACACCAGCTTATGAATGTCAATTTGCTCTCCAATTAGCCATGCCTTATTGACTTGCCCTTAGACTTTCCAACAGCAGCTTTCTGAAGTGCCCAGCACTATAAAACTGGGCTGTTTATTTTTCTTCCTTTCCCCCTCCTTTTCTCCTGCCCCCTTTCCCCCTCCTTTTCTCCTGCCCCCTTTCCCATGTGCCTTTTTTACTTTACTGATACCTTGGTTACCCTGTTGAAAGCCCATTCATGGAGCAGGGTCTGTTCTAACAGCTTCATGTCTGTGTTGGTGCTTTGTGACAGTTTGTGCACTGAATTTGTGCAGGGGATGCATTCATTCTCTGCTCCTGGATGGGACATGCTGGCAGGAAGCTGGTACAGAGACAGAGGGGGCTGAGAGCTCAGTGTGGGTGTGTTTTGTGGAGGATAAATTAGGAAACCCATGTACTTGATCATCTCTTAAATGTGGAGTGGAGCACAGCTCACAGGATGCCAGGGGTTGGAAGGGACCCAAAGAGCTCATCCAGTCCAACCCGCCTGCCAGAGCAGGACCAGACAATCCAGCTCAGGGCACACAGAACACATCCAGACAGACCTGGAAAGGCTCCAGAGAAGGAGACTCCACAACCTCTCTGGGCAGCCTGTGCCAGGGCTCTGGGACCCTTCCAGCAAAGAAGTTCCCCTTGTGTTGAGCTGGAACCTCCTGTGCTGCAGCTTCCATCCAGTGCTCCTTGGCCTATCCCAGGCAGCAGTGAGCAGAGCCTGTGCCCTCCCCGACCCCCAACCCTCACATATGGATAAACATTTATTAGATCCCCTCTCAGTCTTCTCTTCTCCAGACTAAGCAGCCCCAGGTCAGCCTCTACTCATCAGGTGAGCAGTGGTGGGCTTCAGGGGGAGGCAGAGGCTGCAGAAGCTCTTGGCAAAGCAGATATACAAGATGCTGTGCCTTACACCAGGGTTGCTGGTGCAGGATTAACCCCCCCCTGGACAATGCTCATTAGAAGAAAGAGAAATTGCATCAGGAACAAGGATCCTCCTTCCTCTGGCCAGCTAGCTGTAGGCTGAGTTCTGCAGGATGCAGACCATGCTGCAGAGGTGTGTGGAGAGAAGTCCTCAACATCTGGAGTCCTGTGTGCAGTTCTGGAGCCCCCAGTACAGGAAGGACATGGAAATGTTGGAGTGGGTCCAGAGGAGGCCACCAAGATGCTGAGAGGGCTGCAGAAGCTCTGCTGTGAGGACAGGCTGAGAGAGTTGGGGCTCTGCAGCCTGGAGAAGACCTTCTAGGGGACCTTGGAGTAGCCTTCCAGGATCTGAAGGAAGCTACAGGAGGGCTGGGAAGGGACTATTGACAAGGTCTGGGAATGGCAGGACAAGGGGAATGGGTTTGAAGTGTCAGAGGGGAGATTGAAAGTGGATGTTAGGAGGAAGTTGTTTGCAGTGAGGGTGGTGAGACACTGGCACAGGTTGCCCAGGGAGGTTGTGGAGCACAGAATCACCCAACGTGATCTTTGATCACGTTGGGTGATTCTGTGCTCCACAACCTCCCTGGGGGTATTCTGTGCTCCACAACCTCCCTGCAGGTCTTCTGTGCTCCACAACCTCCCTGGAGGTGTTCAAGGCCAGGCTGGATGAGGCCTTGATGGACCTGTACTAGTGGGAGGTGTCCCTGCCTATGGCAGAGGATTGGAACTGGATGATCTTTGAGGTCCCTTCCAACCTTCCCATTCTATGAGTTGCTGCTGGTGTGTTCCCCTGGGAATTCTCTGCCACCAGACAGAGACAGTGGCATGCTGGCACAAATGCTTTGTTTCTCCACTTCTTCTTCTAACATCCCTTGGAGCTTTTTTTTGGGGGGGGGTTTCTTCCTCAAGCAAACCACCCAAAAAGTTACTCAGATTGTGAAGAAACATCTCTGAGACAATAATAAAAAAACAACCCTCTTAGGAAGGAAGAAAAGCAATGGCTGTGAGGGTGTTTTGGTGCCTTTTAAGAAGTGGAACTGTGTATGACAAGTGTGTTTTGGCATCAGAGCAGTGTCCATAAGTGGCTTTTGCAGTTATCTAACTGCTTTAGCCCTGCTTGGGCCTTTAATCTCTTGTAAAAGCTGTTTATTGCCTTCTGTGCTGCTCTGCCAGGCACATTATTGTGTGAATGACACAATTAGTCCTCTTAGAGCCTTACCAAAGATGCTTTTGATTGAAGGTCAGGCAAAAAAATTCAGATGTCCCCCTCCTTAATTCACAAAGCCAACTCACCTCCCACCCCCCTGCATAAAGCCCAGTATCAGGGCTGGAGGGGAGCTCTGGTGCTGGGCAGAATGGCCTGGCTGGGGTGATGTGGGGAGGAGAAATATGCTTGGTGGCCAGCTTTGGTTTCCAGGTAACAAATTGAAACGACAAAAGGTGTCCATAAAAGTCCATTTGACTTGGGGGGTGATCTCTTCCAAACAGATTGTTAGCTCCAACCTGCCCTGAAAGGGAAGTGGCACTGCTAGGTGGCATCACAAGTAGCAGGCAATGGGAGCTCATTAACACTGCAGTTTCTAATTGCAGATTGCTGTCATTTGGGAGGCATTCAGGGGTTTTGCCAGGGTGTGATTGCTGCTGTTGGGAGCTAATGAAGAGTGGTAGAAATCTGCTGTTAAGTTTAGTCTTGTGTTCTTCCTTAGGAAGCAGCTTTTGGTTCAGCCTTTGGTTTAATAACAAAAACCCAAAAACAACTCAACAAGGAGCAGACTGAATGTTGGGTTTGGGGGATGGGGATGGGGGGGACTCAGAGCTGTCAAGTAAGTGGGGGTTCACCTGCTTTAACCCCTCCTTCTGCAAGGAGAGAAGCTGAAATATCACAGTCTCACAGTATCAACAAGGTTGGAAGAGACCTCAGAGCTCATCAAGTCCAACCTGTTACCACAGCCCTCCAGACCAGACCATGGCACCAAGTGCCACGTCCAAACCTGCCTTCAACACCTCCAGGGACGCTGACTCCACCACCTCCCTGGGCAGCCCATTCCAGCAGTCAATGACTCTCTCAGGCAACAACTTTCTCCTCACCTCCAGCCTAAACTTCCCCTGGCACAGCTTCAGACTGTGTCCTCTTGTTCTGCTGCTGCTTGCCTGAGAGAAGAAAGCAACCTCCTCCTGGCTACAACCACCCTGCAGGTAGCTGGAGACAGCAAGAAGGTCTCCCCTGAGCCTCCTCTTCTCCAGGCTAACCAATCCCAGCTCCCTCAGCCTCTCTCCATAGGGCTGTGCTCCAGGCCTCTCCCCAGCCTCGTTGCCCTTCTCTGGACACACTCAAGCACCTCAATGTCCTTCTTCAGTGGAGGGTCCCAGAACTGGCCACAGGACTCAAGGTGTGGCCTAAGCAGTGCAGAGTCCAGGGGGAGAATGAGCTCCCTGCTCCTGCTGCACAGAGGAGGAGTTCTTAGATTCATGGAATGGGTTGAGTGGGAAGGGACCTTAAGCACCATCCAGCTCCAACTCCCTGCTATGTGCAGGGACTCCTCAGAATCGCAGATTTAACCAGGATCATCAAGTCCAACCTATCACCTAACCCTTCTAATTAACTAAACCTCCCACCAGCCCAGGTTGCTCAAGGCCTCATCCTACCTGGCCTTGAACACCTCCAGGGAGAGGGCATCCACAACCTCTCTGGGCAAACTGTGCCAGTGGCTCCACACCCTCACTCTCAACAATTTCTTCCTCATCTCCAGTGCGGGCGCTGGGGTGGGGACCAAGGGCTGCAGATCAGGTTTCTGTTGATGCTTTCTGGGCTCAGGTTGTGCCAAGGGAGGTTCACATTGGATATTAGGCAAAAATGAGGCTTAGAACAGCCTGGTCTAAGGGAAGGAGTCCCTGCTAATGGCAGGGGGGTGGAATTAGATGATCTTTAAGGTCCTTTCCAACCCAAACCATTCTGTGAATCTGTGAATCTCCACGCTCAGACTCCCCTCTCTCAGATCAAAGCTCAAAGATCACGTTGGGTGATTCTGTGCTCCACAACCTCCCTGCAGGTCTTCTGTGCTCCATAACCTCCCTGGAGGTGTTCAAGGCCAGGTTGGATGAGTCCCTGAGTGATCTGTACTAGCGGGAAGTGTCCCTGCCTATGGTAGGAGACTGGAACTGGATGGTCTTTGAGGTCCCTTCCAACCTTCCCATTCTATGATTCTATAAGCAGCTGTGGGATGCAGGCAGCTGTGCAGGCTGCAACCCTGCACTCTGTATGGCAGGGCAGGGCAGCAGAGTGTTCTGCAGAACTGGGTCAAGGCAATTACAAGTTTAATCTACTTCAGCAATCACAACCAGGCTGAATTAAAGCAAACCTTTGGTGCTGGAGAACAGAACCATGGCCACAAAACCCCCTAAGCTGCTTTTCCATGGGGAAAGGTTTCCCAGCAGCAGCAAGGCACAAACGCGCACACACCGATTTATTTCGGGGTCAGGAGACCTCAATTCACACTTCCCTTAAAGAGCAAACAGCACAAATCCAAGTCCCTGGTGATGAGCATCCTTAAAACTCAGAGCAGCTCAGCTTTGACCTTTGGGGAAGGTGAGGACACCTTCCTAGCTCACCATGTGTCCTGCATTTTATTGTGCCAGTTAAGTGCTGCTTGAAAGCCTTGCAGGACTAACCTAAAACACTTCAAAGGTGACATCCACAGCCAGGAGATAGCCTCCTGAACTGCCCACACTGGTTGACAGCACAAAGGATGGGCTTAAGGAATGATTGATCCTGCTGCCTATGATTAAAGAGTGGAAAACAAAGCCCTGAGGATTTCCTCGTTCTGAGGTGGTCAGAAAGTCGCTCAGAGGAGAGGCATGAACTGATGATCAGGGGGCTGGAGAATCTCTCCTCTGGGGACAGGCTGAGAGAGTTGGGACTCTTCAACCTTGAGAAGAGAAGGTGGATTCACAGGGAAGAAAAGGGAAGAAGCACCTTAGAGCAACCTTCCAGTACCTCAAGGGGCTACAGGTGTGCTGGGGAGGGATTTTTGACAAGGGCTGGGAGTGACTGGGCAACCTGTGCCAGTGTCTCGCCACCCTCACTGCAAACAACTTCCTCCTCACATCCACTTTCAATCTCCCCTCTGCCACTTCAAACCCATTCCCCTTGTCCGGGCATCCCAAGACCTTGTCAATAGTCCCTTCTCAGCCTTCCTGTAGCCCCCTTCACATCCTGGAAGGCTACTCCAAGGTCTCCTGGAAGCCTTCTCTTCCTGGAAGCAGAGCCCCAACTCTCTCAGCCTGTCCTCATAGCAAAGCTGCTGCAGCCCTCTCAGCATCTTGGTGGCCTCCTCTGGACTGGCTCCAACAGTTTCATGTCCTTCCTGTGCTGGGGGCTCCAGAACTGCACACAGGACTCCAGGTGGGGTCTTATGTCACAGCTCCTAATGCAACTTGATCTGCAGGGCTGCTCTTGCCTGGGTTTTTGGTAAGCCTCTCTGGTCCCTCCTCCCCCAGGGCACCTCGTTGATGGATTTAATTCTACCACCAACCTTCTCCTCCAGCTCGAATGAAAAGTCCTTTTTCAAAGCAGTGCTGGCTGCCTGCTCAACTCCCAGGTCAAATCAAAGGGGAGCAGGAGTGGTGAGCATGTTGAAGGGATCTCTTCAAAGGGAGGAAGAATAGAGGGGAAATGAGCTCTAGCAGTGGGGAAGTGTCAGAGGATTCTGGCAGCCACCACAGAGTTACAGACTGCATTGGCTTGGAAGGGACCCTCTAAGGTCATCCAAACAGGGACATTTCCAACTAGATCAGGCTGCCCAGGGCCACTGTTCCAGGGCAAGATAAAGACTGACCTGCAGGATTTGGCATTGTCAGAACTGCTCCAGGTAGCAATGGCTTTAGCTGGCTTCAGACTTGGAAGAGTCCACAAGCCAAGCACCCTGCCAGGCTTCCAAAACAGCAGTTTCAGGCTTCAATGTCTGCCACCAGAGCAGCTGCAGCAAGAGCTGCCCATCCCCCTAAAATCCTACCCCAGCTCTGCACTGCCATGCCTGAGGGCAGCCTGCAGCAGTAAAAGATGAACAACTTCTATACTTTGACTGCCTCTGTGCTTCACAAGCAGAAACATAAATGCCAACCCTCCAGTTTTGGAGCCCTTCAGCCACAGATAGGTTAATTTGTGAAGCAAGCAAACAGCAGCCACTGCAGCCACAGAGGAGACCATGAAGATGCTGAGAGGGCTGCAGCAGCTCTGTTGTGAGAACAGGCTGAGAGAGTTGGGGCTCTGAAGCCTGGAGAGGAGAAGGCTTCCAGGAGACTTTAGAGTAGCCTTCCAGGATGTGAAGGGGGCTCCAGGAAGGCTGGGGAGGGACTATTGACAAGGTCTGGGAATGGCAGGACAAGGGGAATGGGTTTGAAGTGGCAGAGGGGAGACTGAAAGTGGATGTGAGGAGGAAGTTGTTTGCAGTGAGGATGGTGAGACACTGGTACAGGTTGCCCAGGGAGGTGGTCTGTGCTCCACAACCTCCCTGGAGGTGTTCAAGGACAGGTTGGATGAGACCTTGAGTGACCTGTGCTAGTGGGAGGTGTCCCTGCCTATGGCAGAGAATTCGAACTGGGTGATCTTTGAGGTCCCTTCCAACCTTCCCATTCTATGATCAATTTGTGAAGCAAGCAAGCAGCAGCCTCTGCAGCCACAGATGAGGCTGTGGAGAGGCCTCAAGCACAGCCCTGTGGAGAGAGGCTGAGGGAACTGGGATTGGTTAGCCTGGAGAAGAGGAGGCTCAGGGGAGACCTTCTTGCTGTCTCCAGCTACCTGAAGGGTGCTTGTAGCCAGGAGGAGGTTGCTTTCTTCTCTCAGGCAAGCAGCAGCAGAACAAGAGGACACAGTCTGAAGCTGTGCCAGGGGAAGTTTAGGCTGGAGGTGAGGAGAAAGTTCTTGCCTGAGAGAGTCATTGAGTGCTGGAATGGGCTGCCCAGGGAGGTGGTGGAGTCAGCGTCCCTGGAGGTGTTCAAGGCAGGTTTGGACGTGGCACTTGGTGCCATGGTCTGGTCTTGAGGGCTGTGGTGATGGGTTGGACTTGATGAGCTTTGAGGTCTCTTCCAACCCTGGTGATACTGTGACACTGTGATACTGTGATACATCAAAGATAGGTCAATTTGGGAAGCAAACAAGCAGCAGGCACTGAGATCTGCCACTTTAGGAGATAGCCCAAAAAGGTGAGCTTGGAAGGATGTCATATCTGCCTCTTATCTCTGAAGCCCATATACTTCTGTTTATTAAAATCAATATAATCCATTAGCCTACATTGTTTCCATTTTTAATAATCTATTGATATATTGCCTGAGCTTTTATGGGACTAAACAAATTTCCTCTTTATGTGCCCTGTAATAGCCGGAGGTCAGGCTGGTTGAGAGCAGTTGCTGTATATAAATGTTTATTTACTGCCTGACTACTGATTGAGAACATATCTGGTCCACAGGCTTCAGATGGCTTTTAAACTGGAGATTTATGGCTTACTTCCTGTTTGCCAGACAGAGTACACCATTTTTTAAATAAAGTAATGAATGCAAGGTATTGTGAAAATAAGAGCCAGGGATTGCCCCAAACTGGTGGTTGCCAGCACAGGCCATCAGGACCTCTCTTATTTCATCCTTCATTTCTTTTCTACTCGTTCCTATTTGTTTTCTGTGCACTCAACACACTGCTGTTGCACTTTCCTTGGTGCCACTGAGTCTTTTTCGGCCTGCAGTTCCCTCTCTCAGCAGCTCCAGTGCCCACAAAGGGGTCAAAGCACAGCAGGTTAGAAGCTTGAGGGCAGATTTAGACTGGATATGAGGGGGGGGGAAAAAAAAATCTTGCCAGTGAGGGTGAGGAGACACTGGCACAGGTTGCCCAGGGAGGTTGTGGAGCACAGACAGTGAGGATGGTGAGACATTGGCACAGGTTGCCCAGGGAGGTTGTGGAGCACAGACAGTGAGGGTGGTGAGACATTGGCACAGGTTGCCCAGGGAGGTTGTGGGGCAGACAGTGAAGGTGAACAGACACTGGTACAGGTTACCCAGGGAGGTTATGGAGCACAGACAGTGAGGGTGAGCAGACACTGGCACAGGTTGCCCTGGGAGGGTGTGGGGCACAGACAGTGAAGGTGAACAGACACTGGTACAGGTTACCCAGGGAGGTTATGGAGCACAGACAGTGAGGGTGAGCAGACACTGGCACAGGTTGCCCAGGGAGGCTGCGGATGCCTCCTCCCTGGAGGTGTTCAAGGCCAGGTTGGATGAGGCCTTGAGCAACCTGGGCTGGTGAGAGGTGTCCCTGCCCATGGTAAGGGGTTGGAACTGGATGCTCTTGAAGGTCCCTTCCAACCCAAACCACTCTATGATAAGAACATGACCACTTCTTCCCTGGCAGGTCCTCCCTGGCAGGTCCTCCCTGGCAGGTCCTCCCTGGCAGGTCCTCCCTGGCAGCTTCTCTTCTCTTAGCCCTCAGCTCATCACAGCATTTACATGCAGGCCCTAAGCAGGAGGCCAAGTCCCTTCTTTGTGTGGGCTCTTGCCTTTCTGCTTCCAACTGCCAGTGCCTTGCAGCCCCTGCTTGTTTGCAAGCTCCTACAGGTGCCCACTGCAATGAGCTCCTTTGGCTTGCAGCTCTGTTTGTGTGTTTCTCAGAAGCCACATTACATGGCACAGCTTGTTTGAGTCCTGGATCCCACTTGGGAGAGGCTTCTGCTTCATTTGTTCAGTGTTAAACTGCCCTAGCCCTTACCCCTTGCCACTTCCAGCCCTGCCCCAAGTCGTGGGCACCAAGTCCCTTTGAGGCTTTTGTTCTCCAGAAGTGTGAACGTTCATCTGCCTGGCAAAAGCCAAGCAGCTCCTCTGTGCCTGCTGCCACAAGAGAAGGAAATCACTTTCCATTCTGTTCTGGTGACAAAAGCACTTAGTAATAGAATATCCTAAATCGATGACAGCAAAGAGCTGGGGCTGGTCCATGGCTGTGACAAGAGGATGTTGGCAGTCAGAGCTGTGCACGAGTTCCAGGTCTCAGGCTGATAGCTGCTGCACAGCCCCAGCCAGGGAATTCCAGTTACAAATCATCATCTCATACAAGAAAATTTACCATCATTTAGGACATCCTTGCCTCACAGGGATTCTTCTCTGCCTAAATCCTAATCGTCTGCGTTTCTTGGCAGCAAATTGCATGCAAGTAGCAGAGCAATTGGCTGTAATTGTCCCCTGGGGATGGGATCAGTCCTTTATTTGTTTTTCCCTTTTTCATTCACCCAGTGAGGATCGCTTCCCTCTGGACCCGATGTGGTTTGGAGTCCTCATTGTTATAAAGATGTTTTACATCCTCGCTGGTGGTTTGAGTCAGACCACAGCCTGCAGGAGACAGCAGTTTAATTAGGCAGAGAAAGCAGAAGGTCTTCTACTGCCAGGGTTGATGGCCACAACCTGCTCTGCCTCCAGCACTGAGCCAGCTCTGGCTCTGCTGACATCAGGGTGGGAGGGGACTGGCAAGTTTCTGCCTGATTTCAGTATGTGTGTGGAATACACTTACTGCTGGGGAGACCTTTTCTGCCAGCCTGCACCTTACTGGGTGGGTTAGATGGCAACTCTGATGGCAAGAGATGGCAGGTGAACTGTGCAGGCATGGAATCACCCACTGGGATGGGTGCCTTAGACTCATCTCCACTGGCATGCCTCAGAAGCATCCCCACTGGGATGCTTTAGCATCCTGTTAGCCACATCTCTAGAGGCTTTTAAAGCAAGTTCTGTCCTGCTGATCCTGTCACTCTGCAAGCTCTGGACAGGGCTGTTGTGCTTCTCTCCAGCTCAGAGGGCACAGCCACTGGGGGGCTGCTTTCTTTGGTGTGGGGTAATTGCCCCCTGGTAGAAGGCACCCAAGGTAAAGATGATTTGTAGCTCTGAAGCAGTTCAGTTCTGTTTGCTTGCGAGAAGGCATTGCATAGGAGGTGTTTCTGCAAGAGCAGAGCAGAGAGCCTCATACATCAGAGATTTAAGAGAGATGTTGAGGTGCTGGAAGGTGCCCAGAGAAGGGCAGCAAGGCTTGGGAGGGACCTGGAGCACAGCCCTGTGAGGAGAGGCTGAGGGAGCTGGGGGTGTGCAGCCTGCACAAGAGGAGGCTCAGGGCAGACCTCATTGCTCTCTGCAGCTCCCTGAAGGGAGGCTGTAGCCAGGTGGGGTTGGGCTCTGCTGCCAGGCACCCAGGGACAGAAGGAGAGGACACAGCCTCAAGTTGTGCCAGGGCAGGTTCAGGCTGGATGTTAGACAGAAGTTCTTCCCAGCAAGAGAGATTGACATTGGAATGGGCTGCTCAGGGTGGTGGTGGAGTGCCCATCCCTAGGAGGGTTTAAAAAAAGATTGGATGAGGCACTTAGTGCCATGGGTTAGTTGTTTAGGTGGTGTTGGGGGATAGGTTGGACCACTCCTAAAATTAGTGTGCAGCAGTACTTGTGTCCTGTAAACACCCTGCAGATTTGTGCTGCTGGCCCCTGGTGCCACTGAGATTCTGGGCCACGTGGAAACTTTTGACTCTACTCAACTGCAAATGGTTAGAAAGCAGCTGTGGGAATGTTGTGGAACCCAGCAAGACAACTGCTCTGCAACTACCTGGAAGGAGGTTGGAGTGAGAGGAGGATTGCTCATTTTTCCCAAGTGATGGCTGAGGGAACTGGGGGTGTGCAGCCTGCAGAGAGGAGGTTCAGGGCAGACCTCATTGCTCTCTATAACTGCCTGAAAGGAGACTGTAGCCAGGAGGGGTTGGGCTCTGCTGCCAGGCACCCAGGGACAGAAGGAGAGGACACAGCCCCAAGCTGTGCCAGGGCAGGTGTAGGCTGGATGTTAGGCAGAAGTTCTTCCCAGCAAGAGTGATTGACATTGGAATGGGCTGCCCAGGGAGGTGGTGGAGTGCCCATGCCTGGAGGTGTTTAAAAGGAGGTTGGATGAGGCACTTAGTGCCATGGGTTAGTTCATCAGAAGGTGTTAGGTGCTAAGTTGAACTCGATGATCTCAGAGGACTTTTCCAACCTGGTTCATTCTGTGACCAGGAGCAATCATGCTCAGGAACAATTCGTTTAGATCCCTGTGATCTTTCCTGGCCGTGTCTGTGCCATGCCCACTGCTGATCTCTGGCCCCTAGATGATGCTGTTCATCTGTCAGGGAATGTTCTCAGAGTGCTGAGCTCTCAGTGTGCTTTTGACAGCCACTGAAGCATTTCGGTGATGCTGCAAGGTGGCAGAGCCAAGCTGCCTGCTACTCCACCTCTTGTGAGCAAGCAAGAGTGAGGAGAGGTAGCAGCAAAAGCATCACTTTAGAGCAGTCCCTGAGGACAAAGTGCAGGGCACTTAGGGGAGTTTTCTGTGCCTTTTTAACCTGCTGCTCTTTTAAAATGAGTCCTAATCAAAGCAGCACACCACAGGCTGTGTCCTGCCTGGGGACACAGAGCTCCTTCATGGAGAATATGCTCGTTAAAAAGCTTTAACAGCAGACAGAGCTCCCCAGCACTTGGTCTGGTCGTTAAATGTCTAATATCAGCATTTTCTGCCACAAAAAAAATAATAATGTGGCATTCTTTATGAATGTGGTCAGCAGTAGCCAGAAGGTAGGGAGGAGGGGCTGGGTGCCTTGCAGCCCTGCTTGCACTGCAGACAACCATAGAATCATAGAATGGAAAGGTTGGAAGGGACCTCAAAGCTCAGCCAGTTCCAATCCCCTGCCATAGGCAGGGACACCTCCCACTAGCACAGGGCACTCAAGGCCTCCTCCAGCCTGGCCTTGAACACCTCCAGGGAGGGAGCAGCCACAACCTCCCTGGGCAACCTGTGCCAGTGTCTCACCACCCTCACTGCAAACAACTTCCTCCTAACATCCACTTTCAATCTCCCCTCTGCCACTTCAAACCCATTCCCCTTGTCCTGGCATTCCCAGCCCTTGTCAATAGTCCCTCCCCAGCCTTCCTGTAGCCACCTTCACATCCTGGAAGGCCACTCCAAGCTCTCCTGGCAGCCTTCTCTTCTCCAGTCTGCAGAGCCCCAACTCTCTCAGCCTGTCCTCACAGCAGAGCTGCTGAAGCCCTCTCAGCATCTTCTCTTCTCCAGGTTGAACCCTGGAGTTGGTTTGGTGGAAAGAGACCTTTAAGATCATTGAGTCCAACCATCTACCCAACACCACCATGGCCATCAAATCACATCCCCAGGTGTCATGGCCACACGTTTCTTGTACACCTCCAGGGATGGTGAAGCCAACACCTCCCTGAGTGCACTCACATGTAGAGAGCCACTGGCCTGGGGGATGACAAACAGCATCCTGCAGAAGCTTGGGAAGAAATAATTCCCTCATTAACCTTTCTAGCAGGTGGATGAACAGGGTGAGATCAGCAGCAGGGTTGCTGTGCTGTTGTAGCTTCAGATGTAGCAAATCATTGTTTGGGGAGCAGGGACACTCTGTTTGTTTAATAGCTGTGACCTGCAGGAGTATTTGGGTTGGGTGTTAATGACCAAAGGTTTGGCAAGTAATTAAATCTGAGGAAAGTGCTGTCCCTGAGAGACTGAAGGGTGCATTTGGGGACAGGCTTGTGTCTGTGTGTTCTGTAAACCTGGAGTGGAGCTGAGTTTCTCCTACCCAGGTGGCTCTTTTAGCCTAAGCCATCAGTTAGACAACCTTTATGAACTCCCTGTTGTCATCATCAAGGCTTTATGAAGTCCTCCTCATCAACAAGAAAGCCAGGGAGGGAGTTTCTGCATGGGCTTGTGGAGGTAGGATGAGGGAGGAAGGACTGAAGCTTGAGGAGGGCAGATGGAGACTGGAGATTAGGAAGAAAGTCTTGGCAGTGAGGGGAGGGAGACACTGGCACAGGCTGCTCAGGGAGATTATGACACTCCCCACACAACCCCAGGGAGGTTGGAGCTCCCCACACAATCAGGGAAGTGGGCATTAGAGAGATGGCTAAAAGCAAGTGAGCATCACTGCTAATGCTCAGAGCTCCCCTCACACTCAGGGAAGTGAGCATCAGAGAAGAGAGATGGCTAAAAGCTAAGTGAGCATCACTGCTAATGCTCAGAGCTCCCCTCACACTCAGGGAAGTGAGCATCAGAGAAGAGAGATGGCTAAAAGCTAAGTGAGCATCACTGCTAATGCTCAGAGCTCCCCTCACACTCAGGGAAGTGAGCATCAGAGAAGAGAGATGGCTAAAAGCTAAGTGAGCATCACTGCTAATGCTCAGAGCTCCCCTCACACTCAGGGAAGTGAGCATCAGAGAAGAGAGATGGCTAAAAGCTAAGTGAGCATCACTGCTAATGCTCAGAGCTCCCCTCACACTCAGGGAAGTGAGCATCAGAGAAGAGAGATGGCTAAAAGCTAAGTGAGCATCACTGCTAATGCTCAGAGCTCCCCTCACACTCAGGGAAGTGAGCATCAGAGAAGAGAGATGGCTAAAAGCTAAGTGAGCATCACTGCTAATGCTCAGAGCTCCCCTCACACTCAGGGAAGTGAGCATCAGAGAAGAGAGATGGCTAAAAGCTAAGTGAGCATCACTGCTAATGCTCAGAGCTCCCCTCACACTCAGGGAAGTGAGCATCAGAGAAGAGAGATGGCTAAAAGCTAAGTGAGCATCACTGCTAATGCTCAGAGCTCCCCTCACACTCAGGGAAGTGAGCATCAGAGAAGAGAGATGGCTAAAAGCTAAGTGAGCATCACTGCTAATGCTCAGAGCTCCCCTCACACTCAGGGAAGTGAGCATCAGAGAAGAGAGATGGCTAAAAGCTAAGTGAGCATCACTGCTAATGCTCAGAGCTCCCCTCACACTCAGGGAAGTGAGCATCAGAGAAGAGAGATGGCTAAAAGCTAAGTGAGCATCACTGCTAATGCTCAGAGCTCCCCTCACACTCAGGGAAGTGAGCATCAGAGAAGAGAGATGGCTAAAAGCTAAGTGAGCATCACTGCTAATGCTCAGAGCTCCCCTCACACTCAGGGAAGTGAGCATCAGAGAAGAGAGATGGCTAAAAGCTAAGTGAGCATCACTGCTAATGCTCAGAGCTCCCCTCACACTCAGGGAAGTGAGCATCAGAGAAGAGAGATGGCTAAAAGCTAAGTGAGCATCACTGCTAATGCTCAGAGCTCCCCTCACACTCAGGGAAGTGAGCATCAGAGAAGAGAGATGGCTAAAAGCTGAGTGAGCATCACTGCTAATGCTCAGAGCTCCTCCCACACTCAGGGAAGTGAGCATCAAAGAAGAGAGATGGCTAAAAGCTGAGTAAACATCACTGTGTGATGCTGGCTGGGCCTTGGCTGGTTTGGACTCTTCACTGGAGACCTTCAGAACCTGCCTGGATGTGTTCTGTGTGACCTGCCCTGAGTGGTTCTGCTTTACAGGGAGGTTGGACTCAATGCTCTCTGGAGGTCCCTTCCAACCCCTCCTTACATTTCTGTGATTCTGTGGTGTTGCCTTCAGCACTGGAAGGGAGAAGGAGTGGGAGTGAGGCTGTGCTGTGAGGCTGTGCTGCTCTCTTTTTGTTTTATGTTGTTTGTGGCTGTGAGGAGTTCTCAGCAAGAACAGAGATCTTAAGAACCCAAAGGTTCCCAGAAAACTTTGCTTTGTTTTGGTTTAGGTTTGGGTTTTGTTTATTTGCTTGCTTGGTTTTGTTTTGGTTTGTTTCTTTGGGTGGGTTGGTTGTTTGTTGGGTTTGCTTGGGTGGGAGGTTCTGTCTCTTGGGTTGGTTTGGGTGGGAGGTTCTGTCTGGGTTGGGTTGGCTTGGGTGGGAGGTTCTGTCTGGGTTGAGTTGGTTTGGGTGGGAGGTTCTGTCTGGGTTGGGTTGGCTTGGGTGGGAGGTTCTGTCTGGGTTGAGTTGGTTTGGGTGGGAGGTTCTGTCTGGGTTGGGTTGGCTTGGGTGGGAGGTTCTGTCTGGGTTGAGTTGGTTTGGGTGGGAGGTTCTGTCTGGGTTGGGTTGGCTTGGGTGGGAGGTTCTGTCTGGGTTGAGTTGGTTTGGGTGGGAGGTTCTGTCTGGGTTGGGTTGGCTTGGGTGGGAGGTTCTGTCTGGGTTGAGTTGGTTTGGGTGGGAGGTTCTGTCTGGGTTGGGTTGGCTTGGGTGGGAGGTTCTGTCTGGGTTGAGTTGGTTTGGGTGGGAGGTTCTGTCTGGGTTGGGTTGGCTTGGGTGGGAGGTTCTGTCTGGGTTGAGTTGGTTTGGGTGGGAGGTTCTGTCTGGGTTGGGTTGGCTTGGGTGGGAGGTTCTGTCTGGGTTGAGTTGGTTTGGGTGGGAGGTTCTGTCTGGGTTGGGTTGGCTTGGGTGGGAGGTTCTGTCTGGGTTGAGTTGGTTTGGGTGGGAGGTTCTGTCTGGGTTGGGTTGGCTTGGGTGGGAGGTTCTGTCTGGGTTGAGTTGGTTTGGGTGGGAGGTTCTGTCTGGGTTGGGTTGGCTTGGGTGGGAGGTTCTGTCTGGGTTGAGTTGGTTTGGGTGGNTTTGAGGGTTGTTTGGGTGGGTTTTGGTAGTTTGTGTGGTTGGTTAGGTTGAATTTGGAGTTGTTTGGGGTTTTTGGTTTTGGTTTTGGTTTGGTTTGAGCCAGGAGGAGAGATCTGGCAATCATAGAATCATAGAATCACAGAATGGTAAGGTTGGAAGGGACCTCAAGGATCATCTAGTTCCAACCCCCTGCCATAGGCAGGGACACCTCCCACTAGTACAGGTTACTCAAGGCCTCAATGCATTGAGCGCAGCAACCCAACCTATTTACAACTACTTTAGGCTAAAGCTTTGCGTGCAAGGTTGCCTACTGTGGACTACTGTGGCTTTAAAACACCAATAGGACCACTGGAAAAAAAAAAAACAAACCAAAAAACACAACAACAACAACA
>VWZE01002923.1:0-17049 GCA_013396675.1 Eubucco bourcierii
TTCCAACCCTTGCGATACTGTGATACTGTGATAAGGAAATGACAATTTGTTTTGAAACAGGAAGAAAAACTACAATACACATGGTAACAGTCAAGAAAACAGAGCAGGAACAACAAAATCTGCAATTTTATTCACTAGAATTGCATGGAGATATATTTTTCTAGTATGCGTTACTGCAGAGAATTATATAATTTTGTTACCAGTCAAAATATAGGACCTGCTAAGCCCTCCTCAAGAAAAACTGATTTGCTGAAATGCCCAACAGCTATTTTAGTAGAGATGGCAGAATTACAGAATCACAGAACTTTAGAGCTTGAAGGGACCTCCAGAGATCATCGAGTCCAACCTCCTTCCCAAGGCAGGATCCCCTAGTGTAGTTTGCACAGGAATGCCTCCAGGTGGGTTTTGAAAGTCCCCTGAGAAGGAGACTCCACAACCTTTCTGGGCAGCCAGTGCTTCATCACCCTCACTGTAAAGAAGTTTCTCCTCATGTTGAGGTGAAACCTTCTATTTTCCAATTCATAGCCATCCCTCCTTGTCTTATTGCTGCTGACCACTGACACTGAAAAGAGATTGGCCCCATCCACTTGATACCCACTCCTCAGATATTTGTATATGTTTATAAGATCTCTTCTCAGTCTTCTCTTCTCCAGACTAAACAACCCCAGGTTTCTCAGTCTCTCTCCATAGGGAAGAGACTCAAGTCCCCCAGTCATCCTCGTCGCTTTCTGCTGGACTCTTTCCAGCAGGTCCCGAACCGGAGCCCCAAACTGGACACAGCATTCCATGTGTGGTCTCACCAGGGCAGAGTAGAGGGGAAGAAGAACCTCCCTAGATCTGCTGGATACGGTTTTGATGCACCACCGGATGCCATTGGATCTCTTGCCCCTTGTCCTGTCATTGGGCATCATTGAGAAGAGCCTGGCACTCACCCTTTACATATTTAGAAACATTAATGTGTTCACTCCTCAGTCTCCTCCTCTTGAAATGAAAGAGTCCCAGCTCTCTCAGTTCCTCCTCATAAGGAAGATGTTCCATTCCCTTAATAATTTTCATGGCTCTATGTTGGACTCTTTCAAGCAGTTTCCTGTCCTTCTTGAACTGAGGGGCCCAGAACTGAACACAGTACTCCCTATGAGGGAGTATCAGGGCAGAGTAGAGGGGGAGGAGAACCACTCTTGTCCTACCAACCACAGCCCTTCTAATACACCCCAGAATGGCATTGGCTTTCTTGGCCACAAGAGCACACTATTGGCTCATGGTCAACCTCTCATCCACTAGGACACCCAGATCCTTTTTTCTTTCACTGCCTTCCAGCAGGTCAGTCCCCAATCTATACCGATACTTGGGGTTGTTCTTTTCCAAGTCTTTGCATTTGCCCTTGCTCAATTTCATTACGCTTCTCCCTGTCCAACTCTTCAGCCTGCCTAAGTCTCAACAGATGGCTGCACAACCCTCCAGTGTGGCAGCCACTCCCCTCAGTTTTCTGTCATCAACAAACCTCCTGACAGTGCACTCCACGCCTTCATCCAGATCATTGATGGATATATTGAATAGCACTGGTCCCAGTACTGACTGCTGAGGGACTCCACTAGTTAAAGGACTCCAACTAGACTCCATCCCATTTACCACTCTCTGACTTCTTTCCTTCAACCAGTTCCCATCCGCCTCACTACCTGATCATCCAGAGCACACTGCCTCAGTTTAGCCAGAAGGATGCTGTGGGAGACAGTGTCATATGCATTACTGAAATCAAGATAAACCACATCCACTGCTCTGCCATCATCTAACCACCTGGTTATGTCCTCATAAAAGGTTATCAGGTTGGTCAAACATGACTGCCCCTTGGTAAAACCATGTTGACTGCTCCTAATGACCCTCTTGTCCTTGATATGCCTAAGGACATCACCAAGGATAAGTTGCTCCATTACCTTTCCAGGGATGGAGGTGAGACCAATCAGTTTATAGTTACCTGAATCTGCCTTTTTTGAATAGTGGAGTGACATTTGATTTCCTCCCATTCTCGGGCACAATTTAACATTATCATTTAATTTTTGATAGTCTGGGAATATATTTGGCACTTCACAAAAGACAGATTCAAAGATTCCCAAAACTACATTGAGTTGAAAGGGACCCTCAAAGGGCATCTTGTTGTGCCCCCCTGCAGTGAGCAGGGACACCTCCAACTAGATCAGGCTGCCCAGTACCACATCAAGTCTGATATTAAATGTCTCCAAGGATGAGGCCTCGACCAGATCCCTGGGCAGCCTATTCCAGTATTTTACTGCTGGCACTATTCTTCTTCCTTATGTTCAAACTAAATCTATCCTGCCCCAGTTTAAAATCACTGTCCCTTGTCCTATCACTACAAGCCCTTTTAAACAGCTGTTGCCCAGTCTTTGTGTAGGTCCCTTTCAGATACTGAAATGCAGCTATAAGGTCTCTCTGGAGTTGTCTTCTGTTGAGGCTGGACAGGCACAAATCCTTCACCCTATCTTCATAGGAGAGGGGTTCCAGCCCTCTGATCATCTTTGCAGCACTCCTCTGGTCCTGCCCACAGATGAGTAGGCTGAGTAGCTCTGTCAATCTGCTAGAGGGAAGAGAAGCTTTACAGAAGTATCTGGACATGTGAGACTGACAGGCGAAATCTGACTATATGAAGTTCAACAGGGCCAGGTGCCAGGTCCTGCACTTGGATCACAACATCACCTTGGTAAGTTACAGACTTGGGGATCTGTGGTTGGAAAGCTGCAGTTTGGAGAGGAACCTGGGAGTACTGGTTGGTAGTTGGCTGAATGTGAGTCAGCAATGGGCTCAGATGGCCAAGAAAACCAACGGCATTCTGGCTTGTGTTACAAACATTGTGGCCAGCAGCATCAGGAAGGTGATCATCCTCCTGTAACCAGGCAATGGGGCTCGTGAAGGGGATGGAGCACATGACCTATCAAGAGTGTCTGAGGGAGCTGGGGTTGTTCAGTCTGGAGAAGAGGAGGCTGAGAGGAGACCGTATCACTATCTACAACTACCTGAAGGGAAGTTGGAGCAGGGAGAGGGTCACCCTCTTCTCCTTGTTGACAAGCAGTAGGGCAGAAGAAATGGTTAGAAGCTGTGCAAGAGAAAGTTTAGACTGGATATTAGCAAATACTTATTCACTGAAGGGGTTGTCAAACATTACAGTGGTCTGTCTGAAGCAGTGGTGGAGTCACTGGGAGCTGTTCAAGGAGCATGTGGACCTAGCAATCAGGGACATGGTTTGGTGTTGACCCTCTGGTGCTGGATCAAAGCTGGAACTGGATGATCTTTGATCAAACAGAATGAAGTTCTTTTTATCATACAGTTGGGATGTTGTTGTGAATACAACACATATGCAAGGCTCCACTGAATAGAAAGGAGGTTGTAGCCAGGCAGAGGTTGGTCCTTTCTCCCAGGCACCCAGTGATAGAATAACAGTACAGTCTCAAACTGCACTAGGGCAGGTTTAGGCTGGATGTTAGGAAGAAGTTCTTCACAGCAAGAGTGACTGGCATTGGAATGGGCTGCCCAGAGAGGTGGTGTAGTCACCATCCCTGGAGGTGTTTAAAGGGAGACTGGATGACATTCAACAAGGCCAAGTGTAAGGTCCTGCACCTGAGTAGGCACAATCCCAAGCACAACACCAGACTGGGTGGGGAACGGCTGAGAGCAGCCCTGAAGAAAAGGAGCTAGGGGTCTAGGTTGATGAAAAGCTCAACATGAGTCTACAGTGTGAGTGCAGCCCAGGCAGCAACTGTGTGCTGGGCTGCAGCAAGAGCAGCATGGCCAGCAGGGCAAGGGAGCAGATTCTGCCCCTTTGCTCTGCTCTCCACAGACCCCACCTGGAGTCTTGAGTGCAGTTCTGGAGCCCNAGGTCTTGCAATGACAGGACAAGGGGCAAGGGGTTTGAACTGGCAGAGGGGAGATTTAAACTGGATGTTAGGAAGAAGCTCTTTGCAGTGAGGGTGGTGAGGCACTGGAACAGGTTGCCCAGGGAGGTTGTGGCTGCTCCCTCCCTGGAGGTGTTCAAGGCCAGATTGGACAAGGCCTTGAGTGACATATTCTAGTGGGAGGTGTCCTTGCCTATGGCAGGGGATTGGAACTAGATGATCTTTGAGGTCACTTCCAACCTTACTATTCTATGACTCTATGAGGCACTTAGTGCCATGCTTTAGTTAATTAGAAGGGTTGGGTGGCAGGTTGGAGACGACAATATCAAAGGTCTTTTCCAACCTGGTTAATTCTGTGATTCTGTGATTTAAAAACCTGAGAGTTTTGTAAGGAGAATAGGAAAAAGCTGCATCTTTGCAGCTGGTAACTTTGCAGTTCTAACTGGTATCTGCTTTAGCTCTACAGGATCTTCATGTATCAGAGTTCCCATAAACCTATAGTCAAGCTTTGCAAGTGGAAAGGTTCAAAATTATTCAGACGAATTCCATCCAAAATAACTGTATGGGAAATGTTTTCAGTTCAGAGTTGGTGTTACTACCTGAAAAAAAAAAGGATTAGAAAAGGGCAATCTCTCTTGAGATTTCATGTCACACTCTCTCGTTATAATTCCACAGGAGAGACTATATTTACAAAACTGAATAACCCGGCCCCTAGAAGACACCACATTAAGCATGACACATCTTATATGAGGGGAAGGAGACCTCTCACTCGGCTCCACAGCAGACTCTGATAAAGAATAATCTTCCTAACTGGGAACTGCAGCACACAGCACAATGTCTTACACCAGATGTCACTGTAACATGCAAAATGAATATCACATCTTCATTACAGTCTTTCCCTGCTAAAACCTGTATATATGATGTTGCATCACCTAACATTCAGCAAATACATTTCTGTATGTTCTGATTAGCAAAACAAATTTCAATATGCCTAAAGAAGCAGCTAGCATCCTTCTTTCCTCCTAGTTGTGCAAGATATAATTGCTTCATAAAAGGGATTGCAAACTAAAAATGCAAAGTTGGTTGTATCAAGGTTATATCTGTTTCTGCCTAGTGAAATAAAATTTTGCATCCTTATTTCTCTCACTTGTCTTCTCCCTCTCACACAAGGAAAGCCATACACCAGCAGTCACAAAACTGGACACGCATTCTTGATTTACAGAAGGCTTAATCTAGTCCTTGAGTATGCACAGAAATCCTCCCTGCAGCAAAGTGATGTCAGACTATGTGTAGCCCTGCAGTATATGGAAATCCTGGTTACCATGAGAACCAGATTGCTGCTTTGATGAGGTTTCCACTCACTGCTATGAATACATGCCTCCATTTTACCACATTGAATTCAGCTCAGCTGCAGGATGCCCTGTGCCAGGCTGGGTGGCCCTGACACTGCTACCTTCCTGCAAGCCATCCTCATCAAGCTCCCGTTTTGTCACTGAAATTAATGTGTAAAAGTGTCAGGATTACATTCCTGAAGCAAGATCCTTCCCAACCTATATTTCTTCCCCTCCTCTGCCCTCCAACGTGGAAAATAAAATAAGAAAATGCTTGAGCTGGAGACAGTATTAGAGCACACAATATTTTATTGTATTAGGAAAAAAGAAAAGTCAAAGCTATGCTACCATGGTGAGCTCTCAGTGGCGATTTATGGCTCCAAGCAGCCATTTTTCCAAACGCTGCTGCATATGCATGCAGAATTTCTGAACACAATTAGAGCAAATGTTGCTGTGATAAACCAACTTTATGCCTCCGAGCTAAAAGAAAACGTTTCTCTTTTTTACTTCTTTTCTAGGGATGCAAAATCAGCTTCTTCTGAAACAGAAGTATTTAAAGTGACAAAAAAAAAAAATTTCCTATTCATGTATGATCTCCAGAATAAATCCTTGTGGCAAGACATTGAAATGCATAATGTGCTTAACCTGCAATGAATGAAAAGCCTTATCACATTCTGTCATTAAGAGAAACACAATATTGCAACAGGTTAAGTTAACATTTATTAGATGAAAGCACTATGAGGGAAGTAGTTGTGCATATTTCTGCTGGCTAACAGAGAACTAACAGAATGGGCAACCAAAATTAAACTGAAGCACAACGCACCCTAAGTGCTATAAAAAGCTGGGTTTAAATGGCCTCATTTCAGCATTTAATTTTTCCTGAGCACTCTGGAGAGCACTGGGGAGCCACAGAGAGGCTCTTTCACAGGTAGCTGGGACTTCATGTGTCTGCCACCACAGCTCTGTTATCTGAATGTACCAGTGCTCTCTTTTTTTCTGAGAAATGCAATCAATAAGCAATTGGGTTAATTTCAGGTCACCTGTTTTTAACATATGTTTTACTTTAGTGTTTCAACTCTTTTTCTCAATTATAGCGGAGCCTTTTGTACCTGAAATGTTGGCCATTTCTTCTACCCATATCAACTAGCCTAGGAAAAT
This sequence comes from Eubucco bourcierii, assembly GCA_013396675.1. Classification (NCBI taxonomy): domain Eukaryota; kingdom Metazoa; phylum Chordata; class Aves; order Piciformes; family Ramphastidae; genus Eubucco; species Eubucco bourcierii. The sequence goes on from VWZE01002923.1 coordinate 6,392, forward strand.
ATATTACCTCATTCTTATAAGCACTGCCAACAACAAAAAACAACCAACAAAAATTTAAAAATCATCATTATGGGAGAATTAACACAAAGCAGCTATAAGCATGGCTGACTCAGTTAGTTTTCAAATTTGCAATGGCACAGCATTGCAAAATTGCAATAAATGGCACAGCAATTTTTTTCCCTCCTTGCCCAGTGTTACTCAACATGGGGTGTCACAGTACTGGATTCAACCAGTAAAAGGCAGTGGTGAACATACACACTATCAAGTCTGTCACTCATGTTTTATAAATATCAAAAAAACTTCTCAGTATGAAGTTCTTGTCTCTTGCCATCCCAAAATTCAGTTCACATTTATAAAACTCTGCACTGGTTAGGCCACACCTTGAGTCCTATGTCCAGTTCTGGGTCCCTCAATTGAAGAAGGACATTGAGGTGCTTGAGTGTGTCCAGAGAAGGGCAGCGAGGCTGGGGAGAGGCCTCGAGCACAGCCCTATGAAGAGAGGTTGAGGGAGCTGGGATTGTTCAGCGTGGAGAAGAGGAGGCTCAGGGGAGACCTTCTTGCTCTCTACAACTACCTGAAGGGTGGTTGTAGCCAGGAGGAGGTTGCTGTCTTCTCTCAGGCAACCAGTGACAGAACAAGAGGACACAGTCTCAAGCTGCACCAGGGGAAGTTTAGGCTTGAGGTGAGGAGAAAGTTCTTGACTGAGAGAGTCATTGTCTGCTGGAATGGGCTGCCCAGGGAGGTGGTGGAGTCAGAGTCCCTGGAGGTGTTCAAGGCAGGTTTGGATGTGGCACTTGGTGCCATGGTCTAGTCTTGAGGTCTGTGGTATTGGATTGGACTTGATGATCTTTGAGGTCTCTTCCAACCTTGGTGATGCTGTGATACTGTGAAAACCTGTGCATGCCAAAAGAATACAGATTATAAACAATCCAAAGAATAAATGTATGAAGTTGTGCTCTGTGTATGCAGATGATATCTCTTACTTAGTCAGAGCACCACTTGGGTCTCACTCAAAGAGTGACTTGATCATTGTTCAAAAAATGTCTAAGTGTCTCCTAAACAAAAGACAGACCCGTGCTGCAAATCCAAAAAGCATTTTGCTTATGCTAGAAATGCAGGATGGGCCCCTCAGTGTAATTATTTCTGTTCTTTAAGAAGTCCAAGAAGGCAGTAAAGTTGCACAAACGTTCTCAGAACTTCAGCCTGCATCAGGAGCAGTTTCACTACCCATGTTTTCAGAAATAAGTTATAGAAGAATTCTGATCTAATCACTTCTCAGCTTTTCAGCAAGAATACTGCAGTTGCTTTCTTTATCTGCTTTCATGCAGACACTGTATAACAGTTTTAGGAAAAGCCAAAAAATAAACAACTATCAAAAAACCAAACAAACAAAAAAACCAACCCGACAACAACAAAAAAAAAAACCAAACACAAACCAAAAAACAAACCAACTGAAACCCAACAAAACAAACAACAAACATCTCAACACAACCAAGACCAGTGAACACTCCCATAAACAAAGAAACAAAACCCCACCAAAACAAACAAGCCCCCTTCCCAAACTGAGCTGTATGATCCATAAACAGCAACAGAGCTATACCATTTCATTGATACCTGCGAGACTTTATGGTGGTGTGGTCTGAGGTGGTTATTGCAGTCTTTTTTTCTTGCCACTTCAATGTCAAGCTAAGTAACATACAACTGAGTTTAAAGTTTTACAAGATTTCACAACACAGAGCACAGAGGCAAAATAAATGCTTACGGAATTTATAATCTGTATGAACCGGAAACAGCATTTAAATGTTTATGTAAACTCTATTGCATGAGAGAGCAGAGCTCACCAGTTTCCATCAAGTTACATTTTCAAAATGACATTCTATAAAGCCCTGAAGAGGCTAGCACATAACCAGTGTCTCACATGGTCCAGTCTCTTCAGATTCATCTGCAACAATACAAAACATCTATTAATAAATACTTAGAGTGCTTCTCTACACAGGGAGATGACTAGGAAACAATTTCTAAAAATAAAGATAGACCAAACTTCATTCCTAGAAGGATTTAATCAATTAATATGTTCAAACACCTCTCCATGCAAATATCTAGCTCATATTCTGATCCTTTAGAGCATCAAACCACATCTGCATTCTACATATTGAGGGTTCTGACTGATATTTTCTTTTTGGGAAATGGAATATCCACCAGGTACAGAAACAAATTACCTTCTCATTTACTTCCATATGTATTTGCATTTTGGAATATTGCATGACGCTGCTATTTGATTCTTCCCAAATATGGAACAGTAAGAGTTATAGCATCAACTGTAATTGCAGGCATAAGGGCCTCACAGCAAGCATGGATCAAAACCTAAGTACTACAGAGCCTACAGAGTGTCTTAAGTCCCAGAGGTCTTAGAGTTATGTCAGAATCTGAAACTGCCTTTTAAAAAATGCATGCATCTTGAGACTTCAGCACTGCAAAGGTAAAGAGAGTGCAGCTAACTCAGTGGCACTAAGTGAGCCCGCAGACAGTCTAAATGAATCAGTCTCGGCGTGGTGACCTACCACCAGCATCTCCCATCCATGTCTAGTTCCTCCAGGCACTCCTGTCAACAGCAGGCTCTGAATGGTTGGATGGACTCATCTCACAAAAGAGCAGTGCACCTGAAAATATTCACTTGGTCTCAGTGGAGTTTGTCATAACAGTGAGTTTAAAAGTGTCCAGATGACCTCCAAATTAATTTGTATTCTTGTGAGGTGTAAGTCATGGCATTGTTTTCAATAACTTGCTTTCTTCACTAAATCACAGGGAAACCATATAATAGATAAAATCTGCTTCCTATTCATACATTTTTCCCCTCATCTTGACATACTTAACAGACAATAGTCACTAGATGATACAGGGTGTACAGAAATTCTGCTTATGTCTGTACAAACTATCCGTGTTTATATCTATAAAGTAAGCATTTATGGGTTTGAATTATTGATACAAAAGGAAAAACTTCTTGAATTGGTGCAGAAGTTGAGGAATGGCTTCTCTAGATCTTTCCTAGTTTTTCCCATTGCCTCTCTGTACAGCAGGGCAATTACCAAATTGTTTATATATTGACCTACAGGAAGAGGAAAAAAAAATATATCTTCCAGCTCATCTCTTCTTCCAGTTGACTGATACGCGAAAGAAGGGCATGGAGGGGAAGTAAAATCAGTGCATTAGATTTTCTTTCTCTTTCTATCACTAGAGAGTAAGTGTGGTTGCTTCTTGGAGCAAAAAGAAAGGGCTTAGTATCTTCATGCCATGAAAAAAAATTACTGAGTCTCTTTGTGAGAAGCAGGAGAGAAGGGGAGTGCCTAAATGCAAAGAAAGATACACTTGCTCTGCCATCTGTTCCTGTGCACCATCACCAGGCTGCTCTGCAGTGTAAGAGGCAGCTGCTCCCATTTCCAAGAGTTAGTATGAAATATTGGAAAGATAACACCCAGCCTTCAATTCTAACTGTGCCCATAAAGGATCATAGCAATTAACTTTTAGTACCCGTTTATTTGTGAAGCAGACCCTGGTATAATTCCTCTGACTGTGCTCTGCTGCCACATGACAGTGGCGAGCTGCATTTTCCTTTCAGGAACAAACACAAGCAGATTATCACTATCATATTCTACTCCATAGCCCTTGCTTTGCATGCACAGCCCTCATTGTGCTTCATGTCAAAGATGATTCCCAGGAACACGGTCCTGTGTTCAGGAACAAAGAAAGATTACAGAAGGGACTGCTTGAAGGAAGAAGATGAACAAAAGCCCTATTTGTGAAAAAGGAAAATAAGTAACAGTCTGGATGATAACTGAAGGGAAGCAAGACCAATGAGGGATACAAAATTTAGAATACCTCCTGCTAGCCTGTGAGCTGGGACTAAGGTTTGTCTTTGCCAGTTCTGCAGCCTGTGAACTGGGTCTTTGCTTTGCCAACATCACTGCATCAAAGTGTAGATGCTCTTGTTTTGTTTCCATGGGTTTTAAAAAGAAAGTTCATCAAATCCAATTTATTTAGAAGTCTTTACCCCTATTGCTTTCTACCAACTTGCTCATCTCTCTTTCTCTGTGCTGAGAGAAACTCTACTGAGTTTTTCTTCCAGGAGTTACCAAGACTTGTTGGAATCACAATCCGAGACTTGAGTGTGCTGTAGCTAGGGTAGACCTGTTTTGCTTTATATTATTTCTGTTCATAAATATGTGTGAGTCTAAATCCCTTGTTCAAATCAACAAAGATAAAGATTATCTTTGATACCTTCCCGGGCTCAGCCGAGGTACCTGGTTGAAAGCTCAGGGATGCAAATCAACAGAGATACAGCACCTTTGTGGCCTTCCCAGACTTCAGCCTGGCTTGAATGCCCAGGATGTGGCATCAGCTGCCCCTAAGAGAAAAGGCTTATGTGAATTTGGGGTATGGACAGATAAGCAGTGCAGGGAGGGGATGGAGGCCCTCCCCAGTGCTGCCACCGAACTCCTGCAAATGAATACACAGGAAGATTTCCTGGGGAGCTGCACCTGGACATTGATCTAAAAAACTGTATAAAAAGAGACATGAGCAATGCCTGCTGAGATGAGCACTTCCACCAGAAGAATTTAAGGAACAACTCCCTCAGAACAACTCCAGAAGAACTCCTGACAAACTCCACAGAATGACATCCCTGGGCCAGCCACACACATCTCTCGCTCTGCGCCCCCTCCCCATCTTCAGCTGGTGGTAATATAATTCCTACTCTTTTCCTTCCCTGCTCTTCTCTTTTTCTCCCTTGTTCCCTTTCCCTCTCTCCCCCCTTTTCTCTCTCCCTCTGTTTTGTGCAACTTTATCCTTTAATAAATAGTTGTGTAGTGATATCTGGTATCGCTTGCACTTTAATTTCACAACATGGAAATCTAGAAGAACAAATCTTGCTCCGCTGGACAGGGATATTGTTAATCTCTGTTCTTTGGACCTTGACACTATGTTGTGGATTTGTCTTTTTTATCTAAGATGGCAGGATGAGACGACACTTCTTAAAGAAGAGAGTCAATTCCTCCTTCTGGAAATCAGCTGAGCTAGCCTAAAGAAAAGATTACCTCAGAAACGATACCTGACAGGAAGTAAGAAAGCATTGCCAGTAGTCAGGAGCCTTGTATTGGGTGACAAGGTTTTGGTAGCCAGGCCAGAGGTATGGTGGGGGAGCTGTAGGGAGCTTTCTGAGAGAAGACACCAGAAACCACCTCCCTATCAGACAGAACTAGTTCCAGCTGTTTCCACGATGGGCCCTCTGCTGACCAAAGCTGATCTCATCAGTGATCTCACACCAGAGAAGGCAGATGTGCCCTGAAGGAAGCTGCAGCCAGTGGAGAGCTCATACTGAAGCAGGCTTCTTTCAGGGACTGTGGCCCATGGAGATGAACCCAAGCAGGAGGCCATGACCAAGCTACACTTGGAGGACCTACACCCATCCCCATCTCTCCAGCTCTGCCACACCAGCCATTTGTGGGCATCTTTAGTATTACTGCATGACTCTGCTCATGAATTGGAGCTCTGCATCTCCCCACAGCTTCCTGAACATTTTAAAAACAGAGTTCCTGAGACACCCAAATACCTGGATTTTGACACTTTACTCTTCATTTGACAGAATGCAAAGGTTCATAGAAATTTATAGGTGGGTTAAAAAAAATTATTCCACACACACAGAGCTACACCTCAACATCATGAATTTCACTGACCTGAAAACAGACTGTAAAGTACTTCTTAAATAATTGCACCTGTGATGTACATCCCCTTCATTTACACCATTTCATGCCATCACCAAGACTCCTGGCAGGAGTATTCTCTGCAGTCAATGTTCTAGTTCAAGTGTTTCTACGGAAAATTTTTAAGCTGAAAACAAGTGCCCAGAAACACCTTCTCCCTTCATGTGGAATTCTGTGTCTCTAGCATCAAATGTCAGTGCCTTCCTTTCTCACCGAGGAAAGTGCACAAGCATATGATAAAAGATGCATGCAATCTCATATGAATGACAGGAAAGGCTTTCTCTCACAAGAGACAAGTAAAAGATTGATATATTATGTTCACTTAGATCAGGATGCTGCCCATTTAGCCAAGATAGGAATCAAGAGGGGTTTTTCTGTTTTCTAATAAGGAGGAAATTGGCATGTTCCTATTGCACAATTCTGTCTGCAGAAGGCAATCAGACCCCATCTGGAGTACTGTGTGCAGTTCTGGAACCCCCAGCACAGGAAGGTCATGGAAGTGTTGGAACAGGTCCAGAGGAGGGCCACGAAGATGATCAGAGGGCTGGAGCAGCTCTGCTATGAGGACAGGTTGAGTGAGTTGGGGGTCTTCAGCCTGGAGAAGAGAAGGCTTCAAGGAGACCTGATAGCAGCCTTCCAGTATCTGAAGGGGGCCTACAGGAAGGCTGGGGAGTGACTATTGACAAGGTCTTGCAATGACAGGACAAGGGACAATGGGTTTAAATTGGCAGAGTTAGGACGAAGTTGTTTGCAGTGAGGGTGGTGAGACACTGGAACAGGTTGCCCAGGGAGGTTGCGGCTGCTCCCTCTCTGGAGGTGTACAAGGCTAGGCTAGACGAGGCCTTGAGTGAACTGTACTAGTGGGAGGTGTCCCTGCCTATGGCTGGGGGTTCGAACTAGATGATCTTTGAGGTCCCTTCCAACCTTACCATTCTATGATTCTATGATTCTCTGATTTGTACCTATGTGTACCTGTATTATGTTATAGATTGCAGTAGGAAAGACATATGCAGAAAAATATTCTTTCTGTGTAAACATTCACTTCCGGATGATGATGTTTGGGGCAGGAATTTCCATGGAAATGATTATTTTTGCTAACACAGACCTATGACAATAGGCCATTAATTATAATTAATAATTATGATTTGACTAAATTATCTTAAAGGTCTTTTTCCAATCTAGGCACTCCTGTGATTTTGTAATCATAACTGTGTTCTCCGTAAGAACCCATAAGAAGACATATTTCAGTGAATTCAGGGATGACAAGGCTTGGCTTCTAAATGTAAATGTTACAAATATATATAGATGCTGATAGCTTGTCACCATGTGGAATGTGCCAACCAACATTTAGAACAGCCCAGTGTATTCCTAACATGTCTGATATCTGTTTTCCTTACCTGCTATTTCGAGTGAATAGGAATTTATTTTGCAGTTGTTTCTGTGTATCCAAAAGCCTGGTTTAATTTATGTAATTACATATGTGTGTGCATCCATGCATATGCATTATTTCTCCCCACAAATCTCTCTCTTGTATCATGAAATCATTAGCCTACAACACTAAGCTGCACAGCCTTATCTGGGTTGCTTTGCATGTTAAAACCTAATCTGTATAACTATTTGTTTCCAGAAGCATATTGCTTTCCCTTGGCAGTTGTCCTGCCCTGCTGCTGTTTCTGGTAGTCCGTGGCACACATTGGCAGAAATATTTGAACGGATCTCTTAGAGTGCTTGTCTCAGCAATATCCATTGACTTATACCTATAAATAAGGTTTCTTTTAAAAAAAATCTGGTCTGGTTTACATCCCCATTTCTGTCCAGGCCACATGAATTATATTAAATTATTATATTCAATATAAAGCAGATATTAATTAAATTCATCATCATTATTTATTAATATAATAATTTTTTCCCCTTACATTATTTATAGGGTTATTTGGTTGTGCATATTTACAAGAGATGTACAGTACATAGGGCAGTATTAAACAATTTTTACACGATCAAGCAAAACAGAAAATGCCAAACAGTAGTTTAAACCGGAAGGAGTAGCTGTGGTGAAATATGCCACTTGCCCTCTAAGGGGAAACTCACCAGGCTCCTTGCTGTCAAATGGGCAGCTAGGTACAAGGTAGAGAGCAGGAACCTTTTACAGAGGCTTTAGAGAAATTATTGACTGCTTCCAAAATCTTTCCAGGGCTCTGTGCCTGTAATCCAGAGAATGTGGTACATGCTGTACTAGGTTTAAACACAAATCAAAGTGGTGTTGAGCTGCACGCTGCCTGTCAATCAGTTTCTCCCAGTTCACAGGGCGATGCTGCCTCTCTTGGTTGCCCCGGGGCTCTGCATAGAGATTTTCAGTTTCCTGGGCTTGCAGGCTGCCCAGGTCTCAGGCTCTTGGACAGTTCTGTGGTTCACTCAACACCCTGTAGATGCAGCAAGGTCTGTGTGCAAAGCTCCTTTTGCTCGCAGGCTGTAACTGCAAACTGCAGCGGTACCACTTACCCGGGGGTGCTCAGCTCACCCAGTGCGTACTCCTTTCTGCACAGTCTAGGTGACTGTTGCCTGCCCATGGAGGGGTTCTTCATGAAACCAAGGATCTCGAACTTGGTGAGTGCTTCCTTATGACACATCAAGGCTGGCAGCTGTGGCTCCTGGCAGCTTTTGGGAAAGGCATCTGCCCACAGGCAACACGCAGGGCTTCTCCCAGGTAAACTGAGGCACAGCAAAATCCCCAGTAGACAAGGCAACAAAGCACAAACTGGGTTGAATATATCAATTGCCTGAGAATTGATTTGGCCATTGGCAATACAAGAAAACAAAACCATTAACCAACAGAACATCATTTACCCACATTTGTGCTAACGCGTGAGCCTTCCACAAGGAGAGCAATCACCAGGTGCATGCACCTTGTTTGCCAGAAAGTGTGGATGTGAGCAAAACATGTCTGGGCAGGCCCCTGATAACAGACTGGCTGACACCAGATCCTTTTGTCTGTTTGCCACCTTTCCCTGAACACGAGAAAGGTTTGTTTGAGAGATATAGAGACATGGTCTGGGTATATTTTGGAGATATATTGACCCATTTGGCCCTACCACCACACCAAGTGTATCACAGTATCACCAAGGTTGGAAGAGACCTCAAAGATCAGCAAGTCCAACCCATCACCACAGACCTCAAGACTAGACCATGGCACCAAGTGCCACATCCAAACCTGCCTTGAACACCTCCAGGGACGCTGACTCCACCACCTCCCTGGGTAGCCCATTCCAGCAGTCAATGACTCTCTCAGGCAACAACTTTCTCCTCACCTCCAGCCTAAACTTCCCCTGGCACAGCTTGAGATTGTGTCCTCTTGTTCTGTCACTGGTTGCCTGAGAGAAGAAGGTAACCTCCTCCTGGCTACAACCNCACAGTACTCAAGGTGTGGCCTAAGCAGTGCAGAGTACAGGGGGAGAATGAGCTCCCTGCTCCTGCTGGCCACACTATTGCTGATGCAGGCCAGGATGCCATTGGCCTTCTTGGCCACCTGGGCACACTGCTGGCTCATGTTTAGGCAGGTGTCAATCAGCACCCCCAGATCCCTTTTTGTTTGGCTGCTCTCCAGCCACTCCCACCACAACCTGTAGCTCTGCATGGGGTTGTTGTGGCCAAAGTGCAGCACCTGGCACTTGGATTCGTTCAGCTCCATCCCATTGGACTCTGCCCATCTGTGCAGGCAGCCGAAGTCCCGCTGCAGAGCCCTTCTGCCCTCCAACCCAGCAACATCAGCCCCCAGTTTGGTGTCATCTGCAAATTTGCTGCTGACTGACTCTATGCCCTCGTCCAGATCATCAATGAAGATGTTAAGGAGGATGGGGCCCAGTACTGATCTCTGGGGGACACCTCTAGTGAGTGAAAGCATAACGGAAACTGAGCAAGCGCTTTGGTGCTGAATCACTGACATGCTTCAATTTACTGGCATATTCTAGGACAGAAACCAATATAGAAATGTATTACATGTTTAGTCCGAGATTTATTAAAATTCTTCCATGAATCAACAGACTTCCTTGTTTTCATGAAACACACTATAAATATCTAAGTGATTTAAAGCTGCATTTTGTGATTGTCATGTGAAAATGCTTACACATAATTAATGAAAATATTAATTGTACTTCTCTTCAACCCATACAAGCTTTCACATAGTCTCATCTGCATCAACAGTATGGTACCTCTCCTTTGCATTGCATTTCATTTATGTTCTGCTGGAATTTAGTCTGTGAACTGTAGACAACCCAACCCCTAAATTCAGGTCTTTTGTACAACTGTCATAAGTTCAGCACACTGTAATATTTTTTTCTGTATGGTCCATACCTCAGAATTTGTATCATCTCATCTTTCTTCTCTCAAGTTGTGCTGATGTTCTACATCAGATAACCAAGAATTAACTTGTTCATTTTCAGCTGTCTGACTCTATAGATGTTTTATCGTCTACTGAGTAACATTAATACTGTTATATACTTCTGCTACACATGTAACTTTTGCCTTCCATCTATACTACTGCTAGCTCATTTGAGTAGGACTTACATCTACTTTATCTTACTTTTTTTTCCCTGCTGCTTCTCCCCACTCCCCATACTTCCATCTCACATCTCTCATCTCCCATATGAAGGATTTAGAAATCTTCATGTTCCCTTTACCCTCAGCATCTTGACATGGCTTTTCTCCATCGCAATTAGTATTTTCTCAGGTTATGATTGCACAGGTGATTTTGGACCATTATTTCTACTCACCCACTAACTATCATGAGCTTAAGAAAAACCCAAGATCACATACATGAATGATGAACTTAATTTTTTGCCAAATATATATAGCCTTTATAAACAGAATTTGATGGGTTGTGTGACGATTTGGGAGTTCCCTGCCCCC
>VWZE01002923.1:17279-28181 GCA_013396675.1 Eubucco bourcierii
CTCCCAACCACCCTTCCACCTTCTCCCCACCCCTATACCTTACTCCAAGGTTTATCTTATGCGTAAGGTGAGCTTGCAGAATTGGCCAGGGGGGTTAGAAGAAAAGTGGTTAGTGAGATTACTCATCAGAGAGGAGAAAAAGGCAGAAGCTGCTAGACCGAGATGCTGTGCCCCAGAGACTCACTTATCTATGTTTTGAGTACTTAAACATCTCAGCAAGCCTATGAGTGAAGCAGACATCACCATTGTTTCCTTTTCACAACCTATAATATATTTTTCTCTATTAAAATACACAAATTAGCCTAAAACCAGCACAGTTATTTATTCTCTTGTACTGAAATATTTATGGTCATGATTGTGCCTTGGCTGGCAGAGAAACTGCAATTATGTATGTGTCAAAATACTGACCTAGCATGAAAAAATCTGCATTGTATCCTCTGTATTTTTAAAAAGCAAAGCTAGAAGAGCATAAAATACTAAAATTAGTTTTGAAGAAAACATGTTTTTCTTTAGAAGTGTGATTATGGCTGCTGTTTGAAACATACACAACAGCTCAACAAAACCAAAAAGAAACCAGATAAGCATATGCTTACATATATACACACAGCTGTACCTCTATATGTGTATATATTTTTACTTCATATATATATATATATATATATATATATATATATATATATATATATACAAATAAAGCTGAGAACAAGGAAATATTAGGTCTATTGATATGCCTGTTTACTAGTACTTTACTTAAGAATTGCTTATTGTACATCAGCCAGCAATTGTACATTCCTCAGCAATTATTCACAGTATGTCACAAAATCAACTCTAAAGTACAGATAATTAAAGACAGTATAAATAAGTCAGCTCTTTGGAAAAATAATAAAACAAGCCAACCAGGAAAAAAACCACAAAATGAACCTGAAAGGAGAGGTCTGTTCTTAAAGGAAGGAAGTCAACCCCAGTCCTGCACACAATTAAGCCTGTATGGAACTTAATGATGTGAGTACTCCATCAGAGATTAATAACAAGCATTTGTCATACAGTTAAAGCATTCTTCAGTGACTGCAAGGTCAAACTCACATATCCTTATTCAGGTAGCTGTAGCACCTTAAAGATATAAGATATCTTTGTGACATCATTTTAGCATTCATGGTCACTTCTCTCTACTAACAATGCTACATCTGAGGAACGATTTCTTTGATGCTTTTATCACTGAATCAAATGTCACTATAATAATCACATTGGCAAACTAGTTAATGTCAGAGGAAGGTATTTTGAAATCCTGCTCTGGGCTGTGCCTACATTTCCTTATATGGCTGTAAACCAGGCTCTGACTAGCATAAACATGCTGTGTTACTACTAAAAAAAACCAACCAGTCAACCAACCAAACAACAAAACAAACAAACAAACAAAACAAAACTAAACAAAAAACAAAACAAAACCCACGCACACAAACACAAAAAACAAACCACAAACTCCCAATTTTTTATGCTTTTCAACTGCAAAATACTTCCATGACACTTCCTATAACATGTATATGAGAAGACAACTCACAGAGCAAGGAACATTTTATCTGTTTCTATTATAAACTTGTGTAGTTGAATCAAATCTATATATTGGAGGGGATATTTGGAGGAAAAAAAAAAAACCTAAACCTCTTTGCTTTTACTCATACCCTTACAGGCACCGTGAAAGTTCAGAACACAGACCAAACTTTCTCATTCTATGCAAATTATAAGAGAAGGGGTAACCAAAGTTTGTCTCAGGTTGGACGAGGCCTTGAGTAACCTGTGCTAGTGGGAGGTGTCCCTGCCTATGGGAGGGGGTTGGAACTAGGTGATCCTTGAGGTCCCTTCCAACCTTACCATTCTATGATTCTATGATTCTATGATGTAAGAAAACAGATGAAACACAAAACACCCAAGAATCAAGCAGGAAGTTAAGCTGACAATGACATCTTGGTAAAGGAGAAAAATGGAAACATGTTGATTTTTGTTCTGAGGAGGTTGAGAGCTGGCTAACTTTTCCTGCACTCAGCAGGAAATAATGGCAACACAGCAGAGCAAAATGAACAGCCCACCCACAACTGACTTCAAGAACAGATCATATTATTTGTTTTAGTGTAAACATTGTTTTGTGTGGGAGTTCTGCATTTGGATTAAATGCATTCATCTCTCACTCTTTCCTTTTTTTTTCCATAGTAGAACTTGAATTAAGACATCAGCTTCTCCTTCATTGTTTGCCAATATTCAAGGCAGAAATATTGCACTAGAAACATGATGGAGAAGAGGCTTTGCTAGCAAGAAACAACATACTTATGTGATCTTAAAAACCCAATCATAGAGGAGAGAGTGGGCTGTATCAGTGGCATAAACAAATATATACTTAGCAAAGTTACACATTCAGTTGTGCATTTTTTTAGCTATAAATGTACTATATTTCTTAACTTAGAAATCTTCAAAATATTATTATGAAATCACAGAAAAAATATAATTGCAGGATAGACTAAAATGTAACAGTTTAACAATGTATGACTTAAGACTACACTGATTTAAGTAGCTAGGTGTGCAAGAATAGTGGAAGACACACTCACAGACTAAAAGATATATACAGATTTGGAAACAGTTGTGTACTGACAGGACCTAAGGGTGTCTTTGAAATACCATCACAGAAAAAAAAAAATACTATTAGGTTGTATCATTCAAATGACAGAAATAACCAGAATTCAGAGACGTGTTGAGAAGTGAGTCTTACCTGCTGATCTGAAAGTACAGCTTTAATTACCATTTAGAAGGCTGACCGTGGCTGGTTACCAGCCCCAGCCTTTCTCTACCACTCCCTCTCCTCAGCAGCACAGGGAGAGAAGACAAGTCAAGAAATTGTGTTGAGATAAAGGCAATTTAATAAGAAAAGCAAAAGCTGCACGTAGAAGCAAAATAAAGAGATAAATTTGTTCAGTATTTCCCATCAGCAAGCAGAAGCCCTACCATTTCCAGGAAAGCACAACCTCAGTACACACAGTGTTTCCATACTGTACACTTGCTTGGGAAGACAAGTGCCATAGCCAAGAATACCTTTGCATCTTCTCTCTTTCCTTCAGCTTTTATTCCTGAGCACCTCACATGGTATGGAATAGCCCTTTGTTCAGTTTGTGTGAACTATGCTGACTGTGTTCCCTCCCAACATCTTGCCCATCCCCATCTACCAGCCCTTGAGAAAACATTGACACTATGCCATCACTGCTCATCAGTAGCCAAAGAAATGGGAAGTTATCAACACTGTTCTAGCTGTAAATGCAAATCACTGCACAATATTATACATTACTATATATTACTATATTATTATATTATATTTTATATATTATATATTATTATATATTACTACATATTCTGTATATATTAATATATATTATTATATATTACTATATATTCTGCCACTTTACTCTGCTCTTGTCAGACTGCACCTGGAGTACTGTGTGCAGTCCTGGAACCCTCAGCACAGGAAGGACATGGAAGTGATGGAGCAGGTCCAGAGGAGAGCCACGAAGATGCTGAGAGGGCTGGAGCAACTCTCCTATGAGGACAGGCTGAGAGAGTTGGGGCTCTGCAGCCTGGAGAAGAGAAGGCTTCGAGGGGACCTGATAGTAGCCTTCCAGTATCTGAAGGGGGCCTACAGGAAGGCTGGGGAGGGATTATTTACAAGGTCTTGCAATGACAGGACAAGGGGCAATGGGTTTAAACTGGCAGAGGGGAGATTTAGACTGGATGTTAGCAGGAAGTTCTTTCCAGTGAGGGTGGTGAGGCACTGGAACAGGTTGCACAGGGAGGTTGTGGATGCTCCCTCCCTGGAGGTGTTCAAGGCCAGATTGGATGAGGCCTTGAGTGACCTGTACTAGTGGGAGGTGTCCCTGCCTATGGCAGGGGGTTGGAACTAGATGATCCTTGAGGTCCCTTCCAACCTTACCATTCTATGATTCTATGATTCTATGACTGCCTGGTATGAATAACAGCAGCAGATTCAACTCAGTCTATGACAAAGCACAATGATTCTATTGTCTCAAAATAATGCATGTGGAAGGGCAGGGCTTATAGCCCCTAATTACTCTATTGTCTCAAACAAGGTGTGACAGTACCTGGTCTGAATAGACAGTGACATGTTTTGATGGTTTTAACAGCTCTGGAGGAGAGCTGCTGGCTTGGAAGAATGGCTTAACAATGAAAAGATGTAGTGGGGGTGGAAATACCTTCTTTATTTTAAAACCACTGCAACAGCACCACTGAAAGGCCAATGTGCAGACCTCATTCAGGCATACCCATCCTTGTGACTTGGAGACTGCCACCCCTGCGACAGGGCATTAAAGGACCACAACTTCTGGGATCAAGATGTTGCATTTACCACAGAAGACCCTGCTGAAATGTACACCCACCATCAAGAACTTGGACTGTTCCTGTGATCTTGCTGGATCCAAGAAGTGGTGATCTCCCTCTCTCTCTTCTTAACTCTATTTTTCTCTCTCTTTTTTCCTCTCCTGTTTTCACTGACTTTAATAAACATAATTCATCAGCCATTTGGCATATTCTTTGAATATCGGAATGACTTTCCCAACTGCTCAAAATTGGCTTGGGATGCTGGGTCATGACATGACCACAGCTGAGATCCGTGACCTATTGTGCTGAGCACACCAAGGAGTCAATCTCTTCCCTTGGAAGCTAACATGTTAATTAGAAAGAAGGTAAGAGAAAGGAATTTAATGTGTGTTTATTTTTACTCATGCATATAAGGAGATGTGGGTTCCTTAAAGGAATGATTAAGACCCTTGACTTGCTGAAGGCTAAGTCCCATTGTAACTATTGCTTAAGTACCGATGTGAGCATTTACAAGGCTCAGTTTATCTTCGGAGGTAAGTATGCCATCTCAAAACTACAGCAAATCCCAGTACTGACTAAACCTGTCCCAGAGGACTTTTTCTAATTTACCACATTTATCTGGGATTATAGCACTTAACATATGTCTCTGTCTTGTGCTTGTCAGAAATCTGAAGAAAAATTAGTTTAGAATAATTTCTATTTTAGCCAACCCAATATTAAGAAGATGGGAAATTTCCTGGATTCTGACAAAACCCCATTACCCAAACAGGCATTAACTTAATTTGAAGTGATAAATCTTTCTTTGACTTCCATGTAAGGTGAGGAAAAAAGCAGAAAGGACTAAGTGCTAAGTCTGCAAATCTACAGAGCATTGAACTTCCACTGAAATGTGTGAGAAACTATAACTGTATGGGAGTTAGAGTTCAAAAAAGTTTGTGGCCTTTGTCTCCAAAGTCATATATGAGGCAAAGGGAGCTAACTCTGGCACTCATGAGGGTCTCAGACTAGGACACTCCATCTCTAAGACCAATCTTCATCTCTACCAGTACCAATTATATTTGTAACATATAGCCTGCATTATTCACCTCCATAGAGCTCATTAAGGCAAGTTCTGTGTTCTGCTACATCATTCTTGGAACTACTCATCTAATAATTCCCTAATAATTGTTGATTGTTGAATCACTGGAGCTCATAAGACAGCAACAGTATTTTAATGAAGAAACCAGAAATAGTTCAAGCTCATGTAGAATAATATTCCTGAACTTGTCAGCTTGTGTCATAAATGACTTCAAAAAGGGTAATTTTTTTTTTGTTGCAGTTACTGTCCTGACACTTCTTGTGCTTAAAATTTGATGCTTAACCTTTTATGCTTTTAACACTACTTTATATGTTAGGAGGAAGTTCTTTACAGTAAGGGTGGTGAGGCACTGGAACAGGTTGCCCAGGGAGGTTGTGGATGCTCCCTCCCTGGATGTGTTCAAGGCCAGATTGGATGAGGCCTTGAGTAACCTGTACTAGTGGGAGGTGTCCCTGCCTATGGCAGGGGGTTGGAACTAGATGATCCTTGAGGTCCCTTCCAACCTTACCATTCTATGATTCTATGATTCTATGATTCTATGATTTATATCTACAGTATCACAGACTTTCCAAGTGCACTTAAAGTGTCCCATAGGTTGTGACTTGCATTACTAGCTACTCTTTAAGAACTGGGATAGAGGAAGCTTTTCTTGGCACTCCCTGTATTGGGTTTGGCTGAGATGGAGTTAATTCTCCACAAAGCATCTTTCTAGTGCTGTGTTTTGCAGCAGTAGTTGGTAACACACTAATGTTTTTGGCTACTGTTGGACAAGTATTCAGGCTGTGTTTTTCCAAGATGTCCCCACCTCTAGAATACACTGAGGGGTGGGCAAGATCTTGGGAGGGGACACACCTGAAGCAGCTAACCCACACTGGCCAAAGGGGTATTCCATGCTATATGACATCAGCTCAGATATAAGAACAAAGTGAAAGAAAGAAGGAACTACTACAGTGCAGAAAGGCCTGCTTCCCAAGACTGACCACCACCTGCTGAAGGGAGGTAGAGATCAACATTTCTCTCTGCTTTTGCTTCCACATGGTCTATTGTTTTGCTTTTCATTATTATTAAACTGCTTTTGTTATATTTTTCCCCTGTCTATCTAAGCAGGGAAGTGGTAGAGTGGATTTGGTGGGCATTTGGCCCCCAGTCAGGGCCAAACCACCATACTCTCTCACTGAAAACTTGTCCTTCAGCAGCTTCTCTTGTGCAGAAACTAATCATATTAATCAGTTCTGGGCCCCTCAATTTAAGAAGGACATTGAGGTACTTGAACGTGTCCAGAGAAGGGTAACGAGGCTGGGGAGAGGCCTCGAGCACAAGCCCTATGAAGAGAGGCTGAGGGAACTGGGATTGTTTAGCCTGGAGAAGAGGAGGCTCAGGGGAGACCTTCTTGCTCTCTACAACTACCTGAAGGGTGCTTGTAGCCAGGAGGAGGTTACTTTCTTCTCTCAGGCAACCAGTGACAGAACAAGAGGACACAGTCTCAAGCTGTGCCAGGGGAAGTTTAGGCTGGAGGTGAGGAGAAAGTTCTTGACTGAGAGAGTCATTGACTGCTGGAATGGGCTGCCCAGGGAGGTGGTGGAGTCAGCATCCCTGGAGGTGTTCAAGGCAGGTTTGGACGTGGCACTTGGTGCCATGGTCTAGTCTTGAGGTCTGTGGTGATGGGTTGGACTTGCTGATCTTTGAGGTCTCTTCCAACCTTGGTGATACTGTAATACCGTGATAATCATATTGTGCAATATATCTCTCTTCAGATCAATGGTTAAGTAAACTGCAATTTTCAATTTGTATCTGTCTGCAGTCCCAAATTCAGACCCCCAAAAGAGACACTTACAACACCCTCACACAAAAGAGGTGTTTCCTTAGTAACTGTGGCCAATGAAAAAAATTACAAACCATGCCAGACAGGTAATTTTATGCTGGGCTTCTGAGAAAGGCAGCCACCTTCCACAGCTAAAATATTCTCCCTCTGATGTCAATGGAGTGCTGGATAGGGATACGCATATACGTCTCTCTCTGCTTCTCTCTCTTTCAATGCAGATAAGGATATTTAAAACTTCAAACAAATAATCTCAATTTACTTGCAGTATATGAAGCTCTTGCATACTGAAATTGCAAAAATGGGTCCTTCAGAAGGGGCAGAAACATAGGTTTATTAGGAAGAATTATTGCAGTACATGAGGATCACAGAAGCCTCATTTGTGCTCAGCTAGTCATCCCTTTTCTGGAGCCACTTGACAATTAAATGGAGACCACTTGAATTAAGACATTTTCAGCACTGCTTCCTCTTAAGCAAATGCAATCAATCTCTCCATGACACTCTAGTTAAAAGAACTCAGTATTTGATGCAAACTGTCTTTGCCTTTGCATTTTGAGCATAAATTTCTAGTTAATAAAAAACATGAAGTACTTTCCCACTAGAATTTAATTAAATCACTCCATCTAACTTTTACACTTTAGCAATATTAAATTACGGTCTGTGTCCATTGTTTTGTTTCTTGGTGAACAAGTGAACAACCAATCCAAACATCTCTCTGATTAAAAAAAAAACCAGCAAACAAAAAAAAACCACACAAAACCCACCAAAACAAACCAAACAAAACAAACCAAAAAGAAAACCCAAAGTAATGTTTAAATACCCCTGAAAAATAGGAGAAAAAGATGACCAAAAAATTAGACAAAACCCAGTCAATATAGTCTTTGCTTTTAGTTCTTATCCAAGGTCTAAGTCCATTAATATGTTCTGTGGACAGAAGTTCTGTAGCCAAGGACCAGTTTTAGCAAGTAAATGGGATCATTTTCCCTTCTGATGAACAGGTCACTGTCTGATTTTGATTCTGCGCTTAAGAAGAACCGAAGAGATATGTTTCCTAGTTTGCTAAAAAAAGATATTGCTAACTATATCTGAGACACCAAATAGTGTCTTTAAGATATCACCAAATAGACTCTTTAAGATATCACCTACATCATTAATATATATGTAATTAAGTAGAAAAAAAAACCACAACCAAATTAAAACAAACAAACAAAAGCCTAAGATAAGCTATGTGCTGTACATTATTTCACATTAAAAAAAAAAAAAAATCAATCAGATTCTACTGACAGTAGAATACTGAAGAGGCAAGCTGCATTAGGCACAGGAATCCAAGCAGGAAAAGGTGTCTAGGACCTAAATAATGTAATTCTATATTTTAACATGGTGTGATTGCTTAATCCTGTAAGCAAATACAATCTAACCCTCCTGGATAACAAATGCTTTCTTATTTCTAACCCCACAAAGCTGCTTACAGGAAATTTCAAAAGGAACTCATTTTCCTCACACTTGTGTTCTTACTGATCTTGAAATTGCTAACTTCATTCCAATTCAGACAAACACAGATAACATATCTGACACTGGTGTTTTTCCTAGTGTGTCACAGATGCAGAAGAAAGCACAATGTAAATCTGTAAATGTGTTTCATCCTTCATACAAAAAGCGGCATTTTAAAATTCAGATTTGTTTCCCCACACCTGTTTGCACTAACGAGCTGCCTGAACAAAAATACTCATCCTGTTCATAAATGAATTTTCAAAATAGAATGAGTAAGGTAATTCAAAACACTAAAAAAGTCCACTAATGGCAAAAGACAGCAAGCTTTCAATTACTACTTCACAATTTGAGTCTCTCAAACTGTCAGAGCTAAAGCCAAAGTGTCATGGGTTGAGCTGAATCTCCTGATGATATTCATACCATGTTGCATCTTCAAACTGAAAATTTTGGCTGGAGCAAAGTATTATGGAGTGTGGTGGTTTGGCTCTGACCACCACACTCATCAAACAGGTCATTAACAAAGATGTTAAACGGAAGTGGTCACAACAGCGAGCCCTGGGGCACACTCCTTATGACCTTCCACCAGCTGGATTTAACTCCATTGACCACCACCCTTTGGGCCCTTTCATCCAGCTGGTGCTTTATCCAGCAATGTGCTTGTCCAAGCAATGATCTGCTAGTTTGTCTATGAGAATTCTGTGGTGAACAGTGTTGAAGGCTTTTCAAAAGTCTAGGTAGACAATATCCACAGCCTTTCCCTTGTCCAACAGTGGGGTCATCTTGTCATAAAACAAGATCAGGTTCATCAGGCAGGATCTGCCTTCATAAACCCATGCTGTCTGGGCCTGATTCCATGGTTGTTCTCTAAAGCAATTCACAAAACAATTCACAAAGCAATTCACAAAACCTAACACTCTAATAAATAAATTGTTTAAAAACAAAACAAAACAAAAAAGGTTAAATTGCAGAATATCAATAACAATCAAACTGCTTTCTTTTCTTTTTAGTTCTTGGAAACAAACAAACTTTAAACTGAAAGAGATAAAAGCAGAAGTGAGTAGCAGCAGTAAAATTCATGTGTGGAAATCTGAGAGCAGAATATTGGAATAGTTCAAACGTACTAACATTTCATTTGGCTTGTACTGGAAATGAAAGGTCTTCTTAAAATTATTTTGTTTTTGTGAACAGCTGCAGGATAGGAGTCCTTCCTTCAGCTATAGGAATCTAAACCTATCTATAAAGAAATCTACCCCCTTGAAAAATCTTCACTGCGTTCTTGCTACACATAGATATTTTTGAATGCCCAAGTAACACTCCACTTGACCCCCTCAGCATAAAATTACACAGCCTATAATGTGCAATTAATGAACTGGCTATAAGATGAAGAGATAAACACATAAATCATAAACTGCCGCTAAGGGCACTTTGCCTGTGCCAATGTAAATACAAATGTACATGTCAGAATACAATTCCTTGAGGCAAAAGTTTGGACATAATGCTTAAAGGTCTATCACTGTTTCTCACCTGCATATATGATTACTTTAATCAGTTATCCATCCTTGAGTATAACCACCTTTATTTTGCTTAGCATGTTTCTGGATTTGATGTCCAAAAATTAGACCAAGAAGCCCTTCTTCAAAGACAAAATTATACCTTGTTTCTGCATAAAATGTACGCCACATCTGTGATGCATTCAATCAATATGAAACACCTTAAAGCAGCAAGCAAGAACAAACTGATAAAAAAATGTAAAAAATAACAGAAAGCATCATTTGGGTTGCAGTCAGTCTGACACCAAGATTACACCCTAAATTTGTGGCTTCTTTGACATGAAGGGTTTGGGGTTTTTTTGTTGTTATTCCTAATCAGAGATGACCTTCAAAGAGACATCTGCTGATATATCTGTTCTTGATATCTTTAAATCAGCTACACACAATTTAACTAAAATAAGGTTCATACAGTGTTTGGACGTGCCTTTAATTTGGTCTTTATCATCTACTTCATACAGTACCATTATATTTGACTTTGCTTGCTTCAACACTCTTCTACATTTAGAAACTGTATTCTTGTCTGAATAAATGAGTCTGCTAAGAGCATCTATTAAGTACTGGTATCCCCAGGGTCTGAAGCTTTTTTTTTTTTT
>VWZE01002923.1:28194-42834 GCA_013396675.1 Eubucco bourcierii
TTTTTTTTTTTTTTTTTGCCTGGTGAAGCTGAATAACAAAGCAGAGAGCAGAGAGAAAGGTTGCCTTAGTAACAAGGCAGACCCAATCAGCTGCATAGGCTCCCTTGAGACAATCTAATTTGTGCATCAGAGAGAGGCTAGGACAGGTGGTTAAATTAATGTGCCACAGAGCTGAAAATATTACACACACACACAAGCGCACAATGCACACACGAAATCTATCTGTGTACTTATATCTGAATGCAATTATCTCCAACATTTTGCAAAATAAATAGTATCTGATTAACTCAGCCCTGTGAAACTTGCAAAGAGACAGAGATACTGCAAGAGCCAAGGAAGCAAAACGGGGTGAGGAGAGTTGGGATCCTTCCATGCAGTTTTGCCAGACCTACAGACTCTCCAGTGAGGAGGGGAAGGACTCCTCCCAGGACTCACAGGCTGGAACAGGGATGCGATGGTGCTTTTGTCTTTACCCAGTCCTATAAACTGCCACCTGCTGATAGTATGATCTGTTGTGCTGCTCTCCTAATTCCACGGGGTGTTGGAGCTTTCTTGCCTGACCCTTTCCGTACCACTTCACAAGGTTTTCTCCCCATGCCCTCACCTCTCATTCAAAGTGAACTCACATCTTTTGCTGACAATTTCTTTGAAAATACAAGGTATCTGAACATTCTCCTCACTCCCTGCTGCGTGGGGATTCAGCACAAGAATTTGAATCACTTGGGATGCAGATCACATACTGGCTTCTAACTGTTACAAACACAATCTCAAATAATTTCTTTTTTTCAACATCTCCAGGTTGACTTTAGCCAAACACAGGAAAGAAGAATTATGAGCCCACTTTGTGCTTCTGTTGGACACAAAAAAGTGTCATATGCACAGAATAGTCCTGCAACAGACCGTGCTTTTAAGAAACAGTCTATATTATTATAAGATAGAATCAATCTAAATTTCTTATAATAGGAATAATCTAACTAATCATGAAACAAAAATTACTAATAGAGATAGATTGTTTCTCTACTATAGGTTAGAAATGCTATGACAACAGTAGGTGCACATGTATCTAAGCATGATACCAGTGCTGTTTAACATCTTTGTCAGTGACATGGACAGAGGAATTGAGTGCACCCTCAGCAAGTTTGCAGATGACACCAAACTGTGTGGCACAGTCAACTTGCTAGAGGGCAGGGATCCATCCAGAGGGACCTGGACAGGCTGCAGAGGTGGGCCCAGGCCAACCTCATGAGATTCAACAATGCCAAGTGTAAGGTCCTACACCTGGGTAGGCACAATCCCAAGCACAAATCCAGACTGGGTGGTGAATGGCTGGAGAGCAGCCCTGAGGAAAAGGACCTTGGGGTCTGGGTTGACNCTGAAAGGGCTGGAGGAGCTCTCCTATGAGGACAGACTGAGAGAGTTGGGGCTCTGCAGCCTGGAGAAGAGAAGGCTTCGAGGGGACCTGATAGTAGCCTTCCGGTATTTATAGGGGGCCTACAGAAAGGCTGGGGAGGGACTATTGACAAGGTCTTGCAACGACAGGACTGAGGGCAATGGGTTTAAACTGGTAGAGGGGAGATTTAGACTGGATGTTAGGAGGAAGTTCTTTACAGTGAGGGTGGTGAGGCACTGGCACAGGTTGTGGTTGCTCCCTCCCTGGCGGTGTTCAATGCCAGGCTGGATGAGGCCTTGAGTGACCTGTGCTAGTGGGAGGTGTTGGAACTAGATGATCTTTGAGGTCCCTTCCAACCTTACCATTCTATGATTCTATGATGTTATGATCTCAACACAGTCATGGTTTCTTTCCTTTTTCCATGTATGCTGAATAGATGTTAAACCCAGGCCATACAACTACGTTACACGGCGTGACACTTCTCATTCACCTACATCAGCTTAAATGCAAAGAACAATGAACCCTAAGATCAAAAGGGTTATAAGTAAAACTAAAACATGACAACAAATGGTCTAAGTTTGAGTCCTGGGGTGGGGGGGAGGAATCACAGTGAAAATACTGACATGCAAACAATAACAAATAAACCACAACCGCTGAACATTTCTTGGCTTTTCTTTTTCTTTTTCAGAATATGTTTACTGTGAAGATGGTGTGCTGTCAGGATTACTGATATATATTTTTTTCTTTTTTTCCATGATTTGCCACAATTATAAGAATAGCTGTTTATGTTGTATTGACAAGCTACCCCAGTAAAGTGTGGAGTATTACCTAAGGTTTCATTAGAAGTCAGAAACCAGAACTATGTGACAGTCTTATAATGAAGCCAAAACCCCAAGTGAAGCTAGAATGATTTTTTAAACTGTTTTCCCATGATTTACCTAAGTAAACATATTGAGGGAATCTGGGTCAAAAGGAGATATCCAAATATATACAGGAAATACATACTGGAGCAAGGAACTTAAACACGTTCTTCTGGGGCTGAGGTTAATGCTCTTCTTGCTGTCTCTCACATCTTGCTGCTACACATTGTTTTTGCTGCTACACATTGTTTGTATTTGTCATCCTTTCCTGCTATTAACCAAACAAAACAATGGAAAACTTTCCTAGCAGGAGCATTCGCATGTTCAGAAGAATGCACATCACAGTGAATTGGTGGGAAGTGGAAGCTCTTTCTAAGAATAGATTGTAGGAGTTACTCTGCTGGTTTGAGGGTAATTGGAATATTTTAATGGAGAAAATGATATTACAGGTTGTGAAAGGAAAACAATGGTGATTCTATGATTCTAAGAACTTAGTAAATTTGTATACGTAGAAGTGACAAATTTTTTTTAACCATGGAAGAGGAACCTTTCATGACTATTTTGTGGAAGATTTCTACAGCATCAACACTATAAGCATCTGCTCAGGAAGGCATTTGCAAAATCCACAAGCAGTATTTGAATATCCAATTTATGATTCTTATAAAATCATAAACTAAAAATTAGTGCTTCTAAGAAGAAATGTGTAAGTTATAACTGCATCACAGCATTTATACTCAGAAATGCATCTTGCAACTCCACACCTTGATTTCTGAAAAGATGTGAAAATTTATTGTAGTTTTCATAGAATCATAGAATGGTAAGGTTGGAAGGGACCTCAAGGATCATCTAGTTCCAAACCCCTGCCATAGGCAGGGACACCTCCCACTAGCACAGCTCACTCAAGGCCTCATCCAACCCAGCCTTGAACACCTCCAGGGAGGGAGCAACCACAACATCTCTGGGCAACCTGTTCCAGTGTCTCATCACCCTCAATGGAAAGAACTTCCTCCTAACATCCAGTCTAAATCTCCCCTCTGCCAGTTTAAACCCATTGCCCTCAGTCCTGTCGTTGCAAGACCTTGTAAATAGTCCCTCCTCAGCCTTCCTGTAGGCCCCCTTCAGATACTGGAAGGCTACTATCAGGTCCCCTCGAAGCCTTCTCTTCTCCAGGCTGCAGAGCCCCAACTCTCTCAGCCTGTCCTCACAGGAGAGCTGCTGCAGCCCTCTCAGCATCCTCGTGGCCTCCTCTGGACCCGCTCCAACACTTCCATGTCCTTCCTGTGCTGGGGGCTCCAGAACTGTACACAGTACTCCAGTACCCTTTTCAAGGTAATACTGTCAGACAACAAGAAGTGTTTATTGTATGACAAAACAAGGGGCTTTCCCCAACAGTTTAAATCTATGTCAATATTTACAACAATACTTATATCTCCTTACTGTGGCTTATAGTCTTAACTAGCAGATCCTATTTGAAGAAAAACAAATTAATTTGCAGTGACACAAAGCAGAAAAATGTTGTTTCTAGCAGAATTTCTGCTACATGAAACATCATTCATCAACTTTCACCTGTGCATAAACAGATGTTCAAGTTCAACCAGGGTCCTGCTTTCAAGGTGTATGGGAAAAAACAGGCAGAGGAAAAGACAGAAGAATTCTGAAATACAAACTCATTTTCACCTCTTCCCTGATGTTGCTGGTGAATGTGAATGGATTGAGATGGAAGAAAGTAATAAACACCAGAGAAGAGAAAAGGTAGGGCATATTTCATCAGGAAAAAACTCCTTGTTCCTATTGCAACAGGAACAAAAGCTACCTTTGTGCACATTAACTCTATTCCTTTGTTTTTCATGTTTTTCAAGCTAAACCTGGGTTTGACTTTGTCCCCTACACTCTTGAGACCTTTTATCAAGTACTGTTAACAGTAGAGTACCAATTCTCTTCATAGCTGATTAAAGAGAACAGTAAGCAACCATTGTCCTGGGAGAGGTGACAAGGATGTTTCCAGCGCTAATTGTAGCTAAGAGATGACAAAGGTTGGGTCCTGTGGTGGGGGGATGGTTAGAGTACACTGTACAGGTCCTGTACACTAAAAATGAGCAGAAAGCTGAATGAGATCCAAGGGGAAAGAAAAGTCAATTGGCCTAAGCGTTCAAGAGAGATGTCACTTCACCTAAAGCTTCTTAATGCTTCCTATAGGCACCAGAACAGTAATCTTTTCCTGGCCCTGCTCCCATCTGTGAATGATCGTAATATTGCCTTCTTAGATACAAGCACCTTCTGAATGTTGCGAAGCAGGAGCAAGAAATCAGCTGGGAAATCAGCAAAACTGGAAGTTTTGCTTGCACAGTTTATAATCATAAGGAACAGAGAGAATCAAAGCTGCATGCAGCACAACTCAGCTTCCAGCAAGTAGAGGGAGACTTTGCCAGCAAAAGGAAACCTAAATAGGCTGCAGAAGAGGGCTTACTTTCAAACCATGTAACACAAACCATCACCACATTGCCAGGAGGTGAGTAGCACCTCAGGTCTTTGTAGTTTTACTCACTCCTGGACTTTACTCTGAAATATTGCATCCAACTCTGGATCTCCCAACACAAAGGCATGGATGCACTGAGAAGGGTCCAAGAGAGGGCCACGAAGATGGTTAGAGGGCTGGAGCATCTCTCATACAAGTACAGGCTGAGCAAGTTGAATCTGTTCAGTATGGAGAAGGTTCTGGGGAGACCTCAGAGTAGGCCTTCCAGTACCTGAAAGGGTCTACAGGAAAGCTGGAGAAGTATTTTTTTATAAGGGCCTGTCGTGATAGGACAAAGAGAAATAATTTAAAACTAGAGCAGGGTACATTTACATTAGACATTAGAAAGAAGTTCTTTACTATGACAGTGGTAAGACACAGGAAGAGGTTGCCCAGAGAAATTGTGGACACCTCATCCCTGGAAGTGTTTGAGACCAGGCTGGAGGAGGCTTTGAGCATCCTGCTTTGATGGGAAGTGTCCCTGGCCATGGCAAAGGGTTTGGAACTACATGATCTTTAAGGTCCCTTCCAACTACTCTATGATAGTACTATACTATGACTACCTCTTGGAAATAACCACATTAGCTCAGAGCTAAATCAGGAGGATATCTGTCATTTGTAGCCATACAAGGGCTTGCTAAGTGAATCAGACTCTTCAGGTTCTTCATGGTTGTCTTAGAGGGAAGAAATGAGATTCTCACCTTCAGATATCCCCAGCAACCCCAGCACAGGAAATAGAGAACACCTCTGAAGAATAGAGTGGATGTCAAGGAAAGATGTTGCCAGGTTTTTATTGACAACCAAAGGCTAGTCTCTGTGCCTGGTTTGAGTAACATAAAAGGCTGCAGACTGGCAGTATGAAAGCAGAAGGAAAATACCGTCGCTCTCAGAAAATGGAGTGAAGAAGTTATAATTAGTAATCACGGAGATTTCCAGAAAATACTGACTCCTCACATTCAAAAATTCAAAGATGGATGATGGCTGGTCTGAACAAAGAGAAAATTTTGTTGGAAAATCTCAAAAGGAGATAAACCAGCTTCTCTGTTCATCATATCATTTCTGGGATTCAATGGATGGCAACATTACCAACAATAATTGTGATGGCAATATTATGACAATAATTGCATACCTGTTTGACAACCATGCACTGCTGGTCTTTTTAATAGACCTCTGTGTTTTCAAAATATCCCTAAATGACACAGTTTTTAATGAGTTACACAGCTACAGGCTGGTTACTAATTTATAATAGAAACAGTGCTATCACAGACTCTTTGCCATTTGGTAGTATTGTAACATGAGTTTGAGGTAAGCACTTCAAAATAGTGATCATTATAAAATATTTTCAACTGAGATCTGTTTGGTTTTGCCCCATCAAATACTGACTTCTACTTAATTTCAGTTTGGCTGGCAAACAAGCAGGACTGCAGATATGCATAAAGATTTTATTCCAGGTCTGATGCGCACCTCTACAGATAGCATTAAAAGTGCACAGAAGTCCAATGTTAATAAGAAAGATGTTCTGTTGTTACTAAAGATATTCCTTCCAAAGACACAGCTATTTTGATGCCTGTAGGGGGGGAAAAAAAAAAAAAAAAGTGTCATATGTTGAGATATAGATAAAAACAAACCTAAATTTCCTAACATTCCACTTCACCAAGCATAGAAGACCCCAGGCTGGTTCATTTGCCTAACAATTTGGGGGGAGGGGAAAAAAAAAAAGGTTTTTTTTAAAAAGTGCCTATAAGTATTTATAAGTAGTTTATTAAACTACTTAAAAACAATAAAGCTCTAAATACTTCCAATTACTCATAAAATCAAAATGGTTCTACTTAACCCCCACTCATGTTAAGACCTTTCTCAAAGGCAGGAGGGTGTAAAATATTACTACCAATTGTCTGATCTATTTATTGCACTGCTGCAAAATATAAAAACACTTTTAAGAAAAGAGGGTAAATTTTGTAAGCCTTCTCCATCAATCTACAAGAGGGATGATGACATATTCTATTAGAGCACATACCCCAGGAATTCTGACCCTAGGACTGTTTGTTCTCTCTTTAAATTTTAAGATTGAAAACCAAACCCACAAATCCTTCTAGAGGCAGCATTCTTTCAATGGATTGCAAAAAAATTAGCCACTAATATGTAGAGATTATGGAGAACACAGCTCTTGATGCAAAACAGCAACACTTCTAATCCTCATTAAACCATGTAAAACTCCAGAAGAAGTCCAGACATACTTTTCCATGATGTCATATGTTAAGATATAGATAAAAATAAACCTAAATTTCTTAACATTCCACTTCACCATGCACAGAAGATCCTAGCCTGGTTCATTTGCCTAACAATTTTTTGGGGAAAAAAAAATAAAATTAGACAAATTTACAAGCTTTTACTGACAACACAGAGATTAAACACTGTGTCCTACTTTGAATTGTAGTTATCACCAAAGTAAACACAGCAAATGTTAACAGCCCACAACAGCTCAGAGCACAAAGTGTCAAAACATCAACTAAGAATTGCAAAAGGGAGCACACTGGCAGAAATGTTACTAAAATACGTAAAACATGTAGTCTTTTTTTTTTTTTTCCTCCCCTAAAGATATTCAATACATTCAGCTGTAAATCAATAGAAGAAAATGGGAAACTAAGTAGCTCTAAAAAGGAATTTAACTGGTATGGATTACAAAGTGTATATGACAGAAGTAGGCCTATACATTTTCTATCTTTAGAAGGGAGTACACAAGAGAAACAAAAAGAATAGAATCATAGAATGGTAAGGTTGGAAGGAACCTCAAGGATCATCTAGTTCCAACCCCCTGCCATAGGCNGCCACAACCTCCCTGGGCAACCTGTGCCAGTGTCTCACCACCCTCACTGCAAAGAACTTCCTCCTAACATCCAGTCTAAATCTCCCCTCTGCCAGTTTAAACCCACTGCCCCCCGTCCTGTCGTTGCAAGACCTTGTAAATAGTCCCTCCCCAAACTTGCTGAGGGTGCACTCAATTCCTCTGTCTATGTCACTGACAATAACAAAAAGGCTGCTTAAAAATCTGATTAATGAAAAAAAAGATGAAGTATTGTCATTTGGAGGATGGTGATCAATGGTGCCAGGTCCAGCTGGAGAGCTGTAACTAGTGGAGTACCCCAGGTATCTGCTGGAGAGCAGCCCTGTGGAGAGGGACCTGGGAGTGCTGGTGGCTAACAAGTTATCCACGGGAAAGCAATGTGCCCTGGTGGCCAAGAAGGCCAATGGGATCCTGGAGTGTATTAGGAAGAGTGTGCCCAGCAGATCAAGGGAGGTTCTCCTCCCACTCTACTCTGCCCTGGTGAAACCTCATCTTGAGTACTGTGTTCAGGTTTGGGCTCCCCAGTTTAAAAGGGACTGGATAGGGTCCAGCAGAGGGCTAAGAGGATGATTAGGGGACTGGAGCACTGACTGATGAGGAGAGGTTGAGGGTCTGGAGCTTTTAGCTTGAAGCATCAAGATAAAAGGTATTACAACAATAATGGACAGTTCCACATTTGTGATGATGACCACCTATTTCAATATACACATCTCCACGGAATATGACTAAATCAAACCCACCTACATTTTTCTTCTGACCTGCATTTAGAAGTTAGAAATAGAAAAATAAACTTAGAAATGAAGCCTTTAAAAACACTCTACTCATAAAATCTGACAGTGGATAAATATATTAATAAGAAGAAAACAATTAAGAAACTTTTGAACCTGAAAAATAAAAAACAGGTACAATTAAAATCAGAAGTTCATTGTAGGTAACTATACACTTTCATAATCATTAATATATATTTTTAAAATATTTTTAAATATCTCTTCAGTTTAATCCCATATGTCTTTCTAAGAAACAAATCCAAACCTCTAATCAGCTGCAGATTACTGCAGGAACAATTCTGTACAACTAAATGGTCTGTTAATGCAGCCATCAGTTCCTTTTGGCTATGAAATTCTTTATGTAATCTATGAATAATTTTTAATCCTCAGATAAGTACATATTCCTTAAGGCTGTACACAAGGACAATGGCTAATTACATACAGAGATGAATTCACTCTTTGAATTACAGAAACACGTTGGTCCAGTATTCAGAAGAAATGTTCCTCTATCCTTGAAACACAGACAGGAAAGTACAAATTTACATATGTGTACTGTAAGCATGCTTGTATCAATACAAAATTTCTCAGTCACACTGTATTTAATCATATGAGTCATATGTTAGCCCTATCAACTGAGCAAGATTATTCATATTTTTAATAAAAAGATAAGTTGCCACCAGTTTATTCTTAGGAGCTACAACTACAGGCCCACAACTCAACCCTTTTTTGCACATATGTATTTCTGCCAAAGTTTTAATCACCTCTACAAGAAATCCCTAAAATAACAAACACAATTATATGGAACAAAGGTTCAGATCAGGTCTAGCATTCAGGTTGAGTTCAGAGTGGCTGGAGAGCAGCCAAACAGAAAGGGATCTGGGGGTGCTGACTGACACCCGCCTAAACATGAGCCAGCGGTGTGCCCAGGGGACCAAGAAGGCCAATGGCATCCTGGCCTGCATCAGCAATAGTGTGGCCAGCAGGAGCAGGGAGCTCATTCTCCCCCTCTACTCTGCACTGATTAGGCCACACCTTGAGTCCTGTGTCCAGTTCTGGGCCCCTCAATTTAAGAAAAATGTTGAGGTACTTGAACTTGTCCAGAGAAGGGCAACGAGGCCTCTCACCAGCCCTATGAGGAGAGTCTGAGGGAACTGGGATTGTTTAGCCTGGAGAAGAGGAGGCTCAGGGGAGACCTTCTTGCTCTCTACAACTACCTGAAGGGTGGTTGTAGCCAGGAGGAGGTTGCTTTCTTCTCTCAGGCAACCAGCACCAGAACAAGAGGACACAGTCTCAAACTATGCCAGGGGAAGTTTAGGTTGGAGGTGAGGAGAAAGTTCTTCACTGAGAGAGTCATTGCTGGAATGGGCTGCCCAGGGAGGTGGTGGAGTCAGCGTCCCTGGAGGTGTTCAAGGTGGGTTTGGACATGGCACTTGGTGCCATGGTCTAGTCTTGAGGTCTGTGGTGATGGGTTGGACTTGATGATCTTTGAGGTCTCTTCCAGCCTTGGTGATACTGTGATACTGTGAGTTACTTTCTAATCTGTACTCCTGAGGTCCAAGGGTGACAGAACACCATGAGACATGACTAGCAAAATGAGAGTTTCAGGTGCTATGGAGCAGCATATGGTTCTTAGAAGACAATGCATTTAAATTAATTTAAATGCATTTAATCTTGAAAAATATGCAGTGGTCTACAAATATGAAGAGACAGGAAACCACTGATTTGTCAGAGATACTTGTAACTTTGTTATTCTGTTAATACCTGAATGTGCAGTTTGTTACCATTTCCTCTAGTTCTGTCACTTGTCATCAAGGAAAAGAGGCTGGCCTCTTCTTGCTCCAACCTCAACTAGTTGTAGAGAGTGATAAGGTCTCCCCTCAGCCTCCTCTTCCCCTGGCTGAACAATCCCAGCTCCCTCAGATGCTCCTTATATAGGTCACGAGCTCCATGCCCTTCACCAGCCGCATTGCCCCTCTGTGGATATGCTCCAGTATCCCAATGTCCTTCTTGCAGTGAGGGGCCCAGAACTGAACACAATACTCAAGATGAGGTCCCACCAGTGCTGAGTACAGGAGGATGATCAGCTTCCTGATTCTGCTGGCCACAATGTTTCTGATACAAGTCAGGATGCCACTGACTTTCTTGGCCACCTGGGCACACTGCTGACTCGTATTCAGTTGACTGTCAACCAATAGTCCCAGGTCCCTATCCAAGTTGCACTTCTAGAGCCACACATTTAATCACCCATATGGCTCAGGGAGCAAATAAACAAACTCAGGGAAACTGCAGAAAAAGCATTCATTGAAAACCATAAAGAAGGAATTCCCCAAAAGCTCTTCTGGGACCAAATAGGCAGGAAAATGCAAGGCATCACATGAGTTTCTATTTTTAACTGACTACAAAGAGCAATTTGTGGAATCAGTGTTTAACAGTAAAATTGGCTTGCAACATAAACTAACCCTTGACAACTCAGTGTCTAATAACAGAGCTAATATTTAAATTTAAAAAAACCAACCAAACAAACAAAAAACCTGTAACATTATACACTACATTCTGTCATTACATTTTCAGAATAAACTTCTATGTCCCAAATGAAAACTCAGTGGTATCAGCAGAACTTGACCCAGATAATCATAGAGAGTAGGCCCAGACTCATCACTCCCAGAAGGCAACTATTTAATAATCCATCTCCATTTAAAGTAGATAAAGCTATCATATACTGATAGGAGTTTGAGAAAGGAAACTGTATAAGGATATACATGAAGAATAAAAAGCTATCAAGTTTCCTATCAAATCTAAGTAATCATATGCCTGAATTAGTAATGTTTGGTTGATCTTAGTAACATGCAGACAGAATTCTAATAAAACTAGTATTTTGTTTCTTCATCTGATACCCTGCTCATTGTGAAGCAGGAGCTGGTCTGCCGGGATGTCACTAAGAATTGCATAGCTCTGAAGGAACCCCCAAGTTTGCCAGTACCCTGAGGTGGGTCTGTCAGCACCTATTTCTCAGAGCTAGTGCCCTAAGAGCCATGCTGTCCTTGCAAGCTCTAGAGTGAGGCTGCACCACAATATAGTAATAAACTTTTAATAACAAGAGAAAGCCCAGGATGAGACAGATTATAAACAAAAATGTTTATAAATGACTCTCTCTCTGTCCACTGTGCCCTTGTAGTGAAATTCTTTGGCTCTAGTCCTGATCTTAGCTCAGTAACTTGGTTGCTTTTTGGACGAGACGGAGATTTATGCAGTACTGAAGTTTGCAGAGGCCCCTCTGGGTCTCTTGGAAGAAAAAAAAAAATCTCATGACCCCTGAGGCTTGGCTTTTTCTGCTCCCTATTTTTCCCAGCTGTCTTCGGCTGTCTGCTCTTCCACCAGCCCCCAGTTCTTTGTTGTCTTTCACGTGTTCTGCCTTCCCTACTTCAACCTCAGTGACTGCCCCTCAGCTATGCAGTTGCTCCCTTTGCAGGGTCAGTCCCCCCATTCCTTCAGAAAGCTCCACAGTACCCAGAGTGCAGCTACCAAAGCAAGAAACCCTCAGTCTCCTTTCCAACAATAAACTTCAGCCCCTGGTTAGACACAAACATTCTTTATCAAAATAAAAAGCATAGTTATAAAATGAACAGCATCTACCACCCAGCATGAATCATAATCTTCCACCACTTGAGTGGCCACTTTGAATCTGTACTACCCATGCTGAAGTCCTGAGCAGTAATTTTACCCAGAAGATACTTGTCCTGCACTTTGTCCTTTCCATCTTTATCATGTCCAGTGCATTTGGCAGCTTTCTTCACAGCCTCCCTCAAACACTTTCCCTGCTGACCATATATTTAACCTACTGCCAGAGAGCTAAAAAGGGCATCTTTGAAAAAAACCACAATTCATTGTACAAAATGCAACATGGTTGTCCCTGTTGCAACAGTGAAATGTAACCCAATCAGAGGAAATGTAGGCCAAATTATCACCCTAGCTTCTTGCTTCAACAGCAGCTTCTCAGTCTGATTTTTGATACTCATTCTAATTATGGGTTTGAAATTGGCAAAAAAAGACAGCTTTTTCTTAAGTTTTAATAAACAGTTAGCAGAATGGGGATGTCTTAGTGTCCCTATTCTCATAATGCTTCCCTTTCAGAACATCTCCAGAAGTGCTTTTTATTCACTGAGCAATCAGCTTCTGGATCTTTACCTGTCGATACCTGTGCAGAAGGACATCAGCCTCCCATAGAGCAGATATTTCATTCACATTGACACTTGAGGCACTTTCAAATCTCATGACATCGTTACCAAATAAAACAGTACATGTTCACACTGTACACAGAGGAATGATTGTTACAAATGCCACGGAGAGAAATGCATATTTGATGAGACTTGATGAGAATTTTGGCTCTGCTGCATTTGCCCAGCTCTCCAGCCATCTTTAAACACAGATATAATTTACAGTGTCTACTGCAGCAAACACTGAGAATCTGAAGCAACCATTTTGGTCTCTTCTCTGAAGCTTTTACAGAAAAATCACACATTTTTATTGAGAAAAAAAAAACAACTTCCACTACTGGGAGTTCAGGAGTATTCCATGTTCTGTGCTCTCCTTTCTTCCCCAATATTACTTCATATTTTATTTTATTTTAATTTAAAAAAAGATAAAAGCAATTGCTGTAATGATCTCTTTTTAGAAAAACATCTTTTTAGAAAAATGCTTAATCCTGCTTATCTGTGTGTTTGCTACTATCAAGCAAACTACTAAGGTCATGCACCTCAGACCACACCTCTGTTAAAGTGCAGGATAATTCTCTGTCACAAATAGAAGGCAATGATACAGTAATGTTCAAAAGACTAATGCACACCCAGGTTAAGATGCTTGCAATGCCAGCCTCGTTTAAGTGTATCCACAAAGGGAGATCAATATTCCTCAGGAGAGCATTTTGTTGGTACAGCTGCTGCGTTCAGATTGGCTCGGTGTCGTGTTCCCATTAATACAGTATAATGGCAACCATAAGATTGAGAATGTGCATCCAGGCATAGTGAATTTATACTAAAAACACAACACAGGAATTCTAATTGCTTTGGCCTGACTGGGCACTTTATATCTTGAAAGGATCGTGCATATAAATTAGAGTTTAATTTTATTTATGAATATTAAAATTAAGCCCTTCCTTGTAGCAATCATTAGCATGAAAGCAATTGCTGATACAGTTCACCCTTTAGGAGCTTCAGAAGAAACTGGAGTGCTCAGAAGCAGTTTTGCACTTTGGAGTAAATCATTAGGATTGCAAAGAAAATATAAGGTTTGTGTTGCACAAAGGTCTTTGCTAGCATTAAAATAACTCACTGAAGCCCACGTCTCTCAGAGGAAGGTATGTTCATTATGTTCTACCATTCTCTGAAGAAAAACCCCTTTGTATCAGGCATTATCAGATCTCCTCACTTTCTTGTTAGACACACACACACTGCCCTGGATGTCATTTGTCATTCAGCTGTGAATTTCTCTGTCAGTGATCGGGAAGCCTGAGTGATGCAGGCAAAAACCATGAAAAAAGCTATCGGGGAAGGGGGAGGGGAAAATTAAATTAAGATGGTATACCATAGGGAGGTTGAGAGGGGAAAAAAAAATTAAAAATTGAATACAGAAGTGATATCCAGTGAGCACAGAGGTGACAGCCTCAAAGCCATTACTGATTGAATATGGGTTAAAGCTCAGAGAGAATCCTGGAGGTGAAATTTGCCACCTGCCTCTGCAAAATGGCTACATTCTGAATTAAGGAAACATTTGTAATGAGGCAAGATGATAACTTACAATCTTCCAATAAAAATTACACAGGCATCAAGCATAGTCATGGCAGACTGGTGAAGTTCCTGCTGACTGGAGAAGGGCAAACATAACACCCATCTTCAAGAAGGGTAAAAAGAATGACCCTGGAAACTACAGACCAGTCAGCCTCACCTCTGTGCCTGGCAAGATCATGGAGCAGATCCTGCTGAAAGTCCTGCTAAGGCAAATGGAAAACAAAGCAGAGGTGATTGGTGGGAACCAGCATGGCTTCACCAAGGGCAGATCTTGCCTGACAAATTTAGTGGCTTTCTATGATGAAGTCACAGCGACAGTGGACAAGGGAAAGGCAGCTGATGTCATCTACCTGGACCTGAGTAAAGCATTTGACTCTGTCCCACATGACATCCTGGTCACCAAACTGGAAAAGCATGGACTTGATGGATGGACCACTCGCTGGATAAGGAATTGGCTGGATGGTCGAACCCAGAGAGTGG
>VWZE01002923.1:43015-69026 GCA_013396675.1 Eubucco bourcierii
CAGCCTGGAGAAGAGAAGGCTTCGAGGGGACCTGATAGTAGCCTTCCAGTATCTGAAGGGGGCCTACAGGAAGGCTGGGGAAGGATTATTTACAAGGTCCTGCAATGACAGGACAAGGGGCAATGGGCTTAAACTGGCAGAGGGGAGATTTAGACTAGATGTTAGGAGGAAGTTCTTTACAGTAAGGGTGGTGAGGCACTGGAACAGGTTGCCCAGGGAGGTTGTGGATGCTCCCTCCCTGGATGTGTTCAAGGCCCGATTGGATGAGGCCTTGAGTAACCTGTACTAGTGGGAGGTGTCCCTGCCTATGGCAGGGGGTTGGATGTAATGAGGCAAGATGATAACTTACAACCTTACCATTCTATGATTCTATGATTCTATGATACACAGAGGCATAATGTTCAAGCTGTATATACGTGGGCCTTTACCCTTCCTGCCCCATCCTTTCGTATCAGCAACATCTGAAGAAGCCTAAGCTCTGTGTAATACAACATGGGACACACTCTGCCTCCAGTGGCCCCCAAGCCCTGTTACTCCTTACTGCCTGGCACTTCACCATTCCACAGTTTATACTAATAGTACTACATCAATCTTTACTGCCATTTGTGTGAATTTGTTCAGTTGCTACAGAACACACAAATCCTTCAGTAAGATTTTAACTGAATCATAGAATTGCACCTTAGTAAAGTGTCCCAAACTCTCCACCATGGTGATGCTTATCACTAATTAGACACAAATAGGTCTGTGAAGTGACTGTCTCCACTCTCAACTACTATGGTATGTTTCGTGTCTGTTTCCTCCATCAATTGTTAGTGAAAGATTATTTCAACTACCTGAAAGGAGGTTCTAGAGAGGTAGGCACTGGTCTCTTCTCACAAGTAACTGATGATAGAATGAGAGGGAATGGACTTAAGCTGCACCAGAGGCAGTTTAGATTGGACATTACAAAAAAAAAAAAAAAAAAAAAAAAAAAAAAGGGTTGTCAGGCACTGGAACAGGTTGCCCAGGGAGGTGCTTGAATTGCCATCCCCAGGCATGTTGAAAAGCCATATAGGTCTGGTGCCTGGGGACACAGTGTAGAGACAGACTTGGAGTGGGTACAATTTTTCCTCTTTTTAGCTAGGCAAGCCAAAGCAAAGCTGTCTGAGAGTGCACATGGCTTGTGCAACTTAAATTAAGCTGCTTGAGCATATACACTACCTAATGATTACAGCATGTGACACTCTGCATCTCACTGAGGTGTCTGGTAGGCTTTCTTGGGTCTCAGAAAGGAAGTCATGGTGGTGCATCAGCTGAATTTACAGGTGGAATTTAAACATCACAATATAATTTCATATTGCCTAACATTTCAGCATCCTGCCTACAATGCAATGTTTCATAACATGGATATTACACATGTGCACCTACTCCTCTATACAAGGAGGGAACTAAGACTGTAAAGGAAAACTAGAGCAAAGCAGCACCCTCACCAGGCAGCCAAAAAAACCCTGTTAAGGACAGGTATGCTTCTTACATTTCAGTTCTTTTAGATGTTTTATTCTGAGCTGCTGAGAGGTGTCTTTGAGAATCTTTTCTGGATTCCACAACCTTAAGACCCTTTTGGAATAGATGCCTAAGATCTTTCCCTTCAAATGGAAAGTGAAAAATGATTGGAACTTTTATGCACTTCTCATGTGGCAATTTGGTGCTGGGAGAATATACACTGAAGGTACACAGTCTGATTAAACATACTATTCTTTGTAAAGAATTAGAAATTGATGTCTTACATAATGCTTATGTCTACATACACATTCCTCCATTGTTTAATTACTCCTGTACTGCTGATGCCATGAACAGACTGGTTGTTTCAGCTGCTGAGTCAGGCCACAGCCATGACAGAAAGCACCTTAGTTGGGGGTTCAGCCTGGAGAAGAGGAGGCTCAGGGGAGAGCCTTAGAGGAGGTGAGGCTGGAGTGTAGCAAAGCAGCAGCCAAAACAGCAGCAGGGGAAGATAACAGCGAGAGCAGTAAAGCAGCAAGGGGGAGATACAAGCTGTGCTTCCAGATATAGTTTTCAATGCTCCAATGAAATTATATTAACTTATCCACTGTTGTCATTTTATGGCCTATCCCTGGCATGTTCACCTCTTCACTCAGAGACTTCAGTACTTTTCCACTTTACAAACAGCATCTAAGTTTCTCTGTTCCTGTTTTTTTTTAATGTCTGAACTAGAAATCTAGCTCAAATGGCCACATGGTGAGAGCTCACTTAGAGTACTGTGTCTAGCTCTAGGGCCCTCAATATAAGAAAGACATTGACCTGAGGGAGAGAGGTCAAAGGAGGACCAAAAAAAAGTTCAGAAGCTGAAGCACCTCTCCTATGAGACAAGCTATGATAATTAGTCTTGTTCAGCCTTGAAAACAGAAGGGTCTGAGGAAACCTTATATTGGTGTTTCAGTGCTGTGGAGGGAGTGTTTAGAAAGGTATGTAGCACTACAGCAAGAGGCAATAGTTTCAAACCAGAGAAGGGTAGGTTTAGACTGGACATTAGGAAGAAGTTCTCTACTGTGAGGATGGTGGAACACTGGAAAAGATTGCTCAAGGAGATGGTGCAGGCCCCATCCCTGGAGTCTTTCAAGGTCAGGTTTGATGGGGGTCTGATCTAGATGAGGCTTACTGCAGACAGATTGGACTAGATGACCCTTAGAGGTCCCTTC
Organism: Eubucco bourcierii; assembly: GCA_013396675.1. Taxonomy (NCBI): domain Eukaryota; kingdom Metazoa; phylum Chordata; class Aves; order Piciformes; family Ramphastidae; genus Eubucco; species Eubucco bourcierii. The sequence continues at coordinate 45,712 of VWZE01002923.1, forward strand.
CATCCCAATGCATTCTACACACACCTCTCTCAGAAATCAGAGACCCCAGGAGGGGCTTCCAACCACCCTTCCACCTTCTCCCCACCCCTCTACTTTACCCCAAGGTCTGGCTTATGCACAAAGGTGAGTTTGGAGGATCGACCAGGGGGGTTAGAAGAAAGTGGTTAGTTAGGTCACCTGGCAGAGAGGAGAAAGCAAGAAGCTAGACAGCCCTAGAGTGTCTGTGCCTGAGTGTCATATCTTTGTTTTTGTATTCTTTTCTTGTACATCTCAGCAAGCCTGTGAGTGAAGTAGACATCACCACTGTTTCCTTTTCACAGCCTATAGTATAATTTTCTCCATTAAAATATTCCAATTAGTCTCAAATTGGATACTCAGATACAACGATGGTGTGAATACAGCTGAAGATTTTCTGATCTGCTTATGGCTATCTGCTGAAGAGATAAAATGATCCTACATATATATATATATATATATATATATACAAACTGTCATGACACAACTAGTTTTAAATCACTTAACTGACTGTCACCTTATAAATCAGTTCTTAGGGCTGTTTTATTACTCTGAGCTTACATTCCTCAGAGGCCTCAGCTGTTTTGTTTTCCGTTTTGTTTTCCTCATAAATGAGTTAAATTCACATGATCTCACTATCTGTTTTGGAATATTTTGTCATTCTCACATGGTGTGAAATACAGTGTTTTATCATGAGACATATTGTTTTACCATGGGTTGTTTTCATATTTTTTCCTTCTCTTGGTATGTAAGCTAAACATAGATAAGAAAGCACTGCGATTGTGCCCTATGAATATGTAATAGATGGGAGGAATAACTGTATTAGGTGGATGTGACTTTGTGAAAGCTCCTGTGAGAAATCATTGCAGAAAACATTGCTGCAGAGCCCCCTGGGACTTTGGGAACAGCTCCCCTAGGGTGCCTTACATAGGGCTAAATAAATTAAAATACTGCTCCTTCTCTGCAGAGTTTTTCAATTGCAGTGTCCATTGTGGTGACACACATGGGACACTGCTTCTGAATTCTGACAGCTACACAGGACTGAAGGTCCTCCAGCAGCCCACCAGGAGTCCTCAGGAAGAGACTTTGATCCTCAGAGTACCAAGAGCTGAAGCAAGGAGAGATAAAGACATTTCTTTTCTTAGAGGGATACCCTGCTTGTAAATTGTGCATAGTGTGTAGAGTTGGGGTTGGTCCATACCTGGAGGCTGGGGACCCACCTCCAGTGGTAGGGGTGGCCCAAAAGTCTGCTCAGTAAGTTAAGGATAAATGTTATGTGTGAATGGGATGGGGGAACTGTGAAAAAAAGGGGTTCAGGGAATCCCCAAAAGGCTTGAATGCATATGAGTACCATTCAGGGTACTGGAAAGAGGCTTGAGACTGACAGCCCGAAGGAGGCTCAGGAATGTGGGTTCAAGTCCCACCAGAGTTGCCAGCATGGTAGAGTCAGTTAAAAGCAGTCTAAAAGTTGTGTAACAGACTGCTTAATAGTTGTCATGCATCAGAAATCCTCTTGGAAGTCTCAAAGGGACAATGGAATTGTCTGAAAGTTGTCATATTAAAAAAAAAAAAACCCTTTGGAAGTCTCAAAGGGTGGGGACTGCAATCCACCTTGTCTGTGTATCCTGTGCATCCTACTAATTTGCTAAATATATTCTCTGCATATTTTGTTCTATGTTCAATAAGATTGCAGCTGTCTAATTATGGGATCTGGACAGTCTTGGGGGGAAGGTGTTTTGAAAACTATATACCAGAACACTGGAAAGAACCTGGTGTGCGGAGGGTGTGCTAAAGCAGAAAAAATTGGTGGAGTACTGCAACAATCAGTGGCAGCTTTATATTCTGGATGAGCAAGAAAAGTTTCCCAAAACAATACTATTTTGCAAGTTACACTGTTTTGCTGACAAGAGAGAAAATGGGATGAAGTGCTGTATGTGAAATTGGTTTTCACTTTGTATAAACATCCAGAATGGCATAAAGAATATGATTTTATTCCACCAGATCCAATTTTAATAATGTAAGAGCAGCCTAGAGGGGAATGGGGAGTTTCCCCATGAATTAAAATGAAAAGTTGTTGTTTTCCTGCATGTAGTATCAGGAAAAGATGCATTAGACATGCAAAATCTCTGGATTTTTTGGTCAGGCAGAGAGTTTCAGCTCTGGGAAAAGAAAGTAATACCATTCCCAGTTACATTATATTAGAATCATAGAATCATAGAATGGTAAGGTTGGAAGGAACCTCAAGGATCATCTAGTTCCAACCCCCTGCCATAGGCAGGGACACCTCCCACTAGTACAGGTTACTCAAGGCCTCAATTGGGAAAGATTTGTAATGGATATTAGGATATCAGGTGTACATACTGCTGAGTATTTTCTGATCTGCTTATGATTATCTGCAGAAGAGGTGAAAAGATGCTACCTACATACCTATGCAAAGTGTCATAACACAATTAGTTCTAAATCGCTTAGTTGGCTGTGACTTGGAGTCACATTGAAGATGTTTATTTGCCACTTCCTTTCCTCTCTGCTTACCATATCTACTTACATTTGGTTTATATCATCCTTCAGTGATTGCTTTGGATAGAACTTCCCTAAATTAGGCACCATCTCTTTTTCTGTTGAATCTTTGTTATAAGAATTTTCTGTTACGTCACTTACATTTGGCCAGTAATGGCCACTAATAAGCAAAGACATTATCCAGTTTATTAAGCACAAGTACCTTTGTTATGGCTGTGTAGAGCATCTATATTGTCCTAATTTCTGAATTCCCTTCTCTACTAATGAAAGTTATAGTAATTGTACATGGTAACAAAGGAGTGGTGTGGTGAAAATGAATGAGGAAAAATGGCCATTCGATTTTTCTTACCCAGAGAGACTGCTAGGACAATTAGTAGTCTATAAAGACACTGTTCTCTCTTTTGCACTAGCTTTCATCAAACAAAGTCACCTTTAAATTACACAGCAGAAAAGAAAATCATTAAACTAAAACATTTGGGAATCAATATCTCTTGCTTTGAAATATGTTCAGTTCAGACTTGGCGTACTCGTGTGGCAGTAGGAGATCATTATCCTGAAGCTGCAAGTGTAATCTAGAGGCATTGTCTTGATCTCACCATCTCAGACAATCAAAAAATAAGAGAGACAAAAGCAGAATGAAAGGAGCTGAACTGGTTTGTTTGGTCAGTCAAGACTTCAGACTATTATATCTGTAAAGCTGTCTTAAAATACAATAGAAGATACTTCTATTAATCAAATTCACACCTTCCTAATATATAAATGTGATTATTTGTTGCTTGAGTATCAAAGTGGAATGTCTTTCCAGATGATGCCCTTTCATCTAAAAAATTATATATGAGAGTGTGACAGTTTGGGAGTTCCCTGCCCCCCCACACTTTGTAAAATGACCCAGACTAGCACTCAGTCGGTTGGAAGTTAAGTGATGAAGCTCTATTTACAGCTTTGCACAATGTACAGCAGATATTTACACTATATACAGAATATTTACAGAAATATACAAGTTAAAGGTAATACAGCAACACAACTCCCCTCCCAGAAATCAGAGACCCCAGGAGGGGCTCCCAATCACCCTTCCACCTTCTCCCCACCCCTGTACCTTACCCCAAGGTTTGCCTTACGTGCAAGGTAAATTAGGAGGATCGGCCAGGGAGGGTTAGAAGAAAAGTGGTTAGTGAGGATTAATCAGCAGAGGAGTCAGAGCCCAGAAACTGCTAGATCACCCTAGCAGCTCCTGCTCCAGCCAGCGACAGAGAGAGACTGACTTATCTATGTTTTGGTTATTGTTCCCAAACAATTCTCCAGCAAGCGTATGAGCGAAGTAGACATCATGATGTTTTCCTTTCACAGCCTATAGTGTAATTTTCTCCATTAAAATATTTTAATTAGCCTCAAACCAGCACAGAGAGGAATCATTTGCTGAAGATCTTGACACAGATTATGTCAGAAAAAGATAAAATGGTTTCAATGAATGCATCTGTTGGAAGCACAAATATTTGAAACAGAAAAGCTCATAACTGCTGATAAGCATGCAGGTCTAAAACAGACACTGTGACTAGGTGAAGGTCCAGCTGTCCATGGCTGTGATAGGTGTGGTAAAGCACTCAAAACCCTTCTTTCCCCCTCCCCTTTGTGGAGCCAGGATGGGGGAAAGAGAAAAACACAGGAAAGGGGCATGAGAAGGTGCCCTTCCCACCTAGGGTCAGGGTCGGTGCACGTGCACCATTCCCCACGCAACCTATCCGAATCCCCATGCTTTGGCAAGTCTGGGATGCAATAGGCTGAACTTCCTGTTTCTTTTGGTGATGTTATGATGCAATTACTCTTGGAGATTATTAAAAGGGATTGAGCCAAAAAGTGTGCACTTCTTCCCACTGTAAAGCTTCTCCCTTGCAGGAAAGTGCTTTCTGCAGCAAAGCTCCCTAGCTGCACAGCTCACTTTGCTGTGAAGCACTCCTTTGCTGCAAAGCACTCTTGCAGGCTCTCTCTGGCTTTTTGCATCATGCATTGTGGATTATACTTGCAGTTCTGGAAGGTTTCTGGTAAAACAGGAGACCATAAGAGGAAATCTCCCGATTACAATGCCACCTTGTGAGTAATTTGGAGTAATCTGTAGAGTCTCTGAGGAACTGCCTGCCTTGTGTTAGTGGGGTAATAGTCCCAGCTTGGGGATTTATCTTTTTCCAATTACTGTTCCTTAGACTGTTTGTTACTGGTTCTATATACATTGTGAAAGTATTTTCTAACCAAATACAGAAATTGTAATTTTTTTCTAACTTTGTAAATAGTTATGTGGGGGCAGGGTTTTGGATTAATAAATAATTTATAGTTTTATTAATTTTCCAACTCAGCACCTCTTCATTTCCTAACAGCTAGATCAAAAGGAATCCTGACTGGGTCCAGGTGTGGCCCAAGCATTCCTTTTCTCTCGCTTATTGCCGCAGTTAACTATTCCCAGACACAATCAACTTTTACTGCAGGAGTTGAATTTTTTTTCCAGCAGAAGACACCAAGTTTGAAAAGGCTATCAAGAAATGTGTGTGCAGCTGAAAAGCCCACTTAATGATATGGCTAGAGTCTGATGCCCACACTTTACACAATGGAAAACAGAGGTATAAACACCAACCCTTTTGGAACCAAATTTGTGTGTGAGAATTTGACAACAACCCCCTAGGGACACATTGGCAGGCTATGCCCTCTCTCCAAAAAGGTTGCCCTTTTGGTTAATGGCATCCTCAGGTACACTACTGAGTATATTTTGTCCCAGGTAATGATCCAAGTAATTGAAATTTTATTTTCTTAAAGCTCTATAGCAACTTTTGCAGTAAAGTTCTTATCACTGGCAATTGTAAAGAATGTGTGTACGCTGCAAACAAACTGTGTTACTGCTGCATCTGACTGCTTAAATGCAACCAGATCTACAGCAAACTGTTCTGTTAGTGCATCTGGTGTCAACCCTATAATCGTGGGAAATTTAGTTGTCAGTCGTGCATCTGATTGCTGAGCTGTTAGTGTGTGTGGTGTTGGACCTATAGCAACCCATCCTAATTGGCATCCCTATTAAGAGATAAATCCAGCCACACCTAGCTCCTTTGAGGACTCAGCATGAACACAAGAGGATTTCTCTTATTAAATTTATCTCTCACTTCACGCAACAGCTCTCACCCAGAAAGGTTGGTGGCTAAAATTTAGAGTTACAATTAATACAAAACATTGGGTCACTGGTAACCAAATGTCATTAAGCACCTCATTCACTTTATAATGTACAGACAAATGGGCAATAACAATTAGTCCAATTTCCCCCCATAAACAGCTTTATAAAAAACCCAAACAGAGTGAATTGTTGAGCATACCACAGGTCACTGTAGACATACAGTAGCATACTGGCATAAATCATACTTGGATGTATTTTCCTCATTGATGTGGTCCCACACTTCTTGTACTGAGTGGACCTCCATTTCTACCATGCTCCCACCAATCAATTAAAATTGAATTAAAAATAAAAATAGAACTGAAAAAAAATCAGCATTCTGCTGTCTAGAAGATTTGTTGGGCTTTTCCCCCCTTCTCATTTCAAAATCAATAAATTCAATTGGTGAAAATCCCTGGGGGGGAGGAGGAATAAGAAAGTGGAAATTATTTTTGTCAAAATTTATGTACTCTTGAATTAAGCTTCATAGACTGTGATTAACTTGACAGGTGAGTGGGGGGAAATAAATAAAGAAAAAGAAAGGGGGGGAAAAAAGTAAGGCAAGACTGGAAATTTGCATCAGAAAACACGAAAGGCATTTTCCAGATTTACAACTGAGAGAGTACTCTGTGGAGATTTAATTAGATGTTTTTCCCTTCTAACATTAGGGCAAATCAAACAAGGGGAAACAATGAAGTTTAGTTATCTACTTCAAAAGGAGTACCTCATCCTGGATTACATACCCTTCACTGTTTAATATAAAAACATATTTCAGTAAATTAATTGTCATGATCTACTTATTCACAGTCTAATAGCGATTTGGGGGCATCTTGGTGATGTCTAAATTTTATCATATGTAAGACAACCATTCTTACACCACCTCAAATTAAAACCTATCTGATGATGTCTGTAATTGTATCATCTGAATTAGATTATTTATTTAACCAAAGTGACTCCAAGAAATCAGCATCAGAGAATAAGGAAATGTCAGCCACCCCAAAATTTAAAAAAAAAAAAAAAAAGGAAAAAAAAATAAAGAAGAAGAAAAATCAAACACTAAGTCAAACTGGAGACAAGCACTTCATGTGCACAAAAGCTGTAGATCTCCAGAAGGGAAAAATTAGAAACATCAGTATTATTATTAGTCGTGTTAACACATGGGATTGGTTTGCTTTGTTGCTTGTTTATTCAGGACTCTATTTGGACATTGCTTTACACAGAATAAAATAAAATAATTTGAAACACTTACAAAATGAGGTAAATTAATAATTCACCTCAGCCCATCAGGTTTTATGTCCACTCACCTGAAAAAAGAAAATGCCAAAACCTGATCATTTTATACAATATTTTCCATAATTCTGTCTACTTTTTTCTTCAGTATTAAAACAAAACCATACTGGATTCTCAAAAAGAAATTATGAAGATTTGTGTGGGGCTTTGGCATATGGATTGTGACCTCAAATTTCAATAACAAGTTGCTGCATTAAGTGAAATCACAGTACCTGTATTAGCTTATCCAGCATTAAGGCTGATTTATGTTACCTTGTCTAGCCAGAAACCACTGAAGTTTTTGCTGGAAATGCAACCAAGATGAATATATTTCCACTGTTAAAAACCATGATTAATAAGAGTCTTTGTGTCTTCATATATTCCACGTACTTAGTGATACTGTGCTCTCCTTTGCCATGTTATAAATCACACTTTCCCTCAAAGTGAGAGCTTCTGCACTTCCTCTACTTTTCCCCAGCAATTTGAGTGTATCTGCAGCAGTAACCTAGGTAACAGCAAGGATTTTTCCTCCCACTTTTCTAAACTATCCACCTTATCATTAAGAAAAGTCCTCAGAGAAGTTGTGTGCCCACTGCACAAGGAACTGCATTTTCATCTTTGCTATGATGACAGTGTAAGCATGCATGAAAGTGCAATGCAAATGAAAGATGAATCCATGCTGCATGTTCTGCCAAAGGCAGTTTCCTTTTACCTGCAGTTCCAGCCCATTGTGACTGTGCTATAACCTTGAGCAGGTTAGACAGATGTGCAAACATGTTCATACCTTATGCACAAATTATAAGTCTTTTAACCACTTTGATCCTGTGATTTCCAAATGTTCTATGGATATTAATTACTGCCTGCCTCTCAGGCAGTGCCTACATTTCTATCTGACAGTCCCTCACTGATTTCAGAGTACTCTTTGCTCAGATAAAAAGACAGTATTAAAAAATTGGACTGGATGATCTTGGAGGTCTCTTCCAATCTGGTTGATTCTGTGATTCTATCTGGTTCCATTATCTGTCTACAAAAGTCAGGAAAACTGGATTTCAAGTGTAATGTAGTCACTCTCCATGAAAATCAGCACAACAAATTGTATTGCCATATTCAGTAATGTAACCTAGGACACTTTTAGCTACATCTATTAGAGAAGAAAATATTTTGCATCTTGTAGGATCCAGAAAATGCTTACACATACTATATAGACACCCCATTATAGTCCATTATGGCCCCATTTATTTTACTGTATTATGGAATTTATCTGATTGCAGTGGAAATACACTGGTGGCTAATAGGAAGATACAGTCTAGAATCTATGCTTTGCAAATAGTCTGAAAGTAATCATGCTGTTCTGAGTACTCTGGGAAGCTAGATAGTAATTGTTAAGCTTTTTATTACAAGTGGATGTCTTTTTTAAATTGATAGAAAGGATATCATGTTTCATTAATTGCTCCTAATGTATAAGGTAAAGACATAAAGAAGATGATCAGAGGGCTGGAGTACCTCTCCTGTGAGGACAGGCTACAAGAATTTGGGCTCTTCAGCCTGGAGAAAGGAAGGCTTCCATGAGACCTCATAGTAGCCTTCCAGTATCTGAAGGGGGCCTACAGGAAGGCTGGGGAGGGATTATTTACAAGGTCTTGCAATGACAGGATGAGGGGCAATGGGTTTAAACTGACAGAGGGAAGATTTAGACTGGATGTCAGGAGGAAGTTCTTTACAGTGAGGGTGGTGAGGCACCGGCACAGGTTGCCCAGGGAGGTTGTGGCTGCTCCCTCCCTGGAGGTGTTCAAGGCCAAGTTGGACAAGGCCTTGAGTGAGCTGTCCTAGTGGGAGGTGTCCTTGCCTATAGCAGGGGCTTGGAACTAGATGACTGTTGAGGTCACTTCCAAATTTACCATTCTATGATTCTCTAAGTTATTTTCTGACTATAAACTTTATGGAATTTATCTAAATCTTTTATTATTCATCCTCTCAGTCAGAAACTCCACATGTATTCTAGTGCAAATGTGCTAAAGTCAGGAAAATCATTCAGGCTTTACACCATCATAACCAAAACAAGAACACAACTTCTACCAACACACAATATTATGAAGGTTTAAGAGTGTCTTTTTTTTTTTTTTTCCTCCTGAAAGATCTCTTTTAGAAACCAGGTAGTCCATGCAATGATATTTGCACAGAATAGCACTCAGTATGTAAATTTATAGTCCAGTGGACCACAGGAGCTTCACTGAAATTTGCACATGGTATGAAACTGTACAATTTATGTACAGGCTACCAAAAGATAATATTCTCTCGTAGCAGGGAGTATGTCTAAAATAAAAGTTTTCTTGGAAATTATTGTTAAGTTATTATTCCTAAACTTGCATGCTGCTACACAAGCCTGTTGTTAAGATCAGAATAGTTGTATGTGTAACTTTGTTGTGGCCTTGTTGTCATCCCTGCCACCACTCAACGCTGAGCGGTTTTTGTCACATTCGAAATTAAGACTGCCGTCATGATTAGCAGTGTTGGTTTGAGGAATTCTTAAATGGTAAGTGACTTCAGCAAGTCAAATCAAAATAATCACAGATTAAAATGTTATCTTAATGTCATGCTAGCTGTGTTGGTGTTAAGTTACTGCAGCGCTCCGGGATATTTGAAAGGAGCTGAGTGCCTAATACATGTTCTCTTACCAGAAACCTTCAGCTCCTTTTTGTTGACAACTTAAGTTTATATCTGTATGTGAAGCACCATTTTTAGCTTTGTAGAATAGCAAAGAATAATCTTGAAGCTAAGCAGCATGCTTTCTTCACTGTTACTTGCCAGAGCAGGACCATGCCCATTACCAACAGCATTTTCTGTAAAATAAAAGAAGCAGTATTAGTTTAGACAATCTTTCATACAGACACACTTCTCTAACAATTGCTGTCATATTTCTCCCTCTGTGTGACTGCATCATTTAATTTGCAGCTGTTACCTTAACAGGACCAAAGTTATTATTTTTTTTTCCCCCCAGGCAGCTTGTGCTCATTACACTTCAATGAAAAAGCAATATTCCCTTCCTATATGAATCTAAGGTAACCTTATTTATAGTTGTAGACTTCTATTAGAGTTTTCTTGAACTGCATGAATTATAATTACAAGTATCTGGAGAGCTTGAGAAATATTTCAGGATGTATTTTCTTCCAATGGATTTTTTTTTTTCATTTTGAAACAATTTTAAGTAGCTTTAAAGGATTTCTGTGGTTCTTTGTCTTGCACTGCATGTTAAAGCTCTTTTCTCCCCATAATCTCTACATTTTTTATCTGGAAGGCTTTAAATGGTAAGTGTTCAGCTTTGGTTTGAAGCATGTTATTTGCATTTGTTGTGTTCAGATGGGCACAGTTTTCTCTCCCTGAACTGTGTGCCCAGCAATACACCAAAATAGTTGATTTAGTTGGGAATGATTTGACAAGGCAGGAATTATAAAAACATATTTTTATTTTCCAAAAAAAACCCCAAAACTACATACAAAATCAGTTAAATTTTATTTACAGGTTCTAATTCAGTCAAGAATTTCCACAAAGATGATTATGGGCAATTTTGTGTGTTCCTGCCAACAGCAGCAGTTTGCAGCAGAGACAGGGTCCTTCCAGCTTAGGGACCAGGAAGCAGGAGCAGGAAGCCAGGATACGCCGGTCCGAGGAGAAGCTGGGTCTGGGTGCTGCAGGTCAACTCTCCTCAATGGACCTAATGGACTTGCTAGACTTAGGCTTGCATCAAAGGAAATGTGGCAAATAGATCCAGAGAGGTGATTCTGTCACTTTGCTCTGGTGAGACCTCACCTGCAGTACTGCATCCAGTTCTAGAGCCCTCATTATAGGTAGGACATAGACCTGATGGAGCAGGTCCAGAGGAGGGCCACAAGAATGATCAGAGGGTTGGAGCATCTCTGCTATGATGACAGGTTGAGGGAGCTGGGGTTGTTCAGTCTGGAGAGGAGAAGGCTCTGGGGGGACCTAACAGTAGCCTTCCAGCACCTGAAAGGGGCCTACAGGAAGGATGGAGAGAAGCTGTTTACAAAGGTCTGCAGTGACAGGAGATGGGGCAGTGAGCTTAGGCTTGAGAAGAGCACGTTTAGATTGGATGTTAGGAACAAATTCTTCACTGTGAGGGTGGTGGAGCACTGGAACAAGTTGCCCAGGGAAGTGGTTGAGGCCCCTTCCCTGGAGGCATTCAAGATGAGGCTTGATGGGGCCCTGGGTGACCTGGTCTAGTAGGGATATCCCTGCTGACTGCAGGGGGGCCAAACTAGATGACCTCTAGAGGTCTCTTCCAGCGCAGACCATTCTATGATTCTATGAGTTGAGGGAGCTGTGAGACTTGAAGACCTGTGCACGTTTGGTCACTCTGTTTAAGTCTTTCCTAGACCACGTGTCCAGTGCCAATATATACTGGGTGCAAAGGATCCAGCCAGTCACAATCCCAGATTCTAGAGCGGGCTTTCCCATGAGACAGTACAGGTGTGGGAAGAGGAGGAAGAGAATTCCTTTTGCGGTTCCCCGTTCGAGCCCAAAAGGTGGGGGGAAAGCAGTTTCATGCCTTCATCTTCCCCCATTCAAATCTCTGCTGATGGAGGGGTGGGAAGGGAATTTGGAGCCCCTCACTATAGTTGCAACAGGTAATTTATATTTGCATAATCCTGTGCTAAATGCAAACAAGAGTGGCTGGATTATTTGGAAGTTAAACATAAATCCTACAGGTAATATTAGAAGATTCGAGCACTAGAGATGCACTGACTGAAGGAAAGCAGTAGGAATACTTGTCACAAACCAGTATCTCGAATCTGTAATTCAAACCAATTTGTTCAGTTACTTTTTTTGACCCCCTGTAGATGCCTTTACAAAGTGTAATGGAAGGCTGTATAAAGGCAGCCACTCAGGTCAGCATTGCTTTAGGCTTTCCTGTTAGCTTGTGTTTTGGAACAAGGCTTGGTGTGCAGTAAAGACTTGACTGAAGCCTTCTGCCTCTGCCTGTGCTTAGGAGCACACACAGCCAGTGGTATAATCCTATTTAGGCTGGTGTCTTGGTCATTGTTATTCAGTTCTTCAATTCTTATCAGGATAAGAAGAAAGCTCATTCACAGCATCCTATCTTACGTAGAGCACATAGCAAATGTCACTCCGTTCACCACAGGTTTGACAATGTACAGTCAATCTTTCTGTTCACAACAGGACACCTCACAGCTACTGAGACAACGTGAAATAAATTTCTCTCTTGTTTTGCTGAGATTGCATTTTTAATTTTTCCCCTCTTGCTACCTGAAATCTCATAGCATTTTTAACTGCCCTTTTACCCTGGGGAGTAGTCATAGTCCTGTACACTCGTTTTCTGTTTTCTTGCCATATTTCCCTTGGTTGGAAAGAAAACAGAATCATAGAATGGTAAGGTTGGAAGGGACCTCAAGGATCAGCTAGTTCGAACCCCCTGCCATAGGCAAGGACACCTCCCACTAGTACAGCTCACTCAAGGCCTCCTCCAACCTGGCCTTGAACACCTCCAGAGAGGGAGCAGCCACAACCTCCCTGGGCAACCTGCGCCAGTGTCTCACCACCCTCACTGCAAAGAACTTCCTCCTAACATCCAGTCTAAATTTCCCCTCTGCCAGTTTAAACCCATTGCCCCTCATCCTGTCATTGCAAGACCTTGTAAATACAACAATTACCTTACAAATATGATTTGTTTCATTACAGGTTCCTTGAAAGAAAAATCCTAGAAGAAAAATATCATTGTAATGTTTTCTGGAAAAAAAAACAACAAACCCAAACCCAAACATTTTTACTAATAAACAGTTATAAATTCATTCACAACTTTGTATTTGAAAAAAATCCCATTCTATTCACACTTCTACCAGTGTCTTTTACTGGAGAAAAAACGAAGCAGACATGAAACTTTCCAGTTTGGTTAGAAAAGTTTGGTAGGGGAAGACTAAAAAAAAACCAAAAAAAACCCCACAAAAAAAACCCCAAAAAACCCAAACTAAAAGTGCTCTGGGGTCACAGTCCGACTTCAGAAAATACTGGAGTTTCATACTGTTCATTTTTTATTTGGCTTGATCTAGTTTTCTCTTCTTTTCCCCTTTATCAGATTCACTTAAACCAGAAAATCCTAGAGTTACATAGTATATTTAAAGAAATGCAAATCCAAAAGGTTTTGGCAGGTATATGAGGTTCATGTAAGCTGAAATTGCCAGTATAAAGCCTCCTTGCCAAGGCTAGAAATTGGATGCCAAAAACTATTGAGTGAACAACACTGCTTTGAACAGAAAGCAGAAACTTCTTTCAGACTTGATCCTTAAGGCCATTTGCCCATTTTGTGTTCATAAGTTGCTTTTGGGATGCTGAGGCCTCTGTGCTATGGAGACAGTGACTATATTGCAGGCATAGATGGAAATGAACAAGCCCTGTGTGCCCCACTCCAGTCAGCTCTGCCAAAAGCATGTCAGGATTTGCTGAGGAATACTTTATCACTACATCAAAAGCTATGAAGCTGTATTAACTGTCATCCAGGTGTTGTGGAGGCTGGCATGTGTGCATACTTCTGTACTTTCTTGCAGACTTACATTTAGAAGCATATTTAATTCTGTGTCTTAAGTGTGAAGATCCTTTTGCTTTAATTTCATTTTTCCTTCCATACCACAGTATTGTACTCCAATGAAACTCCTGGTCTTTGAGAGTTTGATCTTTCAAACATTATGATCTAAGATGATCCTACTCAGTATCACAGGTATTGAGACACAAGAGAGTCTAATGATGTATTTCTCCTGTACCACAAATTAAAGATCTTGTTTGGGCTTGGACATTAGGTTATTCCAAACTATAGGCTGTTTAAAGTTACATAGATCAATATGTGTATTTCTATAGTTTTCTTTAAAAAAAAAAAATCATTATGTTCTTCCAATACTAGCAACAGATATATACAGCATCTAGTACAAGATTAGAAATAATTTATTGATTTTCCTGTCTTTTCACTATGGCTTTAGCATTTTTTCCTGGCAGGTNACAATCAACACAGAAAGACAGAAATACAGAAACAAGGACAGAAAAATACAGATAGACAGAAATAGGCACAGAAATACAGTATAGTGGTTTAGAGTTAACACTCTAGCTGAATCCTAAATTATAACAAGAAATAGTAACTTTCTGGACATTTTTAAAATAGAAAGTAAATAAAATATAGGACTGGTTATAGAAGAAAAATAATAGATAAGTCTATATAATAGATAAGTCTATATAATTTCATTAAATTGCTGGACTAGTATGTAATTCGTTGCACAAACTATTCATTGCTCTGCCACTTCCTGCCTCCTCCGATCTTGCATGTAATACTAACCTTACCTGAGCAGGTAACAGTGGGGTCAGGTTTTCTCTCGGGGAGGAGAAGGTGGTGGCTGTTAGCCCCTTCTGGGTTTGTCCAAGAGGGCATATTTCTGTTATTTCTAAATTGTAAATAATTGTAAATATATTTTGTACACATCCATTCTATTTTATGCTTTTAGATTTTGATTTTGCTGTAAATACATAGCTTCATTTTTCTTCCAAACCTTCTGAGCTATTGCAGTAGTTTAAGGCTTATTGGAATATTCTAATAAGAGCANACAGATATATACAGCATCTAGTACAAGATTAGAAATAATTTATTGATTTTCCTGTCTTTTCACTATGGCTTTAGCATTTTTTCCTGGCAGGTTCTAATTACATTCCTCACTACCTTATTTATATATTTTTAATCACTTTTCAGATTTGTCCTTCAAAAGGGAGGGAGGAAGGAAGGAAGGAAGGAAGGAAGGANAATTGCTACTTTCCTGAACATTTCAGTGCAGAATCTAAGTAAACTAGACCATTGGATGTAAAAGAATAATAATGATAAACTCTGTATCATTCATCAGTTTGCTAAGAGATATTAAAAGCCAACGTATAAACAATCTCATTCTTCTTGGTTCTTGGGCACTGGATCTGTTCACTTCTCTTTTGATCCTCTCTAATCTCCTCCAGACTAATCTTGACTGGCCAGATAAT
The DNA here is from genome assembly GCA_013396675.1 of Eubucco bourcierii. Taxonomy (NCBI): domain Eukaryota; kingdom Metazoa; phylum Chordata; class Aves; order Piciformes; family Ramphastidae; genus Eubucco; species Eubucco bourcierii. The sequence goes on from VWZE01002923.1 coordinate 60,740, forward strand.
GTGTGACCTTTGCTGGTTGTTTTCTGTCTGGGGAGAGCAAAGTGGCATTGGCCCCTTCTGGGCTTTCTTTGGTGTGTGCACGTGTGTGTGTGTGTGTGTGTGTGTTGGATTTCTGTATTGTTTTAAAATTGTATATAATTGTAAATACATGTAAATATATTTTGTATATATGCTTGTAAATTTAGTTTTGCTGTAAAATACAGCTTTATCTTACTTCCAAGATGTCCAAGCTAGTCTGGCAAATTTTAACTGGGTGGGGAGTAAGATCTAACCCACCACAACTAGTCTGGTGATTTTATTTTGGGGGCTAATTTTAACCCTACCAAAATTTTTATTTTGTGGGGCTAAATCAATTGATTTGTTAATAATCACAAATGGAAGCTAAGGTCAAACTACTTTGAATTTTTTGGCATCTGATATTCCCAGTTGTACCATGGTTGCTTCATAAACAGATTGTTGCCTCAATGTATGACCAGTTTTGTTGGTACGTTGCTAGAATACTATGGAATGGGGTGAAGGCAATGTTTGGAAGCTTTGGTAGTTACCACCTTGGCTTTGCAGGATAAAAGAATTACAGAAACGATACTGTACATGTCCTGTAATAGTCCCTGGACTTTGTTCTCCTGGTAACTGCCGAAAGTGTCATAGAGCAGCTAAAGGGCACAACACTTAGCGGCAGTAAAGCAGCCTGTCTTCTATGCCTGAATTTGTTTGCTATTGCTATAGTAGGTTTATTTATAGCTTTGTGGGTGGAGAAATTGCGCAGTGCCTCTTTAAGGGCGCAACCTTTCTCCTCGCAGAAAGCGTAGGAGGTCTGGATCTGAATCTAGCTGAAGCAGAGGCGAGGAAACCAGCGGTGGTTCCGACAGGCAGTAGCGGCAAAACCCCCGTGGGGGGGTAGACGCAGTCACGACCGGCGGCGGCTGCAGAAGCAGCAGCTGAGAAGGCAGCTGCGGTGGCGGTGCTGGTGGCTCCTGTCGTAGCGCCTGCGCAGGCTGCAGAGGCGAGTGGCGCCAGGAAAGCTCCCTCGGGAGGCGCAGAGTGGGGCGGTAGCCCAGCCTAATGGCACAGCACAAGTCACATACGTAAATTGTCCGGGGTATGGCGCGGTGCTGTGTGTGACACCCGCAGGCACCATTACAGAGGTTACCAAGGCAAAGAGCTTTTCGCCCGCAGGGGCGTGAATGGAAGTGAGTCCAGGAGCTGCGGCAGGGTCCCAGCACCAGCCTGCTCCCGCTAGTGCTCCAGACTCCCAGGCCCCCTCTGCTTCTGCTGGACCGGTGGCAACTATCTCTACCCCAGCCTCTGCTGTAGTTAAAACTGCTCCTGTTCCTCCACCGAGAAAGGCTAGGCAAAAAACATACAAACCAGTGTCAGATGACGACCCCCTAGAGGGTACTTCTAACACTACACCTTCCCTTGCTCCATTAAGGGGAAAGGCCAAACAGCGAACTCTGGCAGACTGATTCTCAGGGTGAAGAGGATGCAGGAGAGGATACATCTGAAGAGAAAGCTGAGGAGGATGTGAAAGTTAGCCTTAGGGACTTTGCCAAGATATTGAAGCCACAATATAGCGATGGAGACCAGAGGAGTGAGTAACAGACCAGAGCGTAGCAGTTTAAGAGCTAACGCTCTAATTCTAAATAATAAACGAGAGAGAAGAGCTTTCTGAGCATTCTTTTGAATATGTGAATGAGCAGGGCATTTGCTGTTAAAAGAAAATAATGATAAAGTCTATATCATGCGTTTGTTTGATAATTGGTATAAAAAAATCAATATATAAACAGTTTTTCCCTCTTTGTTCCCTTTGCCTTCTACCTTCCACCTTGTCCATTGTTCCTCTGTGCGTGAATGAATCCTAACCTTGACTGAACTGGTAGCATGTGAGATCTTGCTGGCTTTCTATCTCTGAGGAGAGAAGGTGGTGACATTGGGCCCTTACGGTCTTTCTTTGTCTCGGATGGGGGAGGGGATTGGATTTCTGTATTATTTCTAAATTGTATACAATGGTAAATACATCTAAATATATTTTGTATATGTGCTCATAAATTCAATTTGCTGTAAAATGTAGCTTTATTTTACTTCCAAGCCATCTGAGCTGGTCTGGTATATTTTATTTGGGGGGTAGTTTCCAAAAGCCCACCACACCAGAGGAAGGTCTGTTTTAAGAGATCAGTGATAAAATGAATGTTCCAATGAGCTTAAGAGGATCTTTAAGAGACCTGTAACACCAAACTAAGGGGAAAATGACTCAGATGAGGATGACTGAAAGAGTTCTACAGAGCCCAGGAAGGAAATATACCAAGTAAGAAAATACTATCTGATAATGAGCAAGTATTGGGTTGGTTAGGAAAATGTTACAACACGGGTGTGAGTGTTCTAGAAGTAGGCAATGAATCTACAAAACAGTTAGGAATACTTGCAGAAGAGCAGAATCGGCAGATACATAGCGAGTCCTCTTGGTAAAGTAACCCTGTGACACACCTTTTGTTTGCTGTACTCATGAGGTACCCTTCCAGGTATAATTTACCTTGAACCCCTAAGAAATTGTCCACCATTGAACAGGGAATCAAGCTTTTGAGAGAGTTCGACAGGAAGGGACTACTTTATGAAGATCATGGCACACAGAACTCTGATGATATTCCTGTAGGATATTCCTTTCAAAGAAGCTTATTAATATTGCTTCTCCATCCGATGCTAATATCCTGGCAAGCAGAATTAGGGGAGAAAACGTTGGGGGAATGCTTCCTACTGTTGATGAATTTGCAGACCAAACGAGGCAATTGGAGAACAGTCTGCAACACAGTTCAGTGATTTCAGCCATCAAAACTCTAGCTACAGAGGCAAAGGATGGCATGAAAGAGGTGAACAAGGAGATTAAAAACTTCTGTGGTGGTTTGGAGCCCAGGTTCCATTAAGAAGGCCATAAAGTTCTCCAAGAGGACTGGAGAGGTCCAGGAAGTGGATCCCAGAAATTGTAATTTTGTTATTCAATCCCTTAATCCTCCTATCACTTTGTAAGTGGGCAGCAAAACTAAATCTTTCTTTTATCTCCCTTCCTTTGGCTCTCTGGAGGGAGCCCTTATCTGGTAAACCCATGGAGGAGTAACCTGCCTGCAGCCTTCAAAGCCACAGTGAATTTCTTGCTGTGCTGTCAGGCCTGTTTGAGCCTAATGGGAGACAATGGGGGACAAGAAAACAGGCACTGGGGTTTTGTGGTTTAGTTTGGTTGGGGAGAATGTTTTGGGGGAGTTCTCATGTATCTTGTATGTGTATTAGGTGTTAAGGATTCATGAATTCTGTGTTTTCTTGTACACCTTTAAATACAGTTTTCTGTATTGCTCTCCAGCTCAGTTAGAGTGTTTTCATTTTACTTCCTTCAGGAGTAAAATATTTTATTTCTGTCTACTCTCTATGACACCTACATATCCAAGTTAGTGAAGGAGAAAAACACTACTCCTTCCCCTTCTGAAAGGATACATGTCTCTGCCATTAGAAACACATAATCCACCTTCTACAGGGCTGTTTCAACCTAGGAGGCAAGTTCCACCTAGACATCAGGAATTGTGTGGGTCTCTGGATAATCCTGCATGACCAATTTGGTGAGAACATAAGTGGAATGGTCAACCCACTTGTTATTTTGAGGAGGGTGTGGGAACTGCAGAGTGGCAGAACCAGAGGTGACAATACCAGAAAGGTAGCTTCATTGTTTAGCCAGCACCCCCTCCATCTCACAGTCCACTCATCTAACCCATACTTCATCATCTTACCTATGAGGATGTTATGGGAGATGGCATCAAAAGTCCTGCTGAAGTCAAGGTGCACAGCATCCACTGAGCTTCCATCTCACTTTTATGTTGTCCTAATAGCCTCACTGTGAACTTGTAAAATATTTATGACTACAAATGCAAACAGACCAAACTGTTAGGATGTTCTGGATTTACCAAAAATGCTGTTTGTTTGCTTATACATTCAAAGCAGTTCATTATGTGCAAGGACAGGCCTTAAGGGGAATCTAGAGTCCGAACTTCTGCGTGCCCATACAAAACTGACGTTCTCGTCCCATAAATTTGGCAGAAAAATAAAAGACAGCAGTGTCTATTAGGCAATAGATAATTTAGAAATCACAGAATCCCCTACAGAGACATAGTTTTAACAAAAGCATTAAAAGTGTCACTGACATACTTCCCTTACATCAGCAAAAACATTAAACAACATGTCCTAGAATTATTGCTTTTTAGTACTTCCACTCCTCATGGTCTCCATATTGTGTTAGTCATTAAAGAAACAAATTAGTCACAGGCTTTTATTGAAACAACGTTGTTTAATCTGCATAGAGCAAAGCAGATAATTTGCAAGGTATCTGTGACAAAAATAATGATTTACATTAATGTTTCTTCACGTATCCACTTACAGTTTGACTTGGTTTGAGCCGAAACATCTCTCTGGACTGAGAACAGAAGGAACTTATCTCAAAATAAAAACATTCACACAGTATTGGAGGTTATATAGAAACACTATTTACAAAAGCGAACAAAATACAAAGGGTACCATGTACTCCTCTTATTTGCATGAAACCAAAGTTTGATGTAAACATGAGGAGGAACTTTTTCACTGTGAGGGTGACAGAACACTGGAACAGGCTGCCCGCGGGGGTTGTGGAGTCTCCCTCTGGAGATATTCAAAACCCTCCTGGATGCATTCCTGTGTGATCTGGTATAGGTGATCCTGTTCTGGCAGGAGGGTCGGACTGGATGAGCTTTTGAGGTCCCTTCCAGCCCCTGACATTCTGTGATTCTGTGGTACCAAGGTAGCAGCATATATATACATTCAGAACCTAGCCAGTAAGCCTCAAGACAGACCTCCACCAGACTTCAGTAGGCCTCAACATTTCTGTCATTCAGCCTTTTCTTAGGTTTTGGCTACTGGTATTATAAATTATTTTGACAACCCACTTTGATCATCTGGTCATGTAATAGGCAAAGTACCTTAGAGGCTTCATACATATAAAGACCAGATTGTGGGAGGAACTTTCTGCAGGTCACAAATGTCTCGCAAACACTACTGACACAACAGGGGGAAAGCTGTGATGAAACTTCTCTCAATAGCCTTTGTGGTTTCTACGTATTTATCTCACTGGGAATTAGTAGGAGGTCTTCTTGACTAAAATGTAGCACAGTGTCTGACTCCAGAGAAGTGAGAGGAAACTTATTTGTTCAAATAAAGTCAGTGGTCATTTTGATGTTGTTGAGACATTCTTTGATATTTTCTTGGCACAAACCCACAAAGAATAAACTCTGACAGTATTGGAACAACCTACCATACTGTCTTTCAGAGAAGCTTCTGAAATGTGTCATAAATATACATCATTTTATATGCTTCACTTTGCCTTTATTACAAAAAAGCAAATTTCTTGAAACTAAAACTTTGTTGTTTTGGGGTTCTTTTAAATAAATACACTTGGAAAAAAAAAATCTTCTATTTTTTCCAATACATGTAAATTAATCAGGAGGTACAATAGAGAGAAAAAAAAATGTGCTAGCTAAGTTAAAAATCATACCAATGTGTTTAAAGCTCTTAAAACCAAATTAAATTATGCAAACTGGTGTTTACAAATGCCTCACAAAGAAACTCAAAAACTACACATTTTTTGTTGTTGTTCAAAAAGCTACATTGAAATGTGCCAAATACATTTCTGTTTTAAATTAACATTTAGTGTTTCTTTATGTACTTCTCATCCAGAAAGAATCTTGTGAAATAATGCAGCCCCATATTGATTCTCTACTTGTTTTCTCAGAATTTCCATGTTCTTTAAAATGACTGCAACATAGAGTGATAAATTCAATGACCAAATAAAGCTTCACAGAGACTGTCTTCTATTCCCCTCGTAAAAGGATGATCTCCACACATTCCTTTCTACATCTGTTCTTCTGAAACTACATTAATTAAACATTTGAAACTAGACTTTTATAATATGTTTTGTAAACTATATAACTCTTTTAATTAATATCATGTAAAACAGTCATTCTAGTTTAAAAAAGTGAGGCAGAGGAGGGCCACAAAGATGATCAGAGGGCTGGAGCAGCTCTCCTATGAGAACAGGCTACAAGAATAGGGGCTTTTCAGCCTAGAGAAGAGAAGGCTTCGAGGAAACCTTATAATGGCCTTCCAGTATCTGAAGGGGGCCTACAGGAAGGCTGGGGAGAGACTATTGACAAGGTCTTGCAATGACAGGATGAGGGGCAATGGGTTTAAACTGGCAGAGGAGAGATTTAGACTGGATGTTAGGAGGAAGTTCTTTCCAGTGAGAGTGGTGAGACACTGGCACAGGTTGCTCAGGGAGGTTGTGGCTGTTCCCTTCCTGGAGGTGTTCAAGGCTGAGTTGGACAAGGCTTTGAGTGACCTGTACTAGTGGGAGGTGTCCCTGCCTATGGCAGGGGGTTGGAACTAGATGATCTTTGAGGTCCCTTCCAACCTAAACCATTCTATGATTCTATGATTCTATGACATCTGTCAACTCTCTAAAAAATAAGGGTTTGTATTTGTGCATGTAGGATCACTGTTTCACTTCTTAAATGGAGGGCAGTATTGCCATCAGAAAGCATGGCCATTTAATACTCCTGAGTAACAGAGCTTTTCTAAAAATAAAAAATTAAAAAATTAAAAAACCCAAGCAAACAAATAAAAACCCCACCTGATTTTCTAGATCAACATTCAGAGTGAATCCCAATAAGACAAATTTGAGAATGAATTTATTCAGAGAAATATCTGTTAGTGGCTGATTTATTTCAAGAACGAACCTCAGAATTTAGCCTGTTATATGGTGGAGGTCATGCTTAGAAATAATTCTAGTAAAAGGGAAGAAATTTTAATCGTGTAGTACTTTTAAAGGCAGATTTAATCTAAAATATAAGTTATTGCACTACAGTATTGGCATCATATCTAAATTAAATTCTGTTAAAATGTGGCAAAAGTCTGATCCTTAATTTGGTGACAGAAGGTCTTTGTCTCCACTGGAGATTAACAGCATTTCTGTTACATTCATGTTGCTGCTAAGGTAATATTATCTCTGTTGGACCTGTAGGAGTGATTGTTTTAGCAACAAGTGTTAATGTCATAAATCATAAGGTGCTAATGCCGAAGAACTGAACAAAAAGCTTGCAGTGAAAGCAGTGACCAAATATGTGGAATGGATTAAAGTCGTATTTATAAAATCACAGAATCATTGCTGCAGAGACAGCTTCAGGGCAGGTAAGACTGCATTGGGGAAGAGATTGGAAGCACAAACAGCCAAGGAAAAGCTCTTTGGGGGGCTTTTTGAAGCCAGGAAAAGTACTGTTCCTTTGCCAACCCTGCCAGCTTGCGGGGGGCGATCCTGAGATAACGTGAGCTTTGTTTTAGAGACATCCATCTGAGTTTTTCAAAGATTAAATTGTCCTTGTGAACACATTTTCTCATGGAAAATTAATATATCTTCCATATTTTCTGGCAAACAAACCACTCACGGCAATGATTGATGGTTTGGGAGTTACCCACCCCACACACACACACAATGAAATCACCCAGACTAGACTCAGCTGTCTAGAAGTTAAGGAGTGAAGCTTTCTATTCACAGCTTAGCACAATATACAAGCAGATATTTACAATATATTACAAATATTTACAGATATGTACAGAAATACACAAGTTAAAAGTAACACAGAAACAAAATACCCCTCACAGAAATCAGAGTCCCCAGGAGGGTCTCCCAACCACCCCTCCGACTTCTTTCCACACCTCTACCTTATCCCAGAGTCTGCTTTCTGTGTGAAGTGAGTTTGTAGGGTTAGAAACAGAATGATTAGTTGAGTTACGCAGCTGCAAAAGCCCAGGCAGAGAACACAAACACCAACACCGAGAGACAGAGACACTGTCTTATCTATGTTTGTGTCCTCATTTTTATATGTCTCAGTGAACCTATGAGTGAAGTAGACATCACCATTGTTTCCCTTGCACAATCTATAATCTGTTTTTTTCTCATTAAAATATTCCAGTCAGCTTCAAACCAGCACATAATGTTGAGATTAGATCTTTCTCAACAACAAGAAGCCAGGGACCTTGAGGACAGCAATATCTGACTTTCCACCAAAAAGGACAATGGAAAAGAAAAAAATAAAAAAAGGGAAGGGAAGGCAAGGGAAGGCAAGGCAGGGCAGGGCAAGGCAAGGGAAGGCAAGGCAAGGCAAGGCAAGGCAGGGCAAGGCAAGGGAAGGCAAGGCAAGGCAAGGCAAGGGAAGGCAAGGCAAGG
>VWZE01002925.1:0-23928 GCA_013396675.1 Eubucco bourcierii
TTACCATTCTACGATTCTATGATTCTATGATTCTAAAATGGCATATATGTGGTCCCATCAGTTATCATCACAAAATGCATCCTTGGTGATTAGCTAAAAAAAAATTAAAAAATTAGGATTCATTCATACTGAACTTACAAAAATGTCTTCATATATCCAACTTCAATGACAGAACACTTTATGATTAGAAAAAAATAGGTAAACCTCAGAGGAATCAGTCATATGAATTACATCTATCTATAAAAGAAAGTTCTGTGAGAACTTGTTTCCTTTTACTTTATGACTTGCTACTCCATTTCCAAAGTGATCTGAATGCTTTCCAAACTCTGCCACTGAACCTGATTAAAATCAAGCCCAAAGTGTGCAGCTTAGCCCTCATTTTAGCACAATAAAGATGCAAAACTTACTATCTATGTGTAAGACAGTCTAAATAAATTCTGACTTAAATGTCTGTAATCTCCAAGTTAAATAACCTAATTTACTCAGAAACAATGTGTACAACTGAAATATAAATTACATGAGCCCAAAACAGGGGCTACAACAAAATCATTTTAGTTTATTTCGACAAATAGCCTTGACCTTAAATCAAAGGCAAGTTTCACCCTTTGGCCTTCTTTTATCCAAAATTAATTCACATTTCTCTGGTTCCTTTTTGGGCTAACTAAAACTTATCTGACTATTTATTTTTCTCAGTTAAACCTCATCATAAAACAAGTACACCTCCTGAAAATTTTTGGGTTTGCTTCAAGTCATACTTCATGTCACGAATTTAGCCAGTTGAATCTACTGATGAATATACCATACAGTGCTTCTGTCATGCCAGCTTTAAAATCAATGTGCTGTCTGGAGCAAAGTGCTTTTGCTGTGTTTTTCTGTGAAATAAGCTAAGTCAGTTGTACATTGTATTATTTCTATTAAACTGTCTCTTTATCTCAACCCAGGGCTTTTTGTGTTATTTTCCCTCCCAGTCTGGGGTGGGGGCTTGACTGTGAGAGTGGGCTGTCTTAAACCAGTACAATGTCCTATTGGAAATTCTACCAAATTTTAACACAGGGCTTCTTATTTGCCATCCATCTGAAACCAGGAATAAGGGGTCCAAGGATAATACCTGAATTCTGTATTTTCTCATTAAATATCCAGCTAAATCATGTTAATTAACTTCAAACTGTCTTGTAGCAGATCCTCAGTGACACATAAGGCATACAGATCTGAGTTCTCTTTTTCATACATACTTCCTTTTTTTGGTCTGTTCCTTCAGCTATCTTCTTTGTTACATTCTCACATTTCCCAAACTCTTTCCCAAATGATACGCTTGGTGTTTCCTTCCATTCACTGTCATCTCTCTCCATCATTATCTTCACAGTGCTTCCTTCCTGACAGTGTTTCAAACAGTTTTGACATGCTATACCTCACAGTTAGTCCTCCTGATGCTATCTATCATTGTCCTCAGCTCCCCTCTGAAATCTGCTGCCCTTCCTGGAACAAAATGAACAGATGCAGCATCCCAAAAGGACTGCAGACATAGCAACCATGCAAAAAGAACAGGAGTTGACAGCATTTGTGTGTAATCATAACCAAATTATGGGGCAAGCTGCATCTATATTCGAAGCTATGTCCAGATTTCTACTCGGAGAATATATGATCTATGCTATAGCATTGTGCATGGACATCCATGATTGTGTTCATTCCCATTTCTGGAATGTTGGGTTGGAAAGTCGAAGCTGGTATTCCAAATTTGTTAGTAAAGTAAACCATGGTAACATCTAATCTGAATATTGAAATACATTGCAAAGTTTTTTTAATGGTTCAAACAAGAATATGGAAAGTCTTCCATAAATAATGGACAGATAGGTAAAGACAAAAGGTAGATCAGGTAAAGATGATTTTAGTGTGAAGCATAAGTGTTACATGCTAAAAGTACTGGGTTTTGGGGTTTTTTCTTAGTAAAAAAAATTACAATATGATGCATATTACATTCAGCATATGCTTCAGCAAGATTTCAGAGTGATTTTACACATTTCAATTACACACAAGGCATGAAATCTCCACTGTGAAAATAAAAAGTTTAAAACATTATGTAAGCACTGACACAATGTGTTTAAGCAGTACAATAAAAACGGAGTCTCAGCAAAGTGTTGTGTTTCTGGCTACTCAAGTGAAAAGACAGGTTTATCATTGCATTGTGTCACTTTTCACGTGTCCTAAAATGTTTTCTCTTCTTTACTGTTTTTAGTTAATGACGTTCATATATCCCAATCCCACTACAAGGTGGAAAACACAAAAAAAATATAGGTGGCTTGTAGCTACATGATGTCACACCAACCCTATCATGAGCTTGGTTCAGTGCCATGAAAGTGGAAAAACCTTACTGCTGCTCTGGAAATAATAAACACTGGATTGAATCCAACTCTGGCTTTGACCAGCAGCACTGCATTTCCTTGCCAACAGACTCTGTCCACCAAAATGGCATCATATGTGTAGGGGTATAATGTCAGGGCAGAAATATTCTTTGGTTACATGGGACTTCAGTTGGATGGCAGAGGAGGCACTGCTGGACAGTCTCTTTGATATTTACCGTATCCACTGACAGTATAAACCTCTTATATAGTTATCTTGGTTTTGTCAAACAAATTTTTTTTTTTCCTAAAACAGCTTAGTATAAACTATATCCAGAGCTATGACATTAACATCAGTACCACCTTAACACATCTGGGTAGCTCCGCAGGGCATAGACAAGGCCACGCACAGAATATAGACTCATGTCAAGACATGCATTTGTAACAGGGAGAAGAAAACTGAAATCATGGGTCTGATGTGTAATAGTTTAAGGCTACCCTAACTTCTGAGGCAGAAGATATATAGATGGTTCTGGAGTTTCTAACTCCTGAGATCCAAGGTCCTTGTACAATCAATGGAAATACCTATGGCAAAAGGGAGTGCAGGTCCTAATGGATTTCACCAAGACTCCTGCCTCAAAATTTCCATGTTCAAGAGCAAGGCCCTAACCAGACTCCAGGGATTTCCAGGGAAGAGATGGCACTATGCCATCAAAATTGGGCCACTGTGTAGCTCATGAAGCAAGTAAGCAGTCATGGGGGAACCACAGGTGGCTCTGACCTTAATGGATTAGAGATAATGCCACCTTCTAGTTCTTAATATAAAATCTGTACACAAGTGGTGACTTGACACACTATTTACAGGTCATAACTATATTTTGTTATATGTGCTCATTCCTTGGGTAGGTAATGGTAGTTTGGTTTTGTAGCTGCAAAGATGTGGGTTTGGTTTTTGTTGTTTATTTTTTGGGGGGTTTTGTAGTTTGTGGGGTTTGGTTTTGTTTTGTTTTGGTTTTTATTAAACTGTTTACTTTTAACAACTTCTGGAGAATATTGTGGGATGTTTGTTAGCTAAACAGTTTCACATTGTTATATAATTAGTTATACCATTAACCAAACAGTCTCAGCTGTGGTTTCTTATTTTAGATACCAACAATACCATCAATCAGGTGACTTTATTTATAAATTAACCATCCAACTATTTATAGAAACCGCTTGTTAAGCTACAAGTGTTGCAAATAAACATACCCTAGAAGCTCTTCTCTTTGTAAATATCTATTAAATAACTTAAACCTTTTAAATAAAGTATATTCCAGCAAACCATATTTCAAAACACACTGCAAAGAGGTTGTAAGACAGGCCTTTCTCAATAAGAATGTTCCTAAAGCTTTCCATATTGGGTCAAAGCATAAATCTCTTTTGTGAACAGAGAAGAGCATGCAGAAAGGGAGAAGAGAGGTCACTTAGTATGTTGTAGTTTTAGAAAACTCTGTGATGTACATTACTCCTCTTTGAAATCCTGCTGAAACAATACCATTACCTGGTGAATTAGTAGTCCATTGCTTATGAAAATTTGCTTTCTAACTAAGTATTTTGACAGGCAGGAATTAATAGCTGCTTTACTATAACTCAAACTTTAAAATTCTTATCAAGTACTGCATACAAAATAAGCATGCACTCAAATATTCTAATTTACTGTGCTGTAAAATAAATTGCACATGCTACTACAACTAAACGGCAGTTGCCAAATTGCATTCTAGAACCTGCAATTGGACCTCCAAGTCAGTAGTCTGGATTTATGGGCCAAGAGGATATATTCTTCTTAAAACCTCACATGTCTTTATCTAACATTGCATTGGAGTTGCTTTTAATTAGGCAAAACACTCCCTTCATTAAAACAAACCGCTATAAATACTATAAATAAATATACTATTCCACATACAGACTGTCTATAAGTAGGGGGTTTTTTCCGTTTAGGTAAAGATTACAAACAACCTGCTAGGTTGTTACCTGAGTGCAACAACCTAGCAAGGTAATTAAAATGTTTTCTGTGTTGCATGTCATGCATGGAGAGTGCTACACACACTTCAACAATGTAAGCATTCAAATATACTTTTGATGGCAAATCTGTATCTTGGGGCACATAATTAAGACACAACCATCATTAAGAAGAAAAGACCTCAGCAGTCATGCAACTTGATGAAAATCTCTGCATAAGTTTATCAAGAAATGGTTAGAGCAGAGGTTGAGATTGCACCTGTAGACATCCACACTGCTTACCTTATTGCCCTTACTGCCTCACAAACCCTACCTCTTTCCCAGACAAGATCAGGTACAGTTCAAGGACAGCAGAAAACAAGGACTGTTGCACGAGGAGGTTTAGGTGTAGTCACATTGCTACAGTGTGATCTTTGGTGAGCTGTTACCACCATGTGCCATGGCATTTACATTTAGTCTCAAACCTAGACAAGGAGACCCTGGACTCATTTATTTCTTAGTACAACTGTAGAGTAGTCAGTGTTTCTCCTTTCTCTCAGACTCCCAGCAAATACTGGCATCAGAATTTGCTCATCTGTTGCAGACTATTTTGCTTGTCAAAGAAGGCTTTCATGGTCTGTTTCTGTACCACGTCTTCCATGGATGAGTGGTTTTCAATCACCGTTAGGCAGAAATCGTATCTCTGAACACAGCTGTGCTGTGTGCAGCCACCTGACAACAAGTTTCAGCAACATTAAAGCATTACTAGCCTGAGATCCACAGAAAATGTCTGTCTCCTGCTGCTGAGATGAAGTAATTGGCCCATCAGGGGATGCCTGGCATCAGGGAGATTCAGCTGATACAGCTTCATGGCTTCTGTTTCCCCCTTTGCCTCCGTATTTACTCCTACGTCTTTACCCCAGTTCTTCTTTTTCATCTCTGTTTCCGTCCCCCAGCATCTCACCCTGAAGCTGTTTCTACTTCAGAGTTGTTTCAGGCAAGTGCTTGCCAGAAGAAATCAAATAGCTAGATTTCTCCCATCTCTGCACCTGGAGAAAAAGAGGTTGAAGCACCACATCTGGACAACTCAAAATTCTCAAGAGAGTGTTTTGAGCTGAATAGAAGCCCTCAAAAGAGAACAGATTTTTTTTTTTGTGTGTACAAATTAGTTTGTTCATCCTCAAAGTGGAAAAAGAAAACACTTTGGGTTTTTTTTTCCTCTTTTTTTTTTTTTTTTAAACAGTAGTAGCTCAGCTGGTGCTAGCACTTGAAAACTCCCCAAAGCTTGGATTATTTATTTGCAAATTTTAAACTAATTTGTGTCTGCAAGGAGAAATATGATTAAAACAGAAAGCAGCACTAAGTCTTCTTAACATCTGTATGCAGAACAAATAGAATCGTAGAATCATAGAATGGTAAGGTTGGAAGGGACCTCAAGGATCATTTAGTTCCAACCCCCTGACATAGGCAGGGACACCTCCCACTAGTACAGCTCACTCAAGGTCTCATCCAACCTGGCCTTGAACACCTCCAGGGAGGGGGCAGCCACAACCTCCCTGGGCAACCTGTTCCAGTGTCTCACCACCCTCACTGGAAAGAACTTCCTCCTAACACCCAGCCTAAATCTCCCCTCTGCCAATTTAAACCCATTACCCCTTGTCCTGTCATTTGCAAGATCTTGTAAATAGTCCTTCCCTAGCCTTCCTGTAGGCCCCCTTCAGATACTGGAAGGCTACTATATATAAATATGTATGTATTATTATATATCCTTATATATCCTGCACCTCATATATTTATATCTAAATATATATAAATATATAAAACTATATTTAAAAATATAAATATATATAAATATATGAGGTGCAGGAGATGAGTTATTTAGAACCACCTACAAACCATAAATACAACTCTTCATGAATCATATTTAGAAGTCTTCAGATTTCATTACTTGTAAGTAGCAATCTTAGGCACTCATTTTTTGTATATAAGGCATTGTGGCAAAAAATCCAACCTCATATTTTCACACACACAAATTTTAACATTAAGGATTCTTTCGTTTTCCAAACTTGGTAACAGATACACTGAGAATCTGACTGTACTTTTATTTCTATAACACACACACACACGCAAAAACAATCTCCACAGTAATGTATCTGACCCATAGCCAATCTCTGAAAGATTAATCACAGAATTAATCAGGTTGGAAAAGACCTCTGAGATCATTGAGTCCAAACTACCACCCAACACCTTCTAATTGACTAAACCATGGCACTAAGTGCCTCATCCAGCCTGCTTTTAAACACCTCCAGAGATGGTGACTCCACCAACTCCTTGGGCAGCCCATTCCAATGGGCAATCACTCTTTCTGTGGAGAACTTCTCTTCCTAACATCCAGCCTGAACCTGCCCTGGCACAGTTTGGGACTGTGTTCTCTTGTTCTGTCACTGGTTGACTGGGAGAAGAGATCAACTGCACCAGGGTAGTCAAACAAGAAGTTCTGTACTGCTAATGCAAGATATGAACATTCTGACTCTAGCAGGAAGAAAGACCTGGGAACAGTAAACAAAGATATAGTTCTAGGAACAAGAAAATTAGATGTTGCTTTGTCTTGAGGAAGTTGAGAAGATGACAATATAACTGTTGAGAAAGTAATGGAAAATTCTGCTTGCAGCTCTAAGTGTATAAATACTCTGCTGTTATATCAATAAATTAATCTTCTACTTGCATCAAGTGGGAGTCCCATCTCTTTGTCACCATCAACCAACCCTGCCTGGCTACAATCTCTTTTCAGGTAGTTGTAGAAAGCAATGAGGTCTCCCCTGAGCCTCCTCTTCTCCAGGCTGAACAACCCCAGCTCCCTCAGCCTCTCCTCATAGTGCTTGTGCTCCAGGCCCCTCACCAGCCTTAGTGCCCTTCTCTGGACATGTTCAAGCACCTCAATATATTTCTTAAATTGAGGGGTCAAGAACTGGACACAGTACTCCAGGTGTGGCCTAACCAGTGCTGAGTACCGGGGCAAAAGGACTTCCCTGGTCATACTGGCCACACCATTCCTGATACAGGCCAGGATGCTGTTGGCCTTCTTGGCCACCTGGGCACACTACTAGCTCATGTTCACTCAACTGTTGACCAGCACCCCCAGGTCCCTCTCTGCCTGGCTGCTCTCCAGCCACTCTATCCCCAGCCTGTAGCTCTGCATGGGGTTGTTGTGGCCAAAGTGCAGCACCTGGCACTTGGACTTGTTAAAACTCACGGCGTTGGACTCTGCCCATCTATCCAGCCTGTCCAGGTCCCTCTGCAGAGCCCTCCTGTCCTCTAACAGATCAACACACACTCCCAGCCTGGTGTCATCTGCAAACTTAGTGATGATGGACTCAATCCTCTCATCCAGATCATCAATGAAGATATTAAACAGGATTGGGTCCAGCACTGATCCCTGGGGGGCACCTCTAGTAACTGGCTGCCAACTGGATGTGGCACCATTCACCACCACTCTCTGAGCCTGGCCATCCAGACAGTTCCTAACCCAGCACAGCATGCCCCTCTCCAGGCCACAGGCTACCAGTTTTGCCAGGAGTTTGCTGTGGGAGATGGTGTCAAATACCTTGCTGAAGTCCACGTAGGTTAAATTCACAGCCTTCCCCACATCCACCAGGTGAGTCATCAAAAATGTGCACAGCATGTTACAGTGCATTTCATGACTGTCTTGATCTTACAGGTAGAACTAGCAGGTCTTGAATAACCAGAAGGTACAGACAATAGCTTGCAAAGAAAGAGTAGTTGAACTCCATATGAACACTCTGGTCATCAAAGTGGGAACACAGACAACTTGGTTATCTAGCTGATGTGCTGATACAGGTATCCCTACTCAATTAATGGTAACAAAGTTTGCTGGAAGCATCCTATTTGCCCTGGAGACAGGGGTTGAAGTTCCAAAATATCTGGCCATCATGTGTAAGACTTGAATTCACAGCATTTGTGCACAAATCAGCCACAGCCGTCAGTGAGGTTTTCAAGTATGATATAATAACAAGAATAAATCAATAACCCCTCATAATGAGTGTGGCTCATTATAGATTTGAGCAAAATGGCGCTAGTGGAGTTGCTCCTAAAGAGTTGTGGTGGGTTGAAATTACCCCCAAGTAAAATTACCAGACCAGCTCAGATGGCTTAGAAGCAAAGGAAGCTATATATTTACAGTAAGTTAAAATTTAAGCATATGATACAATGCATATGCACAAAATATATTTACAAATATTTACCATTTAGAAATAACACAAGGACCCTTACAGGGATCCCCCTGAATTGTTCTTCAATCTCCCTGAACAAAAGCCCAGAATAGATCAACTGCCACCTTCTTCTCCTCCCTTCAGCAAGAAGAACCAAGAAGGATGCAACTGTTATTTACTCAGCCAAGGTTAGTGCAGAAATCAACCAGTTTAGAGGATGGAAGATTGAGAGTGAGCAGAAGGTAGAAAGGGAAAGTAAGGAAAATAATTCATACAGCAGATTATATACCGGTCCAGCAGATGAAGGAAATTAAATAGATTTATTTTATTGTTGTTCTTCTGCATGCAGTACAATTCTTTATTTAAATGTTCAAATTAAATTAGTGTTTAACCCTTTAACTGCCACAAAGGTCTTTGCTGTAGATGTCACAAGTTTTGTGGGCCATTTCATGTGTTCAGGACTCTTCTACCCCCATGAGCAACACTAAGACAGTCAACATTTCAGGGTAGGCGTGAAGGAAGAAGGGTAGAGTGGTCACCCTCATCAGACTGTCCTAAAAGAGCAACTGAGCACAGCAGCACAAGCTTGTGCACTTCTATTTTTTCTTTCTAGCAGACTTACTGCCATTTCAGTTTTAAATTTATAGGAAGGTTGCTATTGTTTTCAATGTAATACTGACATACAAATGCAAGTTGGAGAACTATATTGCCAGGGATGCAGAGAGAGAAACCAATAATATAGTGGTGCAAAATGGACAAAAACACTGAGCTGAATTTTGACCAAATTAAAACTGTGCAAGTGCAGAGATGGATAAAGGCATTTTAGTGGGTTTCTTTTTAGTTGTCTCCAAGAGAACACGAGAAAGAAAAATAGTGGCTCATGCCTCCACCAATTTCCACCAAACTACACAAATTGTGCATTCAGGAGTATCACAGTTAACATAAAAAGAAACAGGAGAGACAGGGTGACTAAATCACAGTGTCCCTTGAGAGTGCCTGAAAGACTCTAGTCAGAGCAAATGATCACACACTTTGTCTATACTGATAAATAAATAAACCCCTTCTCTCTTCTTCTGAGTAAATTATTTCTCATGGAAATTCAGCATAAATTTAACCATTTGATTTCAAAAGTTTTCAGAACAAGATTTCACTGTTGCAATTACACTAAATGGAAAATACACCAAATGGAAAATACAAGTAGTAATTCACAAAAAGCCCCATATTATATACTTATTGTATCCAGGGTAGTAATAATCAGTATAACACAAAAGACTGAGATGTTCAGCAGAAGCAATATGAGGTGAACTCATAAGAGAAAACTGTCACTGCTTAACTAAATACAAAGCAAGTTTCTTAAAACACACCACTGCCTCCTAAACCTATCCAGTAATGAACTCTTCCCAATGATTCTCCTTTACCATTCTATTCTGTTAACAATTTTTCTTCACAATTTGAAAACATCAAAATCTACATTTCTCCAGCAACTTCCTATTTAGATATTGGGAAAAAAAAAAATCACAGAATATAACCTGCCTATACAACGTGGATTTTCTGCTGATATATTTTATTTGAAAGCTTTAAGTATGCTCGCACGACACTTAAAAAAAAAAAAATCCAACAAAACTATGTGTTAAAGGTCCTCAAATTCAGCCATGAACCCTGCACTGCCTCCACACCATTTTCCTAATCACCACATCTACACATCTTTCAAATATCTCTGGGGATGGTGACTCCAGCACTTCCCTAGTAAGTCTGTTACAGTGCTTTACAACCCATTCTAGTGAGATTTTTTTTTTCCGATACCAAACATAAACCTCCTCATGTGCAGCTTGAGACCACTAATATTAAATGCATGATCATTAGTTACATTTAGAGAACTCAGGACCTCAGGATTTTGCTTAGGATAGCAGTTGAAGTAGGGTTTAAATATTGTTTACATGCTTGAGGAATGGGGATCTGGCACTGTCAATCCTATTTTTGAGAAAAATATTTACAACTCATTCATTGCATGAACCTTTACCCATGATGAAAACAGGGACTTTTTACTACTGACTACCTTGATTGCTTTGAAACATGACCAACTTTTTTTTTAACTGAGAGTCAGAAGTATAAAGGTTCCACAAATATTACCTCTGGTGATGTTTTATTAGAGAGAGGCTGTGGAAAATTAAATAAATAGAACATTACCACACTGTCCACAGACTGTGTGACCTCACCCATTTATTGAGTGCCTCCTTCTTCCCTTCCTACATAGAAATGTCATTCATTTTATAACCCCTATCCTCTTTCCACTCTGCATATTAATTCAGGAAGTATTTTATGTAATGATACCTTGGTTTTACATTTCTGCTTTTTTTTATTGTGTGAAATTTGCATTAACATTTCTCTGAGGTATTAAGATCTACAGGATATGGTAATAGCTACTGATCTCACCTCCCATGACACTCACGGAACTTCGGTAACAACTGAACTCCCAAAAAGTCTCTGAAGGCAAATAAACATTTTCTCATTCTTAGGATTTATTTGTTTACACTATTTTAAATTGCTAGAGATCATAAAAGATAACTGTTCATCCTCCATATCATCATGACCTTTCTGAATGAGGACTGCCATAAAATAAAACACTGCAGCATTTCAGATCTTTATGACAGTGTCTGGCTGACTGTTCTTACAACAGCTTGCCAGTTTCCTAATCATACTTCTTTCTATTTCTTCAAACCCACTTGCTTTCAGGTCAGCATTGCTTGGTAAGGACATACACTCTCTCACAAGTACAATATACCTTCTTTCAAGAATGGAATAAAATTAAATGGTAAGATTTATTAAAATTACTTCTCTAAATAAATATATTGATACATGTATAAGTACTGCCCTGTGTAATGGGCAGGAAAACATCCAGTTACATTGCTAAACATTATTGTCCAAGGAATTCAGACATTCAACCACTTCAGAACAACATATGTAATATGTCCTTTACAACAGAGAAATTCAAGATGGAATATGAGCCATATTCTTATCTAATGGTTGTAGTCTACAGTGGCTTAAAAAAAATGAATATGCATCTTGAGAAAAGGAGTGTATTTCTGACCTAGAAATCCATTACAACACCTAAGCAAAGCTGGAATGTTTGAGGGAAATTCTTAGACACACACATTCTTCTACAAATGCTGAAAATTTACATGTTTCAAGACATGTCTGTTCCTTCCAGCTACATCAGCTGGTTTATTAAAGATTATTACCTTTCTGATGACAAAACAAAGCATAGATCAAAGACTGCTAGCAACTCAAAATATAGCATTTTATAGTTGTGAAAATGTTGCCCATATATATATATATATATATATATACACACACATATATGCATATTTTGCTTCCTGAACTCCACTCCAGCAATCAGTTCTACTTCTGTTCATCATTCAACACAGAAATAACATCAGCAATGGCAAGATCAAGTAAAATAAACGGTTTTGCATTAGAAATGCTATGATTGCCTTAATGAAATAATCTTCCTTCCAATTCTTTTCTCACAATATCTGTGGGAAGAGAAAGTTCCTTTCTGTGACTGCTTTATTACTTCTTAACACATACCAAAGAGGCCTTTAAAGAAAAAAAAAAAATTTCAAATTAAACAAACAAAGACATTTGTACCAAAATATTAGTGAGATGATTCCTCCACCAGGGAGGACATACGATTGTGCTGGGTGAAAGAAATGTGTATGCAAATTACAAAACTGGATGCCATTTAATTTTAATGTCTGACCTCTAATTTTCAGAAACAGTCCATTTAATTATGAGACCTTATTGCCTTATTGTTGTACCTGTCAGATCAACAGCTCTAAATTAATGACTGTTCAGAAACTGATTTTCAGAACTGTTTGGTCTATTGGCTGCTCACAAAAAAAAACATGATCCATTTTGGTATACCGTCCTAAACTCCCCACTTTAAAGACATAGGGAATTTCAGCATCTCATTTCTGGGTTTCTTGTCTTTTTTTTTTTTTTTTTTTTTTTTTTTTCCTTTTTTTTTTTTTTTTTCTNNTTTTTTTTTTTTTTTTTTTGCCTTCCAATTGATTAAATCATCCAATAAATAATACAAATAAATTCAGTTTAACATTTTGCTTAAGTGAATTGAAACAAAATGTTTTGCTTTTCTTTTTTTTTTTTTTTCAGAAGTCATAATGTTTTTTTCAGATTGAAATAAAATTGACTGAAGATAAATGTTTTATAAAAATTCTTGTGGTGGAAAGTTGTAATGTGCCTACCATTTTTGTACGTGTATATGCAGAAATTTCATTTTCCACCAAAATAAGCTCCTGAACACTTGCAATAATAAAACTGTAAATTAGATAATGTAACACCACAACATTGGTAACAGCAACATGAGTCTGCGAAAAATTGTTCCTGTCATTGGCGCAGAATTCTCCCATGTGTTAACATTTCCCTTCCCTCTACTGAATCATCACCTAAATGAGCAACTGATTTATCAAGAGCCAAAGCTAGCAAAGTAAGTTCACATGTACAACAGCATATGCACATCACATTCATTTGTTCTCAGTGAGTCTTACATAAGATAATCAAACAAAGAGATCCCAGCACTCTAAAGCATTCATAGTGAAAGCATTTAATTTCAATCACGTTACTCATTATGGACAAGGAGTAGATATCAAATATAGTACTTTAGAGGTATCAGGTTTCATTTTTTTCATGTTCTTTGTGATGAGCAAGATGATACAAAATACCATCCTTACCTATCTAGTACCTAGGAAAGCAAGAAAAGCCACCTAGAAATGTAGTGAGTCAAAAGATAACTCATTGTAGGGGAGGAGCAGAACTAACACCAAAAGTACTAATTTTTGCATTGGTTTTCACATTACTTACTTTCTTCACTTACAATACACACTTAGCTGTACTGCAAATTTAGTTTCCATCATTGTATACGAGAAGAGTGTGAACAAGCTGGAAAGTGTCCAAAGAAGAGCCACAAGAATGATCAGAAGACTGGAAGATCTGTCATAGAATCATAGAATCAGCCAGGTTGGAAAAGACCTCCAAGATGATCCAGTCCAACCTATCACCCAGCTCTAGCCAATCAATTAGACCATGGCACTAAGTGCCTCATCCAGTCTTTTCTTGAACACCTCCAGAGACGACAACTTCACCACCTCCCTGGGCAGCCCATTCCAATAGCAAACCAGTCTGTGAAGAACTTCCTCCTATTATCCAGCCTATACCTCCCTCGACACAACTTGAGACTGTTCTGTTGCTGGTTGCCTGGGAGAAGAGACCAACCCCCACCTGGCTATAACCTCTTTTCATGTGAAGGAAAGCTGAGAGAACCAGGTTTGTTCAGCCTTGAGAAGAGAAGGCTTAAGGGAGACCTCCTATCCATGTAGAAGCACATAAAGGGCAGCTATCATGAGGAGGGAGAGTGCTTTTTTACAAAGACTCACATGATAAAGACAAGGGACAATGGGTACAAGTCACTACTGGAGAGATTCGGACTGGATGGCAGAAATTTTTTTTTCACAATTCAAACTATTAGACATTGGAAAAAATTCCCAAGAGAGGTGGTGCATTCCCCTATATTAGACAGTTTCAAGGCCCAGTTGAGAGGGTGCTGGGTCATCTTATTTAAACTGAACTCTTACACTGAAAGGTTGGACTAGATGATCCTTGATGTCACTTCCAACCTGGTATTCTATGAATCTATGAATGTATTACAATCTCCAATTGCAGCCAAACTTCAAAACTATTTTGAAATGGTGTCTTCATAATAATATCTGGCCAAATTTGTAGGACTTCATTTTAGAGGCTGATAGCAAATTACCACACCTATACTAGCTCAGATATAATGATGGTATGAAGATAAATAATTTTATTTTATTTTAGAGATTAGAGGGTTTTTTCTCTTTTAAAGTTTTCTGTGAAATTATTACTTTATGACCTAAACTATCTAGGTAAATCTCTACTCAATGGCGTCAGTGCTTGTAAACCCACAAGACATGTCTGTTCTTTAATTTATTAGAAAATTTGCAGAGTGGTTTGTCTGCAGGACTAAGGTAGATTTTTAATTCCTCTTTCTAGGAAGAAACAGCAGACAGAACAACTGCACCACAGAAATACCCTGAAGAAGATGACTTAGGAAGATTTTTAAGCAAGGGAAGCATAGTGGCACACGCATATGGAGAATTAAACAGCTTAATGAGTAGGTGAATCACAGACTCACAGAAACATTCAGTCTGGAAAAGACCCTCAGGATCACCAAGTCCAACCAATAATCCTACTCTACAAAGCGCACCCTAAACCATGTGTCCAAGCACCACATCCAGATGACTTCTAAACACATCCAGGATTGGTGAGTCAACCACCTGCTGGGTAGCCCATACCAATGCCTGACCACAGTGAAGGGCTTACTCAAATCATTAAAAACCAATAGCAAATATCCAGCCATGAAGAGTATTTGTGAAATGTGATACCTGAAGAACGATATCCCATTCCCTTGAAAATGTGTTTTAATGTCATGAGTCTAACAAAAATTTATAGTTCCTGTTGGATGACTGTAGGGTTTATATTTTTATTACCTGATTTTCAGGAGAGATTCACATTAGCAGAAACAGTAATTCACTGCTTACTTTGGAAAGCTGAACTGTAGGGCCACAGGGGTCTTCTACTATTCTGTACTTAAATACTTTGAAATTTTATCTAACAATGAACATCATAAAAATCATAGAATCAGTCAAGATTGGAAGGGACCACAAGGATTATCTAGTTCCAAGCCCCTTGCCATGGGCTGGGACACCGTACCCTATATCAGGCTGCTCAGAGCCTCATCCCGCCTGGCCTCACATTGGTCACCAGCTCTTCCCTGTTGGTGAGAACAAAGTCCAGCATAGGACCTTTTCTTGTTTGTTCCTGTGCCATTTGAAGGAGGAAGTTGTCATCTCTGCAATCCAGGAACATCCTGGGTTGCTGATGCCTTGCTGTGTTGTCCCTCCAGCAGATGTCAGGGTGATTGAAATCTCCCACAAGGACCAGGACTTGTGATCCGGAAGCCACTTCTACTTGCCTGTGAAGGACCTAATCTGCTTGGTTCTGCTGGTCAGGTGGCCTGTAGCAGACCCCTACAGCAGCATCACCCTCCCCTGTCTTCCCTTCAATTTTAACCCACACCCTCTCAACCAGGTCATCATTCTTCCCCAGGTGGAGCACCACTGATTCTAGCTGGTCACTGATATAGAGAGCAGTGCCTCCTCCTCTCCTTCCCTGTCTATTCTTCCTAAAGAGCTTGTACCCATCTATACCTACATTCCAGTCATGAGAATATCTGTGCAAGTGTTGTACATCTTGGCAGCCTACTTCAGTACTCACAAAAGTATGTCATTAACATCTTTTCATGTTCATGTAAAATTTGAAATTACAGATTATCAGAAGAAAAATAACATCTTCCTACTTCTGAGTGGAGACATTTACAACCTCAGTCTGATGGTATCCACTATTTTCTCTCAGTTCCAGTTCTAGTCACTGATTTTGCAACTTCATTAAATGGAAAAAGTAAGATACATTCAAAGTATATATATATATGACCTATAGTGAGATATAACATTTCTCAGAAACACTTTGTCACATTCCTTTGGGATTTCAGCATGAACTGAATAGTGATATTTAGGAAAGTGACCAGAATCAAAGATATAAGTGCACTACAGCTCAGAGTTTCCTTTGGTCTGTTTTTATTTTTGGCTCAAAGGCTGTTGTTCACATGTTACTCAATAACACCATGATTCACTGACTGCGTGTGTAATTTAGTCTTGCTAATAGCTCAGTTTTACAGTTGCAGAAGACATCTGCATTCTTTCTCCTTTCCTTAAAGGAAGAAAGTAAAGATCTTTTTCCTCATCTTCCAGCCAATTTTTGCATAGCCCATCTCAGAATACCAAAAAATAGAATTTTCCTATTAAGGCCAGAACGAGATGAATACATTTTTGCGTGTTTTTTCCATGTGAAGGAGAATTTGTGCTCTACCTCGTTTAAATCAATCAATATGAATCACTTAAAGTTCTGAAAAATAATTATGTCTGTATTTTTAAAATATTTTTTAATACCAATGCCCAGGTAGCTTACTTGAGGCACCAAAAAGATCCTATTGTGTTCATACCACAAAGAACTGAAAGATGCCTGGAAGGACTACAGAATATCCTATTCTAAAAGATACAAGAGAGGGCAGAGGCAATTCATCACCTCTCATATCTTTGAAGACTTGATAATATTTGACAGAAATTATGACACTAAAAGGGGGTACTATCAAACATTTGGAAGCGTGTAATTTACCTGAGCCCTAACAGCATCCCTGTCCAGTGCTCATTTGCACTGCTCAGCTGCATCACATGACACCTCTGATCATGAGTCATGAGTGAGTCAAAGACAGCTCTGAAGATATTGAGCATGCTGAGATAAGAGGGACTAGAAGCAGCTGTGATGTACCAAATGCCGAGTAATACTGCATGTTTGATAGTGGAACTTTGTTCATGTACAGTCAATTTTCTGATGCATTTCTTTCTCTTAAAGGTTTATGTCCTTATTTGCATGTTGATGTGTTTTCAGTCAGGGCAGAGACTCACAAAGTAGACACAGAATTACAGTCCCTTCAAAATGAGACTGTGAAATGTGCTGTATACCCACCTACATAATAATTTCTAAAGATAATGCAGCAATACTCAGGATGAGATTGATTGTCTTTACATATTAAATATTTGTGCTGGTTTGAGGCTAATTGGAATATTTTAATAGAGAAAATTATAGGCTGTGAAAGGAAAACATGGTGATGTCTATTTCACTCATAGTCTTGCTGAGATGTTTAAGAGAAGAAATCAAAACATTAGATAAGTCACACTGTCTGTAGGGACACAGCATCTCAGGTGGTCTAGCTTCTGGCTTTCTTCTGTCTGCCAATTAATCTCAATAACCACTTTTCTTCTAAACCCCGTGGCCGATCCTCCTAATTCACCTTGCACGTAAGGCAGACCTTGGGGTAAGGTACAGGGGTGGGGAGAAGGTGGAAGGGTGGTTGGAAGCCCCTCCTGGGGTCTCTTGATTTCTGGGAGGGGTGTTGTGTTGCTGTATTAGCTTTCACTTGTATATTTCTGTAAATATTCCTGTCTATAGTGTATATATCTGCTTGTACATTGTGCAAAACTGTAAATAGAGCTTCAGTCCTTAACTTCCAGCCAGCTGAGTTCTAGTCTGGGTCATTTTACAAAGTGTGGGGGGGGAACTCCCAAACCATCACAATGTTCTTTGAACATGACAATACCATAATACAAACAGCAGTTCAAACTCTTTCCAACCTCGTTCTCCTCAGTAAAAGTCATGAAACTGAGACTAGGCCCTTCAACGGGCCTATGTATATTTTATACGAACATTCAAAGCAGTCTGACAAAGCCAAATAACAGAGGCCAAGTGGTGATTCATGAAGAGCTGAATAAAAAAGTATTGACTGAGGTATGTGTCTTCTAGGAGGATATTAGATACATAGCAAGAACAAGAAAATGAGATACTGTCATGGAAGGCCAAAACAGGCCTAAACATATCCTGGTTTGCCCAGACATGTTTTCTGCTCTCCCTCTCTCCTGTTTTTGGGAGAAGCAACTGCCTTCCAGTCACCTTCTCTCCTTTTCGATTTGTTTACAGGGTCCATGCATGTATTTATACATTTGTTTGTGTTTTGCCCTAAAAATAGTAAAAGTAAGCCCTGACTTCACCTAATACGGTTAAGCTTGGTAAAGTGCCATTCTGATTGGCTGATCTGTGGTCAAAGACCCATTAGACTCACACTACAGTGATCAAAAAAGATGAGCAGGTAAACACAATGTGCTTTTGCCTTAAAGTGCTTTTGTCTTAATATGCTTTGCCTTAACATGCTTTTGCCATTGCTCTGCCCTATTGTGCTCTCTACCATTGTATCCTGCCATGCTCTGCTAAGCTATAAGCTAGCTCTGCTACATCATAACAAGCCCTGATTCTTTAGGTTTGTCTACCTGGAAACTGCCTTGTCTCAGTGTTATGAATATTCAGATTTAATATGTGGAAATAGGAAAATACCCAACTTTGATAACACAAATTCCCACACTGAACAGATACCCCAAAACAGTAAACTATTGACAATTTACCAAAAGTTCCAATACCCAGTCGGGAATTATTTGCACAAAAGTTACAATAGGAATTTTTGGAGAGCAGTTTAGGGAATGGACAGAGAAATATAAATAACCATATCCTATACACAACCCAGATTGAAGAATGAGGACCATCAACTGCTGCTGCCAGTCACAAGATATATTCCCCTTGCCCCTGTACAGGGCTATTGGTGGGTAAATCAGGGACTCCAATTAATTTAATAGTCAAGATTACTCACTGATCAGCCCAAGACGCTGTGTTGAGGTAACAACCAAATAAATTATAATCCCAAATTGTGTTTTCAGTGCAACCACAAGGCAAAGAGGTTAGCAGGAGCTGAGCACGCTGCCAAAACTGAAAGTGTGGAGCCTGTGTCCTCGGATAGCCAGTCCACAGCACACAGCCAGCAGCAGACAAAGGAGCAGAGTGCAAAAACAAGTGAAGTCTGGCCCTCTCAAGCAGACCCCCTTCAATCACCCCTCAAGGCAAAACAGACCACTGGCAGGAGAAAAATTTGAAACCTAGCCAATCGAACAGGACACTAGCATTGCAAACAAGTCTGGGCCTGTTTACCCTGGCAGGATACTCAGTTTACCACCAAAAGATAGACTTCAACCACTTTCATGTGATAGGTTTTCTTAGCCAGTGAGACATTGTGCCTGCCTGCACACCCACAAGACATTCATGCCAACACTGCACACCTGCAAGTATTCTACCAAGACTGATAGTCCTGGAAGGGACACAGATTGTCAGAGGAACCAGGATCAGGTCAGAGATCATCTACCTCTCTCCCAGTACCCAGGGAACATCTACAAGACTGAACAGCTAAGAAGACACCAACAGAACTCGCTGCTAGCGTTTGAGTACTGCCTGGAAACTCTAGTTAGCCCTGGGAGTCCAGAGATAGAATTTTGTGAGTAAATACTCAAAGCCTCTTAGCAAAACTCTGTAAATTCTAAGTGAATGCAAGTGCCTTCTGCCTAAAGCAGAAAGGGGCTTCTTGGGTCCCTCTACTGGGCACGTGGCATAATTGACAGCAAGAACTTCCAGTTCTAATGATTTGCTGTATTGCTGCTAGTTATTTCTTAAGTGTTCTAGACTCTGCTCTCATCTGTATTGTTGATCACGTTATCATGATTGTTACAAAGAACCAATTATTATTAAGATACAATCAACATGGCTTCACCAAGGGCAAATCCTGCCTGACAAACCTGGTGGCCTTCTAGGAACAGGTCACAACATTAATAGATGAGGGGCAAGCAACTGATGTCATTTACCTGGACCTGAGCAAAGTCTTCAACGCTGTCCCACGCCACATCCTGGTCTCCAAGCTGGTGGTTTGATGTATGGACCACTGGATGGATAAAGAGCTGGCTTGATGGTCGCAGCCAAAGAGTGATTGTTAATGAGATTTGGACTTCTCAGCCTGCACAGAAGAAAAAGTAAAATAGCTAAACTTGTCTGGCAGAACAGAAGAGGCACCCAGTACAGTTGTGTCAGAGTCTGGAGTTCCAATCCGTGTCAGGTTTTCTTTCTGTGCACTTCTACAGACTGAGGGATTGCAGTTTAAATGCTTAACTGTAGCCATAGCAGAACCAGAGTTCACAAGTTTCTATTTGTAAAGGGGAGCATATTTCCTGAAGTTCTCCTGGGATTCCTAAAATGATGGAAATAAAAATAAATTATGCTATAGATTTTTTGAGGTAGGAAAATATTTTTAATGGGAAAACACTTAAAACTGTCCTAAGAATATGATGGCAGATAAATCTTTACAGACAGGTAAAGATATATTGCACAATAACAAATCTGTAGGAACACTAAATCTATAGTTTTTGTTTGGATTTTTTTTTTACCAAAAATATTAGCAACAGACTTTCTTTTTCAGTGTGATGGAAAAAAAGCTTAACTAAGAAAAAAAAAAAAAAAAAGTAGAATGAGAATTACCAGGGCTTTTACCAAAACCAAAAATCTCCAAGTTCTTATTCAGAGAAAGAAAATATTTCTGAGCTTCTGGAAAATAAAATGTCACACAGAAATTACAGTCTTACCTTTACTATTTGGTTTAAAATGACCAACCCATGTAGTACAGCCAAGAGCAGCTCATATAAATCAACAAGTATGTGTTTCTTTCCCATCCCACCAGGACAACAATTCTGTCACTAGGTAGCATGCTCATAACATTCTCAAACTCTGGTTTTGTTTTCTGTCAATAAGATCTTAAACAAGATAAACTTGTTCCATATACCTAGGAAATAGCTGTCTTCACAGTTTTTGATTAATCCTTTTATCAAGTTACATGTAAACAAAGGTTCCATTTCAACCTCGGGAGAAAAAAAAGTTCTGCTCATTTAAGTGCTTGGAGCTGTCAAGAAGGTAGATTAGGTGCAGCACACAAAATGAATTTTTGAAGGTATCACCAGCTAAGGACAAATGTTAGTCATTAGAAAAGCCTACAGCCTGGTTCAAAGAATCATGCTAGACCTTCTTTGCTGACAGCCTCATCAGCTAATGGCTAAGAAAAGTTGCTCACGAAAGAAGAAATACTATCCTAACCATGAAATAACTTTAGTAAGTCAAAAATTCTCTCATAGCCACATCTTTCATCTATCTTTACACAAGTTTTTAAGCATGATCTATGTGTGCTTCTATAAAGAATTGTGTAATTGTTTCAGTCAGAAAAGACCTCATCAAGTTCAACTGTAAACCAAATACTACCATGGTCTTTAAACCATGTCCTCAAGTACCATGTCCACACATTTCTTGGAACACCATTGTCTCACTATTCCAGTGCCTGGCCACTCTTTCCAGAAAAGAAAAAAAAAAATCCTAATGTCCTATCTAAACCAGTCCTGGCACAGTTTCAAGACATTTCCTCTTGTCCTATCATCTGATGCTAGGGAGGAGATGCACCTCCACCTCGCTACAACCTCCTTTCAGGTAGTTGCAGAGAGTAATGAGGTCTCCCCACATCCTTCTTTTCTCCAGGCTAAACAATCTGAGTCCCCTCTGCTGCTTCTCATAAGATGTGTTTCTCTCTAAACTGAAGAGATATGTGTGTGATATGTGGACTTTAAGTTGAAGAGGAACCGGTTGGATGGTCACATCTAGAGGGTGGTGGTCAGTAACTCGACATCCAGATGGAGATCTCTGACAAAGTAGTATCTTTCAGTGGTTCATACTGTCACCAGTGTTGTTAAATATCTTCATCATTTGGCAGAGAGTGGGATCAAGCACAAGACATCTATGTGAGAAATGCAGTTTACATGCCTGAGGGAAGGGATGCCATTCAGAGGGACCTGGACTGGCTTGAGAAGTGGGCTCGTGTGAACCTCCTGAGGTTCAATAAGGCCAAGCTGCCGCACCCAGGTCAGTGCAACCCCCAGTATCAGTATAGGCTTGGGGGTGAAGGGATAAAGAGCAGCCCTAAGAAGAAGAACTTGGGGGTACTGGTGGATGAAATGTTGGACATGAACTGATAGTGATAAACAGGTTGAGGGAAGCGGTTCTTCCTATCTCCTCTGCTCTGGTGAGATCCCACCTGGAGTACTGCAAAAAAATAAAGAGTTCTCAGCACAAGAAAGACATGGACTTATTGGACCAGAGAAGGGCCACAAAAATTATCAGAGGCATGAAACACCTCTCCTATGAGGACATGCTGAGAGATTTGGGGATTTCTAGCCTGCAGAAAAGAAGTCTCTAAGGAGACCTTACTGCAGCTTTTCAATACTTAGAGGGGGCCTATTAGAAAGATAAGTACAATCTTTTTAGGAGAGTCTGCTGTAACAGAGCAAAGACTAAAGCTTCTAAACTAAAAGAGGGTAGATTTAGACTAGATAGAAGGAAGAAATTTTTTACAAGAGTGGTGAAATGATGGAATAGGTTGTTCAAGGAGGTGGTAGAAGCTCCATCCCTGGAAACATTCCAGGTCAGACTGGATAGAGCTCTGAACAACTTCATCAAGTTCAAGGTGCCCCTGCTCACTGCAGGAGAGTTGGAACAGACAACCTCTACAGGTCCCTTCCAACTCAAACCACTCTATGATTCTGTGATCTTAGAGGCAAGGATTTTGTGGACTGAAAAGAGAGTGAAACCAAGAGATTTCCAGCAATTCTCTGTTTCATGGTTAGCTTTAATTATTTTAAACTGTGTGGCCAAGGTGCTCTTATGTTGCCTTAGCAGTGTTGGAGCAGACTGATAAAGATAAGTCCCTTTAGGTATGCAAATCTCAGCTCACTTCTGGAGATGTTTCTAGTAAGTTCTCCACTGACTGTGATGGCACAGATGCACCAAGAACCACCTCTATAAATATGTTAGCCTATTTAGCTATGTAACGCAGAACACTGTTATTTGTCAAAGGCCCTGTTGGGATAGCTACTTCAGACTGTATAACTTTCAAAACAATGTCTTTTGTACATTTTCTGCAACTGTATGTACCTTTTGCTATTTCTGATTTATGATTCATAGATTTGATCAAATACGTTGCCTAAAAGGCTTTTCAGTTGACATTGCCAATTTGATTAATAAAGTTTTCTTGATTTTTCAGTCTTTCAAGTTCTGCCTTGAAAAAGAACCAAATTTAATCTTTCTTTTATGTATGCCTGCTATCTAAATGTCACAGAAACAACTTGACACCCTCAGCAATCTAGCATATTAGAACACACTGCGAACTTTGATTTGAAAACAAAGAAATCTCATGGGGGTTTTTTTCCACAGTTTATCAATTTTTTTTTTCACTATTTAGAACTTTCTACCATGATCCAGAAATTCCTTCCGGATCTTCTGAAATTGAGTTCATATAGTATTGCCACTGCTAACAACAGGCCACAGGCTTATGCTGCTTTTCCTGTACCCTAGGACTGAGGTTTCTCAGACTTGCTTCATCTGAAACTGTTTTGACAAGTCTCCCACTTTGTTCTAGTTTGTTTAGATGTAGCAGATTTTTTCCTAATGAACAAATGGCTAAGTCTAATTTATTTTACTTTTGCTAATCTCTGTGTGGTATAACCATAATTTTATATAGACATTAATACCGAGTTCCGTGCAGAATGAAAATTCTATGACACTGAGATAATGATAGAGTATAGAGGAATATGGGCCTGGTATGGCAAGAGAGGCCTTAAATGAGAATGAAACATAGAAGCACATAATCATGTCTATTAGAAAAGACCTTTAAGATCCTTGACCCCAATCATTGCGTGTTAGGTTCCCCCCCCCCCCCC
>VWZE01002925.1:23935-43757 GCA_013396675.1 Eubucco bourcierii
TACAGGTTTGGTTTTGTTGCCAACTTCCTCCATTAGCAGTAATACTCCCCTAGTTTAGAAAACACAAATGTCAACTATTATGAAGCAGCTCTCAGTTGCTCTTATTGTTGCCTTTGGCCAGAAGGGTGGATAATGCCAAAAGAAGAAAACGAGAATTTGTTAGCACCACAAGAAGAATGGAGACCTTACTGAAAAGAAAAAATATTTCATAGGCCTCAGAAAGAGAGTAGTTTTTAGTTAAAAACTATTACATACTGTGAAATCAATCTTGTCAAATTAATTTCTTTTTCAGATTTATCCAGAAAAGAGATGGATTTTGTCATAAAGCAGATGTCAGAAGACTGTGATTACAGATGGAAATCTCATAACAGATCTTAGGTATGAAAATCTCTCTGTGACAGGTCCTGGAGGTCATGGTCAACAGGTATTTTGTTCTGAACTACCATTAGCATTGAAGCGATCATCACATATAATCCCTGTGCCATATTGACTAATGTAACTCCCCTGGCAGAAAAAAAATAAGAGACAAGGTCAATAAGAACAAAAGAATTGATGCAAATACCAATATTTCTTGGAAATAAACAGTTTGGAATTACTCCACTAGTAAGTTCAGCTAAACTGATCATAAGTGGTAATTTCTGATTCAAAGAGAAGTATCACCATTTTGTCAGCCTTTGCTTGTGTTGATGATACCAAATTTAAACTCATCTTTTAACAAGAAACATGAAAGTCAGAGAGGTAAAAATAAAATTTACTGCTTATATTTTCATGGAAGTAAAAGAAACTGCAGTGGAGAATGCAGGTAGAATATTTGAGAGAGAGAGACTAACTTGGTTGTAAAGAACTGGAATGTTGCTGATGAGTCTTCTGAGAATAAAATCAACATTTATGTAGAGATAATTTCTGACTATCAATCTGTTTCACTCTGGACAAAGGCAAGAAATTTCAGAATACTTACTATTTTTTCTGTCAAAAAAGACCCCTGAGCCTCAGAATTATTTCTTACTTATAGTGATATGTTCATAGAACCATAGAATGGTTCAGGTTGGAAGGCACCTTAAAGATCTTGTAGTTCTAACCCCCTGCCATAGGCAGGGACACCTCCCACTAGTGCAGGTCTACTCAAGGCCTCATCCAACCTGGCCTTGAACACCTCCAGAGAGGGAGCAGCCACAACCTCCCTGAGCAACCTGTTCCAGTGTCTCACCATCCTCACTGTAAAGAACTTCCTCCTAACATCCAGTTTAAATCTCCCCTCTTCCAGTTGGAACCCATTGCCCCTTGTCCTGTCATTACAAGACCTTGTAAATAGCCCCTCCCCAGCCTTCTTGTAGGCCCTCTTCAGACACTGGAAGGCCACTACAAGGTGTCCTCAAAGCCGCCTCTTCTCTGGGTTACATGAGTACAGCTACTAGCAGCAATAAGCAAAGAAATAAACTTTGGTGTCTTTCACTATTGGCATTTTTGTCACATCTCATCAAAGGGAGCACAATGTCTTTGCTCCCATGTCCTTCTATTACAGTTATCATGCTGGTTTGCCGTGATAAGGGTTATACTCTGATCAATCAATGTCTGTTACTGATGCTTCTAACTGTTGAAATAGTATATAACATCACCTATCTTCCTAGTGGATCCTGTTTGGGACATTTATGCAACAGACTAAAAGATAATATAAAAAGGAATTAATTCTGTTAACCTGCAACTTCTTTTAGCTCTTCAGCCTGGGAACTATACTTAATTAGACTATTTAATATACAATATAGCAAGAGTCAACCAGCATGAAAACTAGTGATGCACATACTGAACAGAGAATCTCTCTAGAGCTGGACAGATGCAGAGAGGTCTAGAAAAGTACCATTTTCCCCAGACTTCTCTGAGTTCAGCCCCTGAATTAAGCAACTTTGTCCACTGACATCATCACCTGCCAAAGTAAATGTCCAGGTCTGTTCTCTGGTGTCAAACTAATACAGAGCAGCTCACATCATGATATTAAATGTTTAAACCCTTCAAAACAAGATGACCTCAGTAAATCGACTGTCTTGAACAGCCCTTAGTATTCTTTGAATACTGGAAACTGGAACAGTTAACACTATAATGTTAAGAATGTTACAGCTTCTAGGTGTGCACACTATGAATCAGACATGTTCAGACATGGAGGATGAGTAATTCTGAACTATTTTTATGAGTTCTTCTTGCATGCTTGATTTCCAAGTGCATCCTGAACATAAGGACAATTAAGAGATTAGTTAAGTTTTCTTCCCTTCCTAATTCCTCTTGTAGACTTCCTGATACCAACATGTCAAAAAATGGCCAGGTTTAAAAAGTAACAACAAACAAAAAACACTACAGATCTGTGAACTGTCTGCATTTAACACCTGCAGAAGTCCTTCCATGACTAATGTGCCTGATACTTTCCATGTTTTGGCAGTGAAGCACTAACCCCTTGTCATCTCACCTAAAAGGTGTCAGCATTCTCAAAAAGTTGGTAGATACTCAAGATCCTGGATTAGTTAACAACCTATGCCAAAGGTTTTTGCCACTATATTTTTTTCAGATGACTACAGTCTGGATTTGGTGCACTCTGCGAACTACTTCTGTTGTGACAGGTATCAAACAAAATTCTTCCTCATGTCAAGTTGTGGTGGTTTTACACCACTTAGAATTTGGGATTTATCCCCCAGAAAGTAATTGCCACATTTGCTCAGAATTTGGAAGTAAAACAAAATTGTTATTTACAAAAGTAGGCTAAATATAAAAGATGATAACCATATACAAATAGATATATACATTTACAACTAGGCAATAGCTCAGCTACCACTGTAGACAGCCCCCTGGACAAAGCCCAGGGGTTGTTACCAGACTAATACAAAATTATCTTTCCCCACACCCGGTCAGCGTTCTTACCAATAACCCAAACAATTGCCACCAGAGAGAAGCAGGCAAGGCCAGAGGGAGGGAAACAGGGAGAAAAGGAAGCAAGAAGAAGAGACAACAAGCTGTGCTTGAAATTATATAGAAATTTTAAAACAATGGAATAGGATAAATATACCTCTTATATTTTGCTCAGCCTCTTAGGAATAGACCCCATTCCCATGGACTCTCTCAATTCTCTAGAAAATTTTACATACAATTTACAATCAAGACCCTAGTCTTACTACTGTAACACAAGTGAACACTGTAATCACCAAACTCATTTTAAAAATGGAGAGAGAACTTCTTCCAGGGGCATTTTATGAGCATACCTTGAAACAATCCTCAAGTCTCCAGCCTCTCTTTAAAAGGGGTTCAAAGTAGTAAGTCCTAGCCAGAGACAGACCCCTCTGGCAGTCTCAGTAAATGTGCATAGCTTCTTGGAAATTAATAAAAATATTTCAACCACGAGCATTTCCTCTCTGCTTTCCTGTGGCTAATTAAGAAATGTCTCATTGGGTGAAGTCAGGTTTCTGTGCTTACTCATCTAAGTTCTGAGAACTTCTAAGGCAAGAATGCAATGTACCTAAAAGCTAGGTTTTGTTGTATAAATTCCTTTGGGATCATAACATTAATGCCTGCAGCTGCCTGCTTCATGACACATCTTTGCAGAGACTCTCTGGACGTCAAGAGAACTTGTCCTGAGACAGATTGTCAAACCACAGCTTCACAGAGTAGCTGCATCCTGTGCCTCTCTTCAGGTTTGCAGAATCGAATTAAAAACAAATGTTCCCAGAATAAAAAGTGATGATTCCTATTATTTTCTATTTGTTAGAGAATTAGAACAAAAATGACAATACCAAACAACTTTTAGTAGGGAAGAGTAGAAGTCATGGCCCGCTTCGGTTTAGGAGCACTCATGAAATATTCATTTGCAATGGAAAATTTGCAAATCTCTGATCCAGAATTGACTGTTATAATTAAACGGATTTTGTATTGCCTTCCAATATTCCAGTCACATCTGTGCTTTACTGGATTTTCTTAAGAATTCTGAAAGCCTGAATGTATGCAAAGAAGCACAAGCATTCCCTATCACAACATTACTAACTGTGACAGATATATTAAGTAGAAATAATTACTGCTCCAATCCAAGAGACAGGAACTTTTCTGTGCTTGTTTTTGTACATACAATGATTACCGTGTATAAGAAAGGGGACACAAGGGAATAACAAATTTCTTTCCTTTGGGAACATTTGTGAGTCATATTACAATTAGAAAAAGAGTTCTTTTTTTGTTTCTCTTTTGCACATGTACGTAAAACTGCCACTTATTATGCAAATTCAGTCTGCCCAGCATTAACTTACCTTTGTTATTCAAAAACACTTTTAACGGAAAGCCCCCAGGTACATGCTGTGGGATTGCAGTTGTGTGACTTTCCTATCACTCATATAAAAATAAGTAGTTAATTAAAATAGAAGTGATCATGAATCAAGTCTATGAACAAATTGTTTATAAACTGTCTTAATATATCCTTATTTATGCAGAAAGTCTACATAATTATCATAGAAAATTAAAATTTCTGACTTGGCACAAACATTCAAAATAAACCAGAGCGAATATCTAATTAATGTTTAATTGCAGCTACCAGTCAGTGCCCATTGTTCCCAAGTCTTCAGGCACATAAACCTCCCTTTTTCTTACACAAGCATAAAAGTTCTTAAGCTTTACAAAAGGCTTCTTTTTTTTCTTTTTTAAAAAGAATACAAAGGAAATAAATGTCAGAGAATAAGAAAACCTCTCTTTCATAGAGTCATAGAATCATAGAACGTCAGGGGCTGGAAGGCACCTTGAAAGATCACCTAGTCCGGCCCCCCTGCCAAAGCAGGATCACACAGGAATGCATCCAGGCAGGTTTTGAATATCTCCAGGGAGGGAGACTCCACAACTCCCCTGGGCAGCCTGTTCCAGTGTTCTGTCACCCTCACAGGGAAAAAATTCCTCCTCATGTATAAATGAAATTTGCTATGCCACAGCTTTCACCCATTCCCCCTCGTCCTGTCATTGGGCATCACCAAGAAGAGCCTGGCTCCATCCTCTTGCCACTCACCCTTTATATATTTAGAAACATTAACGAGGTCACCTCTCAGTCTCCTCCAAGCTAAAGAGCCCAAACTCCCTCAGTCTCATCTCGTAAGAGAAATGTTCCACTCTCTTAACCATCTCTGTGCCTCTCTTTGTTCTGATAATCCACAATTCAGGAACTTCCCAGATGCTTGGTTTTATCTTGTCTTTGGAGTGGAGCTGTATCTTAAAATTTTAAAGTCCTCTTCTACAGGATTCTTCCTGTGTTACTTTCATAATGTGTAATCTGAACGCATCATGATTCCAGAAGCTAGGACTTCATTTAAAAGAGATAGATAGATAGATAGATAGATAGATAGATAGATAGATAGATAGATACATACATACATACATACATACATACATACATACATACATACATAGATGATAGATAGATAGATAGATAGATAGATAGATGGAGAGATAGATAGATAGATAGATAGATAAGTAGGTAGGTAGGTAGAAAATCATTGATATCATTAATTAATGAGTGGCCTGGAGCACAAGCCCTCTCCCTGTGAGGAGAAGCTGAGGGAGCTGGGGTTGTTTAGTCTGGAGAAGAGGAGGTTCAGGGGTGACCTCAGTGCTATCTACAACTACCTGAAAGGAGGTTGTAGCCAGGTGGGGGTCAGTCTCTTCTCCCAGGCAACCAGCAACAGAACAAGGGGACACAGTTTCAAGTTGTGCTGGGGAAGGTCTAGGCTGGATATTAGAAGGAAGTTCTTCACAGAGAGAGTGATTTGGCATTGGAATAGGCTGCACAGAGAGGTAGTAGAGTTGCCATCCCTGGAGGTATTCAAGAAAAGACTGGATGAGGCACTTAGTGCCATGGTCTAGTTGATTGGCTAGGGTTGGGTGATAGGTTGGGCTGGATGATCCTGGAGGTCTCTTCCAACCTGGCTGATTCTATGATCTCATGATTCTAATTAGTTGTGGTTTTTAAAATAATTCTCAAATATTTCAGCATTTTGACTTAATATATTATAAAATACATTTAGGCTACTTTTATTTCGTTAATTAACTTGTTATAATTAATAACCTCAGTGGCTGAGTGAAAACTCTTGATACTAACAGTGAAACTTCATGAGTCAAAAGTAAAATTCAAGGTTCTATTCCTGGTGAGATCTCACCTGGATAATACTAATGTTTCCCAGGTACATAGAGTCCTATTTCTTATAAATTTCTAGGTACAGATGAGCTGCTGAACAGTTATTTTTGGCCCTTACTTTAGAGGAATTCAAAAACTGTGTTTTACCTCCAGCCTGCTCATATAGATCAGGTACCCTCTGCAGATATTTTCCGTTAACACCACCCTAAGGATATGGTGGTCACCATTTAATTTAAAAGTCCTAAGAGCGGACACACTGCTTGAAGGAAGTAAAGGTTTAACCCCTCTGCTCTTTGAGAAGATTCATATCCATAGCTCCATTCCAACAGAAGGAACTAGCTCTTCTGAGTTTGGTTGTTTTCTATACCCTTGTTATTATGTTGTCTGCAGGTACAGCTGTTGGCTGATTTCTGGGGCATTAGTTCTAAGTGATCTCATGTTCCCCATGCACACACAAATGGATGCACTAGGTAGATCAAAAGTCAACCTAGCTCAGGAGTCTGCTGTCCAGAGTAACTGCAAACTGGTACCCTGTGATGTATGAAAAACACTGTGTTTTTCATACATCTTCCTTCTTCTGCTTCTTCTATGCTATTCTTCCTTCTAACACTTTTCCAGCTCCAAATATTTTTGATATTATAAAATGTACGTAGACATTTACTGCCTTTTACATCATAAACTAGATCACTGCAAGAAAAAAACACATCATTTTTTTAATTATGTCTTACAGAACTAAGCCATTAAGACACTTCAAAATAAACCCCAAGGGCTCAGTGGTCTCCTCTTTGCTATTTCAATATGTGCATTTCCATGCTGCAATGAAAACTGATTGAAGAGCAGAAGCAAGCAGTAATTATTCCTCTCATTAAATTAGTAGCTTGAAGTACAGTAATAATTACTGATCTATATTACATTTTACCTACAGCAGGTAAATTATAAGAAAGGCAAAATATTAGAATGCTTCATCTATAATCAAGAAGAATATTAGCTGTTGACAGTGTTTATTATTATCAAAACCATTATTGAACAACTACAGCATTAGTGACAAAGTAGATTTATATCACTATTGATCACGTTTACTGTTAACCATGGCAACAGTAATATTATTAGTGTTAATCACAGCTACTGTTATGCATTTACATGGTGCTTTACAAACACATACTTATATACCTTGGACCAGCTTTATTCCTTCCATAAATCCAGTAATATTCATCATAATCAGTCCAGTGCCTACTCCAAAGAAAATTAAGGAGAGGTCCTGAAATCATGAGATTTTGTAGAGAACTGGAAGAAAAGAGAAAAGTTTATTAAAACAAAACAAACAAACAAAAAAGTTTTAAAATACAAATGAAAAATAGAGAAAAGTGAGTGGTAGAATAACAACACAAAACCCAGGAAAAATCAGGGAAAAAACCCTCAACAGACTATGCAGGAATATGAAGGTGATTATTTCACCTGCCAGCTAACTAGAAGCTAATTACTGCCACTGTCAGCATAAACTCAGCCCCAGCAAGAGGTGAATATTTCAAGTTCTCTCATTCCTCAGAATGTTTACTATAAGCTGAATACACACATGTACAAAAGTAGTTGATATGCAGAAGCTTGACATTTCTGATTAGTTGTCCTTTGTCCTTGCATGTATGTCTGACCTTTCAAATACTTCAGATGACCTTTAATGCTGCCAAATGACCCTGCAGTGTGAACTGTGTAGCCACACTCAAGTGGTAGCGAATTTGTTAACGTTTGCCTAAGATGCCACCTACCAATTTCTCTACTGTGGACAGGTTCTTAAATCATTTATATAACCAAGGAATAAGCACAGCATTTGTTCAAATAAAGCTCTCACAGTCCCTCCTTTGACTCCAAGTTCTTCAGTACCCTGACCAGCTTAGTAACCTCAGTATGTCAATGTCTTTCTTGTACTGGAAAACCCAAAATTGGACACTATACTGAAATGTAGTTTCACAAGTGTTGAATAGATGAAAATAATCACTTGCCTTGACCTGCTGCTCACACTCTTGTTGCCCAATATGAGTTTGACCTTCTTCACTTCAGGGCCACATGGATGACTTAACTCTTTATTAACTCTTTGTCCACTGGGACCCTCATATTATTTTCTAATAAAATAAAATATAAAATAAAATATAAAATAAAATAAAATAAAATAAAATGTTTCAGCTGCTCAGGCCCAAAACTTTGCTTGCCCTGATTGACCTTCATAAAGTTTCAGTTATCTCATTGCTCCAGCCCGTAGAGATCACTCAGCATAGCAACCCTGCATACAAGTTTATATATAAACTACTCCCAGTTTGGTACTGCATACAAGCTTGTTGAACACGTCTCTGCTTCTAGAAAGAGTAGTCCTGGTAGATATTTGTCCTACTTGTTCTTAAAAGCACTGAATGGAGGACATGGCATAGTTCTGCAGCAATTTCTCCAGTGTCTTTCAATTCTTTGGGTAGTTGATTATTTCTTGGTTATTTTTGCTTACACTTATCTCTGCAGAACTGCACTCAGCAATTATTTATTTTGATATAAAATGCATTCTCAAATGGGTTCTTTATTCAGTGCTCTAGAACTGGTTATGCTTTTAATATCATTTGCATCAATAATATTCTCTATTCAGGGAGCTTTAAAGTTTGTACCTTTTTATTTATGTCAGATTAATATCATTCATTTGTCCCAATTTTTGTCAATGAAAGCTAAAGCCCTATCACCATAGGAAGTCAAGAAAATTTCTGCTGAAGACAATGAAATTATACTGTCCTGAACTGCAAGTTTGCCATACATAAAAAGACATTTTAATGTGAACAATTAAAAATTTTATTACTACAGTAGATTAATTGCCTCTATTAAAAATAGCTTAATGCATGAAAAACTTAGATTGTTTGTTTTTTCTACAAACTGAAAGTCTATTCTATAGTGTGATGGTTTGGGAGTTCTCCACCCCCCCACACTTTGTAAAAGGACCCAGACTAGTACTCAGACAGCTGGAAGTTAAGGACTGAAACTCTATTTACGGCTTTGCACAATGTACAAGCAAATACATACACTATATACAGGAATATTTACAGAAATGTACAAGTTAAAGGTAATACAGAAACACAACTCCCCTCCCAGAAATCAGAGACCCCAGGAGGGGCTCCCAACCACCTTTTCACCTTCTCTCCACCCCTGTACCTTACCCCAAGGTTTGCCTTACGCACAATGTAAATTAGGAGGATCGGCCAGGGGGGTTAGAAGAAAAGTGGTTAGTAAAGATTAATCAGCAGAGGAGCCAGAGCCAGAAGCTGCTAGACTGCCCCAGACGCTGCTGTGCCCCCAGAGAGACAAACAGAGAATGCCTTATCTATGTTTATATTCTTTTCCCAAAACAAATCTTAGCGTATGAGTGAAGTAGGCATCATGATGTTTTCCTTTCACAGCCCATAGTGTAATTTTCTCTATTAAAATATTCTAATTAGCCTCAAACCAGCACATATAGCAAATATAAACTGTCACATTTTTAGGTCTCCTAAACAATGCAGCACTGGTTAGGCCACACTTTGAGTACTGTGTCCATTTCTGGACCCCTCAATTTAAGAAAGGTTTTGAGAGGCTCAAACATGTCCAGAGAAGGGCACCAAGGCTGGTGAGGGGGCTGGAGCACAAACACTATGAGAAGAGGCTGAGGAAGCTGGGGTTGTTCAGCCTGGAGAAGATGTGGCTCAGGGGAGACCTTATTGCTTTCTGCAAACACCTGAAAGGAGGTTGTAGCCAGGTGAGTGTTGGTCTCTTCTCCCAGGCAACCAGTGACAGAACAAGGGGAGAGTCTCAAGCTGCACCACAGGAGGTTTAGGATAGATGTTAGGAAGTTCTTTGCAGAACAAGTGATTGACCATTGGAATGGGCTGCCCAGGGAGGTGATGGAATAGTTGTCCCTGGAAGTGTTTAAAAGGAGATGAGGTGTGGCTCTTTGTGCCATGATTTAATTGATTAGATGGTGTTGGGTATTAGGTTGGACTTGACGATATTGAGGGTCTTTTCCAAGCTGATTAATTCTGTGATTCTGTAATGTTTAGAAAAGTGTTTCAACAGTTAGCAAGAGAAAGCAGAAAACAAGTAATCACCCAGACTCAGCACAGAGCTCATTAAGTACGTCCAGGCAGTCATTTCATAGTGTTTTGGATTGAAAACTACATTGACATGAGTAGAGTTCATAAGCAGGAAAGAAGCATTTCTAAAGTGTAATTTTCATGACATTAGGGAGAACAGTAGAGAGTTAGGCACATTTAAGGGAATATTTCAGCTTAATTTTCCTTTTGAAAATGTAATTCAAAATGAAACTTTAAAAATAATCAGTGAGGTCATTAGCTCACTGTACATTGCCATCATTGACAAGGATTTTCATCTCTGTATAAAAATAAGTCAAGAAAAACTTTAGTCTTCTCCAGAACTAAATCTCTAGCAGGGAAAAAAATGTTAGAAGAGATTAAAAAAACCCAAACAAACCCAACAACA
This sequence comes from Eubucco bourcierii, assembly GCA_013396675.1. Classification (NCBI taxonomy): domain Eukaryota; kingdom Metazoa; phylum Chordata; class Aves; order Piciformes; family Ramphastidae; genus Eubucco; species Eubucco bourcierii. The sequence goes on from VWZE01002925.1 coordinate 34,575, forward strand.
AAAAAAAGTCACCTCAACTTGAATACCACCAAAATTCTCAGGCCTGTCCAAGACACCTCTGCTTACCAGATTTAAGATTCTAGTGCAACTTATTGTAAATTCCTGAACTGGAAGTGGCATATATAGAGCACAGTAACACTACCTTTGCAGTCTGGTTGTAGAAAAATGAACAGAGAATTATGAGTTGGAATCTGTCAATCTCCACAGCACAAATGAAGGCTTGGTTTTATCCACAGGTATATCAGGGATATTTGTGACCATTTACTGTGTACTAAGTAGCATGGCCTAGATTATGGGCTTTGGAAGCAAATGGCTAAGCATTTATACTTCATGTGAGAAGCGCTGGTTAGAGAAGTAGAAAATCCTCTGGTTGCAATACCTATCTATAGAATCACCAAATAGTTTAAAATGGAAGGGAAATTTAGAAGTCACCTTGTCCCACCTCATTGTAATGAGCGCAGATATCCACAACTAGATCAGGTTACTCAGAACCCCATCCGATCTGACTTTGAATGGTTCCAGGATTGGATCATCCACCACCTCTCTGGGCAACCTGTTCCACTGCTTAATCACACTCACTGCATTTTTTTTTAAACTTATATCTATCTAGACCTACTGTCTTCTAGCTTACCTTTTGTCACAGCATGACAGATTGACAGGTTTTGGAAGGGATCTCCAGAGATTATCTAGTCCAACCCCACTGCCACAGCAGGTTCACCTAGAGAAGGACACAGGTAAGTTTCAAATTACTCCAGAGATGAGAAATTGTACTATCACAACAAGCCTTACTAAAAAGTCCATCACCATCTTTCTTATAAGCCCTCTTTAGATATTGAAATGACACAATAAAGTTTCACTGGAGCCTTCTCTTCTCCAGGCTGAGCAACCAAACTATCAGCCTTTCTTCACAGGAGAGGTGTTTCACCCTTGTGTTCATTTTTGTGGTCCTACTTTGGACCCACTCAAATAGGTCCATGTCTTTCTTGTGTTGAGGACCCAGAGCCGGACACAGCACTTCAGGTGCACGTCTCACTAAAACAGAGACTGAAATGTCTGAAGAAAGGCTGAAGAAGAAAGGCTGAAGAAGAAAGGCAAAAGAATGGTGTACTTTTTCAAATCATCTCCCCTATCAAACACATTTTGAGAGTCAAACTGACCAATAGGCACAAGTATCAGAAATTTTGGGCAATGAACTTAAAGTATAGTGCCTCATGTGAGCTATATATATGCCCAAAATGGGAGTAAGCCACATGTGGGGCTGCACAAGACACCTGACCATGGTACTAGGTTGCTACCCACTTAGGGTAGGCTTACTGGAGCCAACCCTCCATTGTTTGTTTTGCTGCTCCTCAACCCAACTCCTGGACCCTATAACGGGAGGAGAAGGGCAGTAGCCAAACTGATCTAGCAGGATTCATGACCTGTCATGACACCAGCTAAACAGCTGCATCAACTCCACTAACTCTATTGATTAGGTGTCCCTTAACTGTATGGGATTTTATATACATAGCTCACACAGAGAGGCACTGCAGTAGCTTGTCAGTAGTCTGAACCTGAACCACATCTTTTGTCTTCTTTAGCTAAATTTTTTAAAATGAGAATCAAACTTCAATTTGTTGGCAGTCTCCTACATAAAAATGCTATACTACAGGAGCCAATTGACATTTAAGCAACAGAGTAGAGTAAGATTCACTTAATTTTAAATTTATGCTACTTAGCTGTCAACAGATGAGCTATTCACTATAGGCTCTCTTGGTACTCTTACAGAACCAGCCACTTGATCTGTTTTAGACAGCCACTTTAGGATGAGCTAAATTACATCTTGGAAGTACTTATTTCTTTATATTAAATGTAAGAGAGTTTAATACACCTAGCTCAAATCTGGCTACCTCTAACAGTAATCTGTCAATCACAAATATGAAATGACAGACCCATGCACTAGGCATTTCCTCTGTTCTTTGAGAGGCAATGATGCTTTGAGAGTAAGGTCAAGTAAAGATTCTGTGTCATTTTTACCACCCACAAAAGGGTTAAGTATAGCATCATTGTTTGATTCAGAGTGGAAAATATCTAATCTGCAGCTCTCTGGGAATTTAACCTAGGATATGAAGTGGGATCAAGTCTTGATTTTCCTACTAGTGCTTAAGTACAGACCAAATGGAGCAGTACTGTGTAATGTTGAATAAGATATGGTTAGACACGCTTTGCACCCTCAATGAGAAATTCAGCACAGTCCTTTAGTTCAGTAACCAAGCAATCTGAAGCTAAAAACCATTTTAAAGTCTTGCAGTATAAAACTAGGGAAGATAAATACTCTCCTACATAAAAATAAATAAATAAATAAATAAAATAAAATAAAAAAAAATAAAATAAATATACATATATGACAAGCACAGCAAACTCTCAGTCAAGAAATATGCAGGCAACTCAGCATCCTGGAGTTGCTGAGGAGCCTCACAGAGGGTTCCTCCAAAGTGCCCTTTGTCATCTTGTTTGTTGTCTCTGAGTCTGGTATAACTGCATGTGATACCTCTGGAGGAAAAACACGCTCAGACAGAAAGCAACATTGCTTCCAATATCTACTCTAGACAACCATTGAATATCGTTTAAAACTACAGTGAAGAGTGAAATACAAATGTCAGAATGGTACAGTTTCACCAGGGACAGGTCAGAAAGATATCTGGAAAGTCAATCAGTTACTTTCCTAGTAGGAAAGCTGGAATTTACTTTGTGCTGTGACTTCCTTTCAGTGGGCCTAGTCAAAACCAGGCATCAAATATAACCTTCACAGCATTCTGACTGTGTTCCTAGGCCAAGCCTCAAATGTGGATCATAGTGAAGCCTGAAGGCAATTCTGGCAACAAGCTGAAAATGATTCCAACAGGCTGCCACCAGCTGAGTATTGCCAGCCTGTGTAACATGCCTGCTACTTTTTCTTCTTCATCTTTGATGTGCACCTTATGTTGAATACTGCAGGAAGGAACAGGCTTGTTCAGCAGTGTCTGAGTTGCAGCCAAATGTTTTTTAGGGAAGCAAAATGGGAGAAGCAAGACAGAGAAATTGCCATGATTCACCATATGTGCTGGGCAGTCAAGGCACTAAATGCACATTTGATGCTTTTTACTTGAAAGATACAAAAAAATACCAGGATTCCCAGCACACAGTGACCAAATTCTATTTTGCCTATTATGTCTATTTTTCTATTATGTCCTTGATATGTTTTTGTCTTTTATGCCTTCGATTCTTGTTGCAGGATGAGGTGTACCCAACATACTGTTTTTAAAAACTCGATGCATTGTGAGAGAGAAAGGGAGGGGGAAAACATGGGCTAGGGATACATGTTTGGGACAAGAATGTGAAGATCTGTGAATACAAGTTGGTTTTCAACCCACGTCTTGCAAGTTTTCTTCAGCTCCTGAGTTGTGTGCTGTTTTAACAAACCAGCAACACTGCCAGGACCTTAAACGGTGGCGCTGACTACAGGCTGGTAGAATAATTAACATATGAAAATAAAACAGGAAGATAAATGCCCTTGATATGTTACTCTAGGATTTCAAGTAAAGGCTCCATGCATATTTTCTCCTCTTCCAATGCACTTTGTTTGACCTTTTGTTCTTCTGAACAAAAGCAGGATATTAGAGCTGAAAGATTTCTAGATCACTGTCTAACATGTATGTGGTCTTCTCAGTAAAATAACATCTTGACTTGAACTGTGACTTGAATATTTACTCCTTTTTGGAAACAGAATAAACAACTGCTTTTGCAAGAACTGCAAATCAATCACAAATGGTTGAGACAATTTCCTTTTAAATACATTCAGTCTAAATTCGAATAATTTTTTAAATAATTATTGAAATTGTGTTTACATTCATTAGTCATGGCATATTTTTTAGCTCTGATATGTTCAATTAATAATGACTTTCCTAAAGTTTTTAAGGAGGAATTAATTTTCTGCTCTCCATTTTACCTTAGCAAGTGATGATCTTGTGTATATGTCTGCTCTAATCTGTATTTAAGTTGTGTCTTTGAACTCAGGCATTAGTGTCAGACAAATATAGCTCAAAGTGATCGTAATTCTCAACCCAAAGATGTGTAACATAGCTAATTAATGTCACAGGGCTGTCCACTCATTTTTAGGTGACTACAGTTGGTTAATACAAATTGCTTTTTAAATATCTTGAGAAATTAGTCATGTGTTTTGAGGACAAAGTGAAACATCACCTTCTTCTGTCAGTAAAAATCACTATGACTTATATAAGGTTTCCCCTGAGAACTGTGAACAAAAAATATCCTTGTCATAGCTTTCTGAAAAATCTAGTTCATCCTCCTGAAGCACTTTTTCTTGGTGGGATTGAACACCTTTCTTGGTACAGAATAGTATTTCTCAAAAATATCCTACAGCTACTGTTTGGTCTACTGACATTTTACAGGAATTTTAAAGGGATGTTGAAAATAGAAGATGAGATGCTGTCTTGATAAATGGAAAATTATCCTCATGAGGGCAAAACAACCCTAAACTGCAAGCAAAGTACTGAGTTCTGAACTAGTTAATTACCAGTGTCCTAGCTTGGCAACTCTAGAGTTAAAAATCCTCTAGGGACTAGAAAATTATTATTCAATCCCATAATTCTCCTATCTCTTTATAAACTCACAGCAAGGCAGCTCCTTCTCCTTTCCTCCTCCTCATCCAGCCCTGTGTCAGGCAGGAGCTGCTTTTATCAGGACAAACATGTAAGGAGTATGCCTGTTTTGGGGCCTCCAGAGTGGGGGGAGGATTGGAGAACTGGGGGTTATAGATACAGTTTTGGGTTGGGGGAAAACTCAAGTGGGTTGCTATAGATTTTGTATCTGCTTTGTAATTTCTTTCTGTATCCATCTTTCTAAATATAATTCTGATTTCTCTCCAATTCATTTGAGATATTCATTCTGCTGGCTCTTTTAAAACCACAACAACCAGTGGGAGTGGGGATGGGGGAAAGTATCTTTGACCTGTAATAGATAATTTAAGAAAATTATCAGCAGCTGTCAGGCAGGAAAGCAAAATGCTGGAAATCATTAAAAAAGGAATAGGTAACACAACCAAGGACAAAATTATTTCAGCATCCAATCCTGTGCTACACCTGCATCTTGCAAACTATTTGCCGTTCTCACATTTCAAAAGGTAATAGCCCATTCATGAAGAGTGACAGCAAATTGTCAGAGACAATTGTGGTGAATTGCCCCAGTCAGCAGATAGGTACTCACCACCTCCAGTAGGAGGAGGGAGAAAATCAGAAAAGCAAATGCTGAAAGCCCATGATTCGACATAAGGGCAATTTACTAAGTGAAGAAAATAGGTATACACAGGCAAAGCGAAATAAGAGGTTTATCCAGGAGGGATTTATTCATAGGCGAGCAGATGTTCAACCGTCTCCAGGAAAGGAGAACCTCGACACACTTAACTGTTACTTGAGAAAATGAATATCATAACTATGAATGTCCCCTCTCAATCCTCCTTTCCCCAAGATTTTGTTGCTGAGTATGACATCATGGCATGAAATATCTGTTTGCTTATCTGTTCAGGCTACGTTCCTGCCCAACTTCTTTCTGATCCCTAGACCAGCAGGCCAGTTCAAGAAATAGAAAGGTCTCAAAGTTCTGTAAGCACTGCTCAGCAATAGCTAAAGCATTGGTCTGTTATCACCACTGTTCTGATCAGAAATCCAAACCACAGCACCATATCTGTTGCTACGAGAAAAAATTACTCTATCCCAGAGAGAAACAATAAGAAAGGAAAAAGCTTCAGTATGAAAAATGACCATATAAACCAGACCATCAAGTTTAATGATCAAGTAAATGAGGAGGAGGAAAGTAAATAAAGAAGGAATGCTTTCACACAGTATGTAATTAATATGTGGAATTAGTTGCCACATGTTGTTGTGGATTCCAAGCTTTAGATTTATTTGTTACATTTTATCTTTTCTTAAATCATAGAAGAAATATATATCCAATAGTAGTCAATAAATGCAATGGTAAATTGACAAGATACAGATTTCCCTGTACTTGTAGATCAGCAGAAGCAAAGGGAATATACCTGGGGAAAATAACTCTCATATACATAATCTCCATATTCATATATTGTCACTTAGATACCCAGTTTTGACTATTTTTCCATGCAAGGGTATTCCCAATTGTATTGGTTTGAGTTTAGCTTCTCAGGGGAAAGCAATACAATAATAGTAGGATGATTTCCTCTCTCCCCACCGTTTTTGGAAAGGGGGAGAGAAAGGAGGAGACAGAAGGTGTAAAAACACTCGAAGAGCAGTCTGGCTATGATTTGGAAGGTAAAAGAAAACTTCAACAGCAAATAAAAGGTATTTAAGGTTGGGGAGTTACAAATAGGTATAGGGAAAGGAAAACAAGATACAAAATATATATACAACCAGATGGATGGCAGTGGATTGAAGAGATGTCCACCATGTGGTCAAGACTGGCCACGTGGTAGGACAAGAGAGTAGGAACAAGGATGGTGTCAGGCACGCAGTGCATGAAGAAAGAGACAGCAACAGGAAGTTCCTCTGTTTATATAGGGGGTCCAGACAGGAAGTGGGAGTGGGCTAAACACTACACCTGGGGTAGAGCAGGTGTGGGGTTAAGTTCTGACCTCTCCCCCCACCCAGGAGGGTTAACCCTTTACAGTATTTTTGCATAATGAACACTTCAGTTTCCTTAAAAAATGTGAAAGAATAATAATTTCTAAAACACAGCGAGATATCCACACTAATAACCTTCTAAACCAAATGAGAGTGTTTTCTTTCACACCTGTTTATTCCATTATTTGGCAAACTGATCCAGAAGCAAAAGCAAGTATGTTCATGCTGTTCCCCTTCTCTCTCAGTCCTTTTTCTCTCCATTCCTTTTTCTGTGGGAATATCAGCTTGCTATAGTTTTTGTTTCACATAGTTACAGAGTCACCTGGAGCTAACAGGAATTGTGGTCTTGCAGAGCCTAGATAAGAAAGGACACATAGCTCCTTTTATAGCAGCATGTGACATAGAGGCAGTGGACTGCAAATCATCTTTGAAAAGTTCAAAGTGAATGAACTGAAAAATACCTTAATTTTTTTTTCCTGATCTGCTGATTTCAGTAGTTACATGTAACAGGGAAAAGCCAAACAGTAAAGGTCTTGGTCCCGTAGAAGTCAATGCTAATTAATTCATGAAAGTCCTGTGACCTATAATAACCAAGACATCAGACAGTGACTTCTGACCTTAAAATATAAGAATTTCATGGCCTTTTCTTTTATTTTCATAAATTGGTGAAGTTGGTTTTTCTGACACCGTTTCACTGTAGATCTAATTATAACTATATTCCCTACATACAGTTAATACATTCCCTATTGGCTCAGTTGTCAGCTACTTGAAGTCCATCTATACTGATCTTTTACTGATGGCACAGATGAAACCCTGGTTATTAGGACAAGTTCAGGCACTGGCTCACATCAATGCTCTTTGTGTAATGAAACCCCCACAACGACCAACGACCTTTATTCCATATCCTTGATTCCATATCCGGATTTCTACTTCTCAATTCACTTCTTGGAATCCATGGCTGAATTAACATGTGCACTGTACAGGTTATTGGCAGAGCTACGTCCCCAACATAAAACAGGAGGCAAATCAATGTGACAGTATATATATGCCTAGTGCAATCCCATTCCTGTCTAGGCTAAGAATGTTGCTATGGATTTTAATAAAAGCAGTAGATGGTCATTGCTAGTGACCATTTGAAAAATCTTCAGAATACTGACTTTGGGACATTACCTCATTAGTCCAAGTATAATATTCAGAAATGGAGAGAGGACATGGACAGAGGAATCGAGTGCACCCTCAGCAAGTTTGCAGATGACACCAAGCTGTGTGGCACAGTCGACTTGCTAGAGGGCAGGGATGGCATCCAGAGGGACCTGGACAGGCTGGAGAGCTGGGCCCAGGCCAACCTCATGAAATTCAATAAGGCCAAGTGTAAGGTCCCGCACCTGGGTAGGCACAATCCCAAGCACAAATCCAGGGTGGGTGGTGAATGGCTGGAGAGCAGCCCTGAGGAAAAGGACCTTGGAGTCTGGGTTGATGAAAAGCTCAACATGAGTCTGCAGTGTGCACATGCAGCCCAGACAGCCAACCGAGTCCTAGGCTGCATCAAGAGAAGCGTGGCCAGCAGAGCAAGGGAGGTGATTCTGCCCCTTTACTCTGCTCTCGTCAGACCCCACCTGGAGTACTGTGTGCAGTTCTGGAACCCTCAGCACAGGAAGGACATGGAAGTGTTGGAGCGGGTCCAGAGGAGGGCCACAAAGATGATCAGAGGGCTGGAGCAGCTCTCCTATGAGGACAGGCTGAGGGAGTTGGGGCTCTTCAGCCTGGAGAAGAGAAGGCTTCAAGGGACCTGATAGTAGCCTTCCAGTATCTGAAGGGGGCCTACAGGAAGGCTAGGGAGGGATTATTTACAAGGACTTGCAACGACAGGACAAGGGGCAATGGGTTTAAACTGGCAGAGGGAAGATTTAGACTGGATGTTAGGAGGAAGTTCTTTGCAGTGAGGGTGGTGAGGCACTGGAACAGGTTGCCCAGGGAGGTTGTGGCTGCTTCTCCCCGGAGGTGTTCAAGGCCAGGTTGGACGAGGCCTTGAGTGCCCTGTACTAGTGAGAGGTGTCCCTGCCTATGGCAGGGGGTTGGAACTAGATGATCCTTGAGGTCCCTTCCAACCTTACCATTCTATGATTCTATGACTCTATGAAATAATGACCAAAAAAACCCAATATGCTAACTGCAGTGGACTGGTGCTACCAATGCCATATCCCATAAACCATTACTGCAAAGTATGCCTCTTCTGCTAGACTCAGCATACACACCTAAATTAACCACTTAATTTAGCTGTCTCCCATTGTCTGATCGTGCATAGAACATAAGCTGTCTCCCATTGTCTGATCGTGCATAGAACATATACTAAATAAAACCCAGCCATCATAGCTGTTACCTGCCTTCAATGTAGGAAAAATCCTCATATACTGTCAAGCCAGTGCTTCCCAAAAACATTACACATCCTTTGAGATTCATTCACACCTAAAGTTTTAAGGAGAACATAGTCATTTTGCAAGTCATGTATTATTTACTTTATAAATCTTTTTTTTTTTTTTTTTTTTTTTTT